>CM023359.1:12879397-13456422 GCA_013282895.1 Eriosoma lanigerum | reverse complement strand
TGCAGCGAGTAACGATACATGTTGATAATGATCCAATCAACTCAGTATGCATGCACAAGTTTGGGCAAACTAATATTAATTGGAGTATAGTTAATGTTGATTATAAAAAATAAAAGATAGTAAACAATATTATTGCATTCAAATCTTAATAATAAACTATTCAGGATGGACCTTCCTCCTTTTTTTATAGTTCATATATTTGTTTTTTTTTTTATACTTATCAATTATCATATAATCCTATTGTAATAAATATAATAAATGTAACAATTGGTATCATTTTATTTGGTAAAAAAATGGTGTCTTACGTTCCATCCAAACTTTGAAAATCTTCTGCATCTCATAGGTTTTCATATTAAATAAATTCAAAACATGGTGGACTTCTGGTAATCCAAATATTTTATAATGGTCCATATTTAGTAAATAGATCTAATTCCAAATTAGAATTAATAATCTTGTCAATATATATTTTACAAGTTGGATCCTAATCGCAGTGCTTGGACTTTTTTTGTATTCTAAAAATATATGAACATAATTATTATAATTATAAATAAGTCATATAAAATCACATATTAAATTTAATTAATAGTAAACCGTTATACATAATCAGTGGTAAAACTATGAAACAACAAATCTACTAAACTGTAAACAAACTTATTAAATTTAAATATGTATATCACTATGTAAGCATTGAAAACAAATATATGAAAGTAAATAAGATCTTTTTAATTACCTAAAGTAACTCTTTTCATATTACTACTTATAAGTATAGAACATTTCCATTATTGAGATGTACATAATTTCCATACAATAAAAAAACAATTATTAATTACTTGTAATACTGTATGAATTTTAAAGATGTTTATGAATTTAAATTTAAGTTTTTTTGGACTCGCACTGAAAATTCATACTTAACCTATATATCAAATTTTAACTTTTAAAATCTATACCTAGGGAAACATATTAATAACTGAAGAATAAAGATACACATTAATTTATCATCATATAAAATATACAATTAACAAATTACTTTACATACACTTGCTTTGATTACATTAAATAGAAGATTTAATAATTTATTTACAAAATTAATTTTAGCCCTAAATAGTTGACAGTCATATTACTTACTGCATAAATGTGTATAGACTATTATTGTATTATAATAGACTTTCAGCCAAGTCCTAATGTTTATATGTATTTTGTATGCGATTCTATGTTTAAAAACGAGTCTGTATTTAGAATTTTTAGATTTATATCTTTTAATGTATCTATAGTATTTAACTGATTGTCGAAACTTTGGCACCACGTTATGTCAAACTGTCTTAAATGACATTTTTTTATTATTATTTTACATTATTTAATTTTTCAATGACTTCTACGATATATGAAGGTAGATCACTCTGAATCTTAAGCTGCTTTTATTTAGAGAAAAAAAGTGACCACTTACTGTGGTGCTAAATGAAGTTTGAAAATTTCACTATTTTTAGCTCTCATCGGTTTGCTAAATTTCTTTCGATATAGTTATAATTGTAGCTCACATAACTGCCTCCACCTTCCGATTGCTTTGGAGTGTTGTCACTTTGATCTTATGAATAACAAATATTTAATATAGATGCATTCATTTTAGGATTTTGCTTTAAAAATAAATAAACGATCTTGAACCACAGCACCTGAGGCTGATAAATATCATCTGTAGAGGCTCCTAATTTCTTTTTAGTTATTTACCTTTTTTAATTCTTGATAACATTTTTAAATTGTTTGTGATACTTCTCGAATACCAAAGCCATTTATAATTGGTAATTACTTCATTACATATTTTATATAAAGCTTCGTCACTCGCATTCCTGCCCTTGTATATTTCATTTTTAATTTGCCAAAAATATTCCGCATCGCGATTCATTTCAACAAATTGTATTGTTTGTTCAATGTTCATTTTGTACACCGAAATAGGTAGAAGAAAACACGTGGAAACGACAACGTCAAGTATACAGATATGTTTACCCCTATTATAGTCTTATACTATGTATATACCAGTAAGCCTTCGTATTCTTGCCTACAGCTGTAGAAGAGTAGAACATGACTACAAAATAATTAATTATTTAGTATTAGTTATTAAGCCATGAACAGCAGCGTTACCAGAAGATCACAAAATCAAATCACCAACAGAGAGAAATCTTAAATCACCGATGTCCGCTACTAAGACACTATAAGGATATCTATAACGTTTACAGTGCGACGAAAGCGATGGTCTTGAAAACGAGCCAATGGCAGTTATCCGAAAAAGATAAGAAAAATTCCATTAAACTCGTTGCCAACCTTTACTAATTTCAAAATTATTTTGAAAAAGTTTTATATTTGTTTTATGTATAGTACTGTTTGGATAAATAATACAAATTATATTGTTCCATTTATAATTGATGAAAATTATATTTGTTGTTCTCTATAATATATTATAAGCATTATACTAACAAACGGCATAACCATTGCTAAATATATTTTATCGTATGCGTACACGAAACTCCTTTAGTGGAGGAACAATAATTTAAAGGGAATTTCGATAATTGTTTTATCTGCCTTCGGCGGATTTAGAAACGTCCGCAATCTAGTGGTCTACATGTGACAATAAATAATATTTACAATTTTTAGTGAGTGCTAATTTACAAATTAGATTGGGTTAAATTTTTCCTAAAATTTTAAACACAAAACTTTAAAAAATAAAAGCATATCTAATATCAAATATGTATAATATTAATATTAGTACAAAAAATTGTAAAATCAATTATTTATCTTATATCAAATACAATACTACGATAAATAAAATGTACAATAAATTTAATTTACAATAATGTAAAACATATTTGATTAAAATTGATATAAAAGGTTATTGGTAACAATCGAATCAATAATTTGTACATATAGGAGTGTGCCCCGTATACATCTCCTCGCAATACACCCTAGTAACAATTGATAAAACGAAGTTTTGCTGATGGAGTTATGTTAGTCCACGATGCGAAACAAAAAGGTACATTCTACTCTGCAAAATGGAACAAAAAATACAACCCTACAACCTAACCCCATGGCTAATCGTATAATTGAAATGTCCAGAGCTCCACCACATAAACAATTTACTACGAATACTAAGAAGTTTCTAAACTCAATAAAGAAGCTATTAGAAGAGTGACGATATCTGCTCCATTTACACTAGATGAGATCAACATAGCTATAACCAGACTTAAGACCGGAAAATCTGCTGATGTTGATGATATCTTCTCAGAATTTTACAAACACTTTGGGCCACACACTAGAGCTTGGCTAGTCTCATTTTTTGATAACATCTTAGAGAATTGAAATGCTCCCCCAATATTTAAAAATGCCAAAATAATAGCAGTCTGCAAAACCAAGGAAACAAGATCTCTCTCAGAGCTACTGACTCTACTACTCTTGAGTATTAGCTACAAAATGCTGGAATGGCCGATTCTTAATCGGATCAGCCGTATTATTGATCAGATTAGACAATAAATATCTAAACAATAGTTTACCACAAGGTTCTGTCCTTGCCCCGATCTTATTCAACCTTTACACATATGATCTGCCAATTACAAATTCCTGCAAGTTCATCTATAAAAAAATTTAAATATATAATATATGCTTATGATTTCACGCTAGCTAGTCAACACAACCAGTTTAAAATTACCGAAGAAATACTAACAAAAGATCTAAAACTAATATCAGATTATTTAAACAAATGGCGACTTATACCTATCACAGATACAACTATAATAACTACGAGTTACTATCTGTAACATTCAACGTACTAAATTACGTTGAATCTCGTACATTCGACGTAAACAATATACTTGCAAAATACAATCCTCAAATTAAATTTGATGAAAAAAGACTTGTATACAATCCGACTTCGAAATATCTAGCAGTGACAATTGACAGAAAGTTAACTTTTAAACAACACATCGAGGATACTGCTGCTACGTTCAAAGTCGAAACAATATTATTCAAAAACTAACTGACTCATTCTGGGGGGCAGCAATGCCCACACTATTAGTGCTAGTCTATTCTGCGTAGTTTGCCTCTCCAGTATTGATAAATAGTTTAGCACTATAGCAAGATCGATATTTAACTAAACCATTCTATACGCATTATCTTTGGTTCTGTCAAATCGACTCCGATAGAATGTTCCCAGTTTCTTGCAACATTCTACCGCCACATATCCAGCGTAAAAAAGCTGCATGTAGAGACTGGACAAAATATTTATCAAACACATCTCTTTCACTACATCAAGACACGCTAAACCAGAACTTAGACTAAAATCTAGAAAACCTGCTTACCTAACTACAACCAAAATCATAAAAAATCAGTATGACGGTATGAATAAATGGAAACTAATTAAGAGCCTGGATATCTCGGTCCCTGGACAACTAACGCCATGAGTGGTAAGACTATACACAATGCACAGTGATGAAATCGTCCATATTCTAACTGTTGCTAGGTTACTGGTTAGGTAATCTTCTGAGATATATCTACAACCGTGGTCGTCGCTCAAGGACGTTTTGATAAGCGCTAACCGTTATCGTGCTCTATGGCAAAATACATGGAGGCGGTGAATATTTTTCCAAAAAATAAATACAAACTTTCATACGCTTCTATCAGAAAAATGGTAGGTCGGAAAATTCCGAAACCTTTTAATAGTTCCGGAACGGAAATGTAATCGCGCAATCTGGCCACGGCGGAGCAATTCGGAGCACGGTGAATTTAATATAATTAAAAAACGTTAAAACAGCCCCTCGAAGAAAAAACGATCAGAGTTACAATTTTATATAGAGATAAAAAGAAGATGAATTATAATAATAATATTTCCCTAGTTGTGACGTATTAGTTTTAAAATTTACATATTGTTATCATGGATACAACGATAATTTCTGCATTACATAATTATAAAATACATAAAACGAATGTCTGGCATTAATTTGAAAATATAATAAAATTATAAAAAAATAATGTCATATAATTATGTTAACAACAAACAATTTTTGAATCTTAATTAATTATAATTATGCACATCTTAATGATTAACAGTCTAAATAATAAAATTGTAGGCAGTTCAACAGGATCTAGTGAATACGAATAACTGACTGAGACGGCTCCACTCACTCCAAGCTGTTGTAATTGTTCTGCAACGACGTTATCCTATTCCGACAACAATTCCCCTTCGCCCTCACCCATGTACTCTTCAACAATCTCTTCTTCGCGGGCCGACTGCTGCGCCAGCCAAATTTTTATTTCGCCATCGTTATCGTCGAAATCGTGGGCGAAAAATCTGATAGCATCGTCTATTCCCATTTCGTAATCTGGGCTTACATAGATGGGACCTACATCGACAAACCGTAACAGGCTTTTGTCCTTTTCGTCTCTGAGAACGGATAACACCAGTTTGGCGTCTTTGCTGTCAAAATCCCAACACGTCACAAAGACGTTAATTAATATTATTTATAACAATACTACAACTATAATAATATACCACTTTGACATAATATAATGATAAAATGATAATAAATCATCGGTTTTCTATTATTAAAAAAATATTATGATTAAATATAATATGCTAAAACCGGAACTCTAGAGCAGTTATTTTTGCACAAGACCGTTCAAAAATAATAATGATAATAATATTCCATAACGTCGGAAAAAACTATTGTCTACGACTTTTTTTAGGGTAAAATTTCGCCTTTTAACGAGCAATTGGAATAAATATTAAAATTTCACAAATTATCTATGTGCACTGCGATTATAAGCTTATAATGGCTCAAAAAGTAGTTAATAAAATATTATTATGCCGTCTACGAACCTACTTAATTAAATATTAAACGTGGAATTAGAGGCGATGTTTAGGTATTGCTAAATTTTAATGATAACATATGTACCATTTATTATTCTAATTATTACTACCGACTGTCATATATTATATTAAAATCATAAATTATATCATATCATAATTAATATCATGCTAAATCTCATTAACGTATTGTTTTTTAATTACTCCATAAGTACCCGATTTTGTCCATGCCATACATAGTCAACAGTTCGGGATCTTTGCATAACAGCTTCGGATTATCAGGATCGGCGCTACGAAAAAATCCGTAACGTACGACTTTGTCTTCGAGATCCTCGATGATAGGCAAAACAATATTGGATTTATTGATTTCGAATATGACGACATACTGTAACGGTAAAGATGTGGAATTGACGGTATTAAAACGGTTAAGTAAATCAAATATTTTAGAATGCGCGGATACCGCAGACGACGACGCGGAAATTTGTCAATGACAATATCATCGGCTTCGGTGATCTTACCTGTGGTGGAGGTGGTTGAGGTGCGACGTATCCGTTGTTTGCACAAAATTTCTGAAACAAAACTGTAAGCGCTGACGCCTTGCTCAGTGGATTCGTCGGCGTGTATAACGAAGGTATCTTTTCACCGGAATCGCTTATTAACGTGTGAATTGCTGCGAGTCTATAAGGTTAGAATAATGAAAATATTTATATTCGCTAATTAATTCTCGATATAAATCCATCTTTGTATACACTTACGATCCCGGAACTGGACTCAAAGGATTGCCGTTGCCATAAATTATAGTGCTCAACTTTTGCTCGACTACACCCATGAACTCTAGGGGGTCCGGTGGAATTTCATCTTCGGCGGCTGCTGCATCTTCGGGGTTTGCGGCATCTTGTTTATATGTAGGCAACGACAACATCACCGAATATACTTTTTTACTCAACAGTTGTTCGATTAGTTCACTCGGAAAACTTTCAAGAAGTTTTATGTCCATAAAGAACACCTAAGGTGGAACAACGAAATTATACAATAATATGTAATATATTAAAATATTATTATCCTTTACCCTGATAATATAATTAAAATATTAAATCAATATGTACAGAATTCAAATAGCGGTGGCATTAATCGGTTAATATCCTCTCCTATTAAGCGACTACGCACAGTTATATCAGACACTAATAAAATAATTAAATATTTCTTCATACCAATATCAAAATACAGCTATAATCGACTTATCCACCTTATTACAATTGTTTTAATCTATGCACATTTTATACGCGCATGATACCGAAATGAAATCATTAAATCAACATTAAACAAAATATCCTATTTAAGAATTATTTTATCATATAATTAGCAAACAAATTAACAAAACAAAATATAATTTTCGTTAAAAATATTTTATAATATAACGAATTATCTATCAATATATCCAATACAATATTTTAATACAAAGTATGAAATAATTTATTATATTAATCAAACAATATAAGAATTAATTTAATTTATAATAAAAACTAAATTTTATAGGCAACCTAATAATTAAATTTTATTTTTAAAAATATATTTAAACTACTTATTGTAAAAGATTTAATAAACGAACACTTTGTACAATTCAAAATGTATTAATAATTATGTTAAAGTTATTTAAGTCAATTGGATAAGCATTATCTTGTTAGCTCAAAGTCAAAGTCACAATTTATTAAAAGCACACATTATACTTTACTCTGTCCCAAATAAGAAAGGTACAGTTTTGCGCATGTATACTGACAAAAAAACAGCAGCCGAGTCGACAATTCGATTCACGCATCCGAACAATACCAACATATCACGACTGTAAACGACTTTTTCCAAGTCAGCGCTGCCTCCGCCAATCATAAATGATATTTTTTACGTAATAACAGATTCACAAGCATACTCTATCGCTATCGTTAATGACGACAGTCAACGTAACTACATTTTTCTGTGGTGTAGAAGGGAAACTAGATAGGGTGAGATGTGGAGATGCGCTAAGCCGACCAATTTTCGTCCAACACCGTACCTTTCTTATTTGTGATAGAGTATGCAAACAAATTGATTAGATAATAGATAAGATATAGTATTACATCTCAGTCGAGTTTTTATAAAATTTATAATTCACTTTACTTCATTCAAAGTGTCTTCTGTCAATTGTACTTCTTTGGCTTCAACAACGATAAGTTCTTCGTACTTAAGAGCACACCAGTTTGCCACCTCGCAAACCCTTTTTTCTACCATTACCGGTTCGGATGGTTCGTCAGGCTGCTCAATGCCTTCTTCCGGTGGTTTTTCCACCATAATATACTTGACCGTGTGGGGGAAAAACATGACACAACTTTGTTTTTGCACATTAACTGAAAATATTTTCAGGTAGTGCTTTCTCGCTTCCATCATTCTATCGTCTAAAAAATGATACATGATAAATTTATACACTTTATTGTTAGGTTACTAATGTAATATACGATATAAAAAAAACATTAAAAAATATTAATAGACATGAACTATTACAAAGATTTTTATAGTACATTTGTTTAAAATTAACTTAATGATACAGATTAGTGATTACCAAATACCAATTATATTCACATCATAAGATATTATATATTTTAGTAGTTATTAATTTTATCAAATAACTAATTGAAATCTAATTTTTACGTAAAATATATTGATTGTTGTTCAATTGAATTTATTTATCGAGACGTGTTACGTACTTATATTTATATTTTAGATTCTGAGCGAAACGAAAAATGTATAGGTTTTAAAATGTTTTTTTTTTATATCTGAAAGCACGATTTCAGGTAGAAGTAATGGATCGATTACCACAAATAGAGTACCCTTTCCGTATTAAATTGCATCTAGTTTGTACTTTATTCAGCTCATTTTACGAATTTTTCAAAAATATGACAAAAAATCGGCAAAATTACAGTTTTTGTTATTTAAATTTTTTTATTTCGTGATAACTAATTAAGTTTTGATGGTAGACACTTGAAATTTTTTTTGAGTATTCACATAGGTAGTTTACACAAGTGGTAAACTTTTGGAACAGCTTATTGGTATAACATATTGTAATATATTGAGTTTCATTCATAATCGTATTTTCTAATACAATATAATTACATTTAAATCTTAATTATAATAAACTACTAATTTCTCCGAGGACCGAAGGGACGAAGGATGAACGTCCAAAATCGACCTTTCCGCTTTTTTAAAGTTAATTAATTAAGATTAAGAATATAATAACGATTTTAATAAAACAAATACGAATTTACAGGAAAATGTATTAGTTGTTTTTTTTTATTTTGTATCTACACAAAAATTAGTTAATATCATTAAGTGTTAAAAAAATTAAGCAAGTACATTTAATTTAGCTATTTTAGATTTGGAGCGAATTGAGGAATGTATTGTTTTTACAAAGACGTGTTTTTTTTTGTCTAAAAACATTTTTTGTCAAAACTTCTTTCTTAGGAAAAGAATAACTACCAAAAAATGACTGAAAATTGGCAAAATTACGATTTATGTTATTATTATTTTCAATTTGATTTTAAATATTTTATGATAACTAATTCTGTTTTGAACGTAGGGACTAGCAAGAACATTTTTGTGTAATCTCATAGATACTTTACACACGTGGTAAAATTTTGGAACAGATTACCAGTATAATATATTGTATATCTGACTGAATTTGTGCAATATCATTGCATTCAAATCTTATTTATAATAAACCATTAATTTCTCCGAGGATCGAAAGAACGAAGAAGAAAAGTCAAGAATCGACCTGCCCGCTTTTTATACTTTATGCCTCTTTTAATTTTTTTATATTTTTTTACTCAGAAGGTAACCAGTAATTTGTCGAGTGGAAATTTTTAATTATTGACCAACATACATTTCTTAGTATTATTCACTAGTATTAGTATAATCTATTAAAATATTTAATTATAAAACGTAAAATTATTGAAAAAAAACGGTTTAATAATAAATTATAAAAAAGTACAAACCTCTGACTTTTTTTTCTTGTTTTAATTTCTGCTTTTGATAATATTCCTTTTCCATCAATTTTTTTCTTTCTTCATCAGTCACTCGATTCAGTGGTATCTTATTTTTTAAATTTTAACAATATTAACATTATAAAGATTACAATATTTGTTTAATATGAATATTATAATTGTGATGGTAGAAATATAGAATCACAGATTAGATTAAAAATCCAATGCAAATTATTATCAATGAAAACCACAAACAAAACTACTATAATATATTTAGAGACGTTATATAGTAATATTATAAACCTATAGTTAAAGACTTCTATTAATATAATATAGCTATAGTAATATAATATACTTACAAACTCTCTTTGGATTTCTCCCTTCTTGAATTTATCGTATAATTCCACCTCATCAGTTATTAACTTCATTAATCTAGGAGCATTGGCGCCAATAATTAGATTAACCAACTTCCCATCCTTGTGTATATTAATAACGACAAATAAATGTAATTAATATTACAAAACAAAATTACTATAGAACTATAATACTTATTATTATAAAATAATATTTACTTACAAAAAAAAACATCCAATGTGGTTCACTTCTTTGTCGAAACCTCTCTAATACATTTATGTTATCAGTTTTCGCCTAAAATTAATTGTAATTAAACAAATTAGAAATATAATAACGTTAAAAATTATTATACTTTGTATTAAACAATGAAAATATGAATAAAAAGTTTGCATTAAAATAATAATGTTATAGTATAAAGTTTAATAAGAAAAACTATCGAAATTCTTTTGAAATATATTTTTTGGAGTCAGCATTCAGTATTTTATTAATATTTGTTTTCAACACGATAAACAAACATTAAAATGTTTTAATTCCCATAATTTAAGAACTTTTTATGCTTATAATACTTTTAATGTTTTAGTAGTAATCATTATAAATTATAAATATTAAATTTTGTTTTTGACGTAAAAACATGAAATATACGTACTATACAAAAAATAGTATACTAGGGGTCTTGGATAGGATAGTCTGGTGTCATGATAAAATTTTAAAAGAGTACCTAACCATGTTTTTCGGTTTATTTTTATTAATACACATATGTATTACAAAAATATTATTATGATGTAAAAAAACAAATGAATTTCTGAATCAGCACTAAACAATTTATCAATATAATCTTCAATTAACCTATCAAAATTAATTGCTGAACTAGAACATTTACTGGAATTTATTATCAACTTGTGGAACCTTAATAAAATAAAATAAAAATATTATTTATGTATTAGGTTTGCGGATAACAGATATAAAAATTTGACACGGTCAATTAAATAATAGGTTATGAATACTAAGAAACTGAAATTTTATAAAATTACAAATGATGGTTATCTCAGGTGAGGATTATTCTAAAATAATTTTATCTGTCGTGCTGCTTTTAAGGATAATATCTGTCATCAAATCAGGCTCCATGATTAATCGAACGGCCCCAGTTCAATATTTTAGCATATGAAATGTGCATGGTTACGTAACAAATAATATGTATTTTTGGTAATTTAAAAATGTGTAACTTAACCATTTATTATTTAACACTAAATTATTCTTCTACAAAATAAATTTTTTTATAATCCACAAAAATTTTAATTATATAAACTTTCATCGAAATACATTAAAAAATTTAAAACATTAAAACATTATTTTCATTTATCATTAAGGGTAAATCAACTTCCAATCGAATCAATTTAGTAAATTTAATCTTTAAACTATAAAATGTCAATCTTGCAAAATATATACATTATAAACTTTAACTAAAATATAAAAATGTATTTACTATAGCATAATGTAGATTTTCATTGCCCAATTCCAATTTGATTTTTTTTAAGTTTGCTATCATCGGTATACAAGGACCACACCACTCTGTGTAAACATCAACGACTAAATAAAACATATTCATTTAATATAGGTTCATACCGTGTAAAAAAAAATACCAAGTTTTTTTTATATATGTGTACCATAAATTCCAGATTTTTCTAACATTTTTGCCCAATCATCATTATTATTAATTTCTTCTTGAAGCACTATTTGTCCACCTTTTTTAGCCATTCTTCCAGATCTCTTATTTTGATTACTCTATAAAATATATTAAGTAAGTAAAGTTAAAACTATGAATAACTTATATTTACCAAAATATAATTAGGAGTAAGAGTATACTAAAATATACTACATGTATAAAAATTTTTTGTTTAGTCACATGTACATATTAATACAATAATACTCTAATGGCAAATAAAAATATTTTGAGTAAATAAAAATTGTTTAATATATAAATAATTATCTTAGAGACATACTCGTACATTAAATCTTTTCTCGTAATTAAAATTTTTAATATTCCATTATGACTACGTGATAAAGCCCTACCATAACATTTATGTTTTTAAATAATAATATTATAATCTTTTTTTATTAGAATTATGTGAATCGTAGCCAAATTCTATCACATATATTTTTAAATGTGAACTAATTAGGTACGTCATGTATTTATAATTTAAACTTAATTCTGATTCGGGAACCGTCATTCTTAGACATACAATATAAATAATTTGTAAAAAAACCTAATCGCATACATTTTTACATAAATAAAAATAATAACGTGTAATAAAATAATATTATTATTATCACTATTTTAGCTATTTACATACTATTTTTGGTGGCATTTTTCAATAATAATCTTTTTGTTTTCAAATAAAACCTAAATGTTTATTGAAATTGTTGTTTACTAAATGCTATTATGTCAGAGATATTCACAGCACAATGTTACAGGTAAACGCATACCATGCAACTATTTATACATGAGGGCATTCAGATCCCTGTAAACCTCATTTCCCTGCCTAACATTTGAATAAGTTTAAATACTCGTGGCAGAAGTTTCAGGAAATAGATATTTAATGGTCGTAATGACACAGCATAAATTAAAAGCGTGCATATACAGGACGAGCAGGAAAGTTATTTAATGCGAATGACGTGTATAGGGGAAATTACAAACGCGATTCATTGACGAGCTTCTTTATATACCTGTAACGCGATTTAATATACTTGGTACGACAATTGGAAAATTACTTTGTTTTATTTTCATGTTATTTATGTCATTAACTATTTATATTATTAAAATATTATTTAGGTACTATAATTTGTTATATTATATATGATACAAACAGTTTAATAACATACCTACAATGAGCATTTGAAAATAACATTTTAATCCAATAAATAATTATAGGGGATTAGGTATATACCCATATAATATTGGAACAAGAAAGACTACTACATACTATTCCTACCCCTTGATTTTTAATTTGATTTTAAATATTTTACGAAAACTAATTTGAATGTATAGGGACTAGAAAATTTTTTGAAACGGATAGGTTGATTTTATGACTAAATAAAGTTACTCGGTAATCGTAAGTCGCATTTTTTTAAAAAGCTTCAAAAGTTAAATATTTAGTAGAATAGAATATTATATTTTTTATATTTATATTTAATGTTTTAACGCATAAATATTTTGATTCTTAATATTTTAAGTTGAAAATTTGATATGTGTTTTATGTCATACTCTTGAATTACCATGTAAAAATTTCAAAAAGTGTCAATTTTTTATTTTTTTATTTTTTAATTGTTATGTTTTAAAAGTCTAAAAACACTTTTTGGGAAGAAATAATGATCCGATTACAACAAATAAAATAGTATGCTTTCGGTAAAAATTTACATCCACTTGGTACTTTATTTAACTCGTTTTTCTAATTTCTCAAAAGTATTCCCTTTGTATATGAAAAAGTACAAAAAATTGATAGAAAATGACCAAAATTGCGGTCACAGTGAATTTAATTTTAAATATTTTGGGATAACTAATGCAGTTTCGAACGTAGAAACTAATAAATTTGTTTAAGTATTAAAATATGTATTCTATATAAATGAAAACATTTTAGAGCTGTTACATTGATTTTTTCAATTATTATTTTTTTTTTATGTCTGAAGACACTTTCTTGGGTAAAAATTTTGAAATTGAATTAAATAAAAAAATCTATGTAAATTTAGGTTTAATTTACATACGTGGTAAAATTTTATAATTAACCATCATTATAATTTATAATATATTGTAAATGATTGAGTTTCACTCAGAATCATATTTTCGAATGTAATATTATTGCATTTAAATCTTAATTTTAATGAACCACTAATTTCTCTGAGAACCGAAGAGACATAAAAGGAACGTCCATAATCGACCTTCCTAATTTTCTTCAAATTAATATAATTTAATGTTATACATTTATAACATGACAAATTATAAATAATATAAACATAATTTCAATAAAAAGTTTATAATTTTATAATAGATTATATTACCAAAATAATTTTTCTTTAAACTGTTTACCATACTTTATATATATTTTAAATTATTTACCAATCACCCTATGATTCCACCCCATGAAGTGCCGCCCTTGGACACTAGCCCACCTGGGCCCCTCCTAAAGACAATCCTGGATGGGTCTTTAAATTTTTAGTGACTCTCTAGGCTCAAAATATAAAATTGCAATATGGATTACCGTTTTATATAAGAAAAGAAAATGGGAAACGTCATTTTAAGATGTTCCTCCTTCGTCTCTTCGGTCCTCGGAGAAATTAGTGTTTTACTATAACTATGTAGATTTGAATGCGATTATATTGTATTAGAAAATACGAATCCGAGCAAATCTCAATATACTAATATATATTATACTGATAATCTATTCCAATATTTTACCACGAGTGTAAATTACACATGTATATATTCAAAAACAATTTCAATTTCCTACGATCAAAATTCAAGGAGTTCTTTTTTTATGATAAAAATTGTCAGTCACGATTTTCAAAATATTTTTTAAATAGTATATGATTAGATTTCTAAAAAATTTCAAACCGTTAAATCAAAAATTTCAGGTAATATTAAACGTTTTTAGAAGCTCTATATTTAGCCAAAAAATCAACCAATCAGTTTCAAAATTTTACTAAACATAAATATTACCTATGTGAGTACTCAAAAAAAAATTTAAGTTCCTTCGATCAAAACTTAATTGGTAATCAAGAAATAAAAAAATTTTAAATAACGATAACCGTAATTTTGCAAATTTTCCGCTTCCAAATGAAAAATTTTGGGAAATTCAAAAAATGAGCTAAATAAAGTACCAACTAGATGAAATTTGGTATGAAAAGGGTACCCTATTTGTAGTAATCGGACCATTGTTTCTACCCGAAAAAAATGTTTTCATATATCAGAAAAAAATAATAATAAAAAGCCTATAAAAAAATTGTCAGTCATGATTTTCAAAATATTTTGTAAAAAGATTAAGTAGTATATTATGAGGCTTCTGTAAAATTTTCAAATCGATTAACAAAAAATTGTAGGTAATATTAATTTTTTTTTGGGGAAAAAATTCAAAGCTCTATATTTGGCCAAAAAATCAACCAATCCCTTCCAAAATTTTACCTTACTTGTTGTTATTGTTTACTATCTATGTTAACACTAAAAAAAAATTGAAAAATGAGTTATCACGAAATAAAAAATAAAAATTACGAAAATTGTAATTTTGCCAATTTTTTGTTAGTTTTCTTCTCCTAGAAAAAAACTTTGTTGAAATTAAAAAAATGAGCTTAATAAAGTACCAACTAGACGCAATTTGTTACCGAAATCATACCCTACTTGTGGTAATCGGACAGTTATTTCTACTTGAAAAAATGTATTCTTACATAATATAAATATAAAGAAAAAAACATCTTTGTAAAAACAATACATTCTTCGCTCTGACCTGCAGAATCTAAAATGTTTAGGAAATTTAAATAGTACTTATGTAATTAAATTAATATACCTACCTATATTATTATATGTTTGTGAAAAGTTGTGGGTTGTTTAGTACTACAGTTTACTATCTACACTGTACGTTTTAGTTAAAACCTAAGTTTTAGTAAAAAGTTATAGGTACTACCTAATATGTAAATAGAATGTACTATAACTTTATTTATTGAATGTTAATAGATATCCAACACAAATAACAATGTGAAATTTAAAACAATTAATTATTATCGGCTTTAATTTATAACAATTGTTTATTGTTTGTGTATTCCATTTATTGGCTAAATTTTGTTATTTCACTGTAATTCATTGTGTACTATTCAATTATGGACGGAAGCCCCAAAATCATATTTGTCCTTGGTTCCTCATAGTTTAAATCCATTCCTGAGTATACCTGTATACTCATTGCTCGCAATGACAATTAATATTACAAACACGAAAACAATACATGTTCAGTATGTTCAATTATAGGTGTATTAAAATGTTATTATTATGATTTGTAGATAAAATGTAGCACAAAAATTGCCATCCTGTGTCAGGTGGTCTTTAGCATGAGAGTGAAAATGACGGAATCGCGCACTGTGGGCGGACGATACCAAGTTCTTTTAAGAGTGATGATGGACAAGAAAGGAAAGATTTCCCCGAAAACGCGATGCTTGTAAACAATTAAGATAGGTACCTTTATGCTATGCATTCTATACAATTTACGCACCATTTCTATTTCACGATGACGACGAGAATCGAGTAGGTAACACTAACAACGCGTATAATAATATAATAATGTATAATATTATTATTGTGGATTACTCTAACGTAATACGTTGTTGTATGACACTAAAATATAAATGTAAATCACGATTGTGACATCATCATGAGCTTAGGTGAATATTGTCATCAAAAATAACTAAACACAAAATATAAATATAATACATTACCTAAAATATGTGAGCGATCAGCAGCCAATGCAAAATAGATAAGCTAATTAGATAAATTAGATTAATGACGGACCGCCATTAAAATAATAAATTTGATATCTTTTCTTCAATTTTAACGACATATTCACTGAATATTCTAAACTGAATACATAGAACACGCATTGCATTTAATTCCCGACCTAAAAAATGTCTCCCATGCGGAGGCTGTCATTTTGATTCCGTAAGTGGTTTATTACCGCATAATCCATATCTAAATCCGTATTATATTCAGTTATTTCCATGACACTTTTTTTCTTGAAAAATAATAACAACATATAAATATTGTTTCTTCTGTGCAACTGGAATCAATATGGCGACACCCAGTAGTACTTTTTTTTGTCTTATTATACGCGTTCCATGTATTCAGTTCAGTGCCTCAGAGGTAATAATAATATATATCGTAAATATCGATATTTTATGTCGAAATTATGAAAATTTTTATACCGATATATCACATTCACAATAATTATTATTCTGTTAGTTTTTCTGTGATTCTGTTCTATGGATTGAGTTGTGACATTAAACCGATATATTTCAATATCGAAACTCCGAAACGTCTATTTTCTATACATTATATTATAATATAATGTATAATCTGTGATATTATTTTATAAATTTGATATATTTATTTATAAATAGTAATTCTGTTTTTTAATTTATAATGGTATCATTATATCAAATTACTATTTTTGTAGTATTTGATTAAAAAATGTTCAATATCTACCACTAGTAGATACAGAATAAGTGCGTACGCACGATTTTAATTCGGTAATGGTTTTCACTATAAGTTGATTATAGATTTTTCGGAAACTTTTTCCTCTCCCTCCCGTATTATAACTTAACTAGTAAAATATATTAACATCAAAATACAAGATTACTAATTTTTATATTTATCTTAAGATCTTATATATATTTAATATATTCTGTGACACTATTATCACTATTCACAATACGATGGAACGGAATTTTAAATACTCCGACTATTCTCCAACAGAATCCGACCGGTTTTTCGTAAAATTAAACGCAGAAATGATCGATCAAAACAAAATTATAAACTACTTTACAATAATTTAATTAATATTATTATAATAGTCAATAAACTATTATAAAATTAATCGTATAACCAGTGGCGTACACAGAGGGGGTTACAGGGCTTAACCAGTGGCGATCCCATGGGGGGGGAGGTCAACTGACCCACAGTTTTATTATTAGAGAAATATGGCCCCTCAAAATGACAAACTACATAAATATTAAATATATACAATACTACAATAATCAAAACAGAAATAATATTAAATAATAATAGGGATGTAATAGGTAATTTATACTGCAACTATATGTATACAAATGTAATAATAAATATGTATAATCTCTTCTCAAAACCTAAAATACCCAAATTTATTTAAATATTCCAGGTAAGTATGTTAATTGAATATCAATTTTAATACAACAAATAAAAGTAACAATTAAATTTGAATTAATTAATAATACAATAATGTGTAAGTTTTAAATTTTATTAAAAAATTAGTTATAACTTATGTCTTATCTCTTAATAATATAATATAATATAAATAAGGTAATTTTATAATGTATAGTTGGTTGAACCTTTTACACATTGGCCTCTCATAAGTGAGGCAGACCCACAGTACTAAAATCCTGGGTTCGCCACTGGGCTTAACGCTGAAGCCTCACCCATTGACCGTATAATGAGTATATTTTTATTACTAAGATTGGTTCGAATCTTGACAGTTTATTTATATTTTATGCTGTTTAAATAAAATATTTTTATACTCGTATTGTATTGTACTGAATTAAATTGACTGTATTGTATGATAAATTTGATAATTAAATAATAATTGTACTATTAATAGTATCAAATTGTTTATTGTTTCTTTAAAATCATCACTTTATAAACGCTAAATTTTACAGCTTCCCCTTTTTAAAAATCCTGCGCACGCCACCAGGTTATTAAGAAGTTGTTTAATGGGACCTATTTATAAATTATTATATGAGAAGAGATGATTCAGAAGCAGTGAGAGTTCTTATGGAAATGAATGTAGAAGATAAGAGGGGGAGAGGAAGACCAATTAATAGGTGGATAGATGGAATTGAGTGTAATATGATGACAACAGGTATGAATGGACGAAATATTGGAGATCGAAATCGATAGAGGTGTATCTAAACACTAAGGTGGCTAACCTTATATAGTCGGGAGGTAAGGAAGAAAAAGAAGAAAATATAATATTATAATAAATAATGTTACTTATATTATTATATAGGTAAATATAAAAAAATTGTAATATTGAAATAATTATAAAGCAAATTTGATAATTAGGAATATGGTACAAGAGTTAAAACTATAGATTTAATTGTTGAAGGATACCTGTAACCACAGTTCGTTTGGTTCGCGCTCTGCTGTATCCTGAAAATTATGATTAATAATATTACAATCAAATGTTAAATTAATAACATACCATATATTATATCTCTACACTTCGCTTAGAATAGAAAATATGGTGGTCCAATACCTATATCAAGATCATTAAATTAATGATATATAATTGGTATATTTCTCTATCAGAATAATCATTTAAAACTGTCATTGATGTTTTATAGACGGTAGCCGTTTGGTGTTACATCAAGATCTATATCTGGTTCCGCAATAGCGTGTACCACGATGACATTGGTACACGATACAAGAATTTTAGGCGGCACATCAGAGAATCGAAAGTCAACACTGGTTCCGAAAAAACGTGTTCCACGATGACAACGGTACTTGGCGCAAGAACTTTATGCGGCAATTTGGCGGTTGATCTGTTGAAGATTCTCCAGAATAAATGTTTAATTTTGTTGAATTTATTCAGTGGTATTTCCAGTTCAAAGATGTAGGAAGTTTCGCCACTGCCTCAGAAAAACTATAAAATTTGGGCTTTTATTAAAGGGTATCAAATATTATTTTATTATAAATATTTTATAATACGTATTTATACTTATATATATATTTATTAGGTACGCGTCTTTGTTTTATTATAACTATTTTAAACCATAAGTATATTTTTTTAGAAATCATAAACATGATTATGACGTATTTATAATTTTAGTTATTTCCACAAGGTAATATATTTACTTTACTTTTAATAAGCCTTTAAAGTGAGTTTCTGTTTTATGAATTATAGTTATAACTCGTCAAGGAACTTTTGCTGCTTGTTTCCTTATTTTTAAAGGATTTTATTCTATGTGATCTAGGACTGATCCAAAGGGCTCATTGTCTTTATGAACATCTTTTTTCAATGATTTTTTTTCCAACTCCGAGATATTCGCTTCTAAATCCATTTCAAAAGTTCAGAGCATTTATTTCAATTTAATATATTTAATTTGTATAATTAAATTTGCTAAAAATATCGATAGTTTGTTTAAAAATGAAAAATACGGTTATGGAAAAGGATCAAAGTTGTAATAATATAATAATAAAAACTATTGATTATAGAATAGATAATCTATAATTAGATAGTCTATTCTAGAATCAATGATAAAAACAAATTCGGTTCGTTTCGATTAAGTTTGTTGAAATTGGTTCGCTTATTTGGCTAAGTATCAATATTGCCTACACCTTACGCCGTCATAGCCAACAATGAGGTAACATTTAATTTAAAAAATTCGTATAACATAGTATATGCATTATGCATATGGGAGTCAGGCTTGACCGAGTGGTCAAAACACATATTTTAGTGCACGAGGATTGAGGTTCGACTCTTGAGTAAGTCGACCATAATTACCAAAAAAATCTCAATAATTTGGTTAACTAAAATGTCATGTTCTAATTAACTATGGACTATATTAAATCCCCTTGATATGTGATGATTGGTACCGACCAGGTAGTATGTTGTTATAGGGGAATAAGACGATGTAAAACTATATAAAATATAAATGATACAATATACATTATTAGCAGATTTATTTTCACCGAAAGTTCTATTTTCGTTTTCTTTACTTTATCTTCTTCGGTCTTCTCAGATCCATTTTAGATTCTAAGTGAAACAAGAAATGTATTGGTTTTACAATGATGTTTTTTTTTTTTTAAGTGTGAAGACACTTTTTTGGGTAGAAATATTGGTACTATGCTTTCCGTACCAAATTGTATCAAGTTGGTTCATTATTTAGCTCATTTTTTGAATTTCCTATAAGTATTTCCTTGGGAGAAGAAAAACAACCAATT
The DNA here is from genome assembly GCA_013282895.1 of Eriosoma lanigerum. Lineage (NCBI taxonomy): Eukaryota > Metazoa > Arthropoda > Insecta > Hemiptera > Aphididae > Eriosoma > Eriosoma lanigerum. Next base: position 13,435,490 of record CM023359.1, on the reverse strand, counting down.
GTGGTTTCTATTATTTAAAACAATTTTATTTGGTGATAAGGATAACTAATAAGATCGTAGGCACTTGAAAATTTGGAAATGATTGGTTTATTTTCTGACTAAGAATAGTCAATAGCTTTGAAATTTTTTCCAAAAATGTTTAATATTACATGCAATTTTGAGTTTAGCGGTTTAAAAATTTTATAGAAGCCTACTTATATACTACTATTTACAAAATATTTTGAAAATTTCAAGTTACAATTTTATTTATAAGCTTCTAAAATTTGAATACTTAGTAGAATTCAATATTACGATATATTATTTTTTATGTCTGAACATACTTTTACGGGTAGAAATAATGGTCCGATTATCACAAATAGGACATCTTTTCCAGACCAAATTGCATCTAGTTGGTACTTATTTAGCTCATTTTTCGAGTTTTGAAGAAAAACTAACAAAAAATGGCTGAAAATTGGTAAAATTACAGTTTCTGTTAAGCTCTATTACCTATAATTTTGGGTTTAACGTTTTAACTCCTTAAATTTTGATCGTAGAAACTTGAAATTTATTTTAAATATTTACATTTGTAATTTACATAAGTGGTAAAATTTTGGAATGGATTATCAGTATTTTAATATATTGAGTTTCGCTCAGAATCGTATTAACTAATGCAATATTATTTAATCTTAAGCATTCAATCTTAAGTATAATAAACCACTAATGTCTCCGAGGACCAAAGGAAGAACGTCCACAACAGACCTTCCCAATTTTTTTTTGTCTGAAGACACTTTTTCTGGTAAAAACAATGGTTCGATTATTACAAACAGGGTATGCTTTCGGTAGCAAATGGCGTGTAGTTGGTACTTTATGTAGCTCATTTTTCGAATTTCTTAAAAGTTTTCCTTAAAAGAAGAAAAACTACCAAAAAAAGGCCGAATATCGGCAAAATTACGGTTTCCGTTAAGCTTTGACATTTTTTCAAAAATGTTTGTTGTTTAATATTACCTGCAGTTTTGGGTTAGGTTAGGTTAGGTTTGAACATTTTATTGAAACCTATTCATATAAAACTCAATATTTTTTATAAAATATTTTGAAAATCGAAAGTTAATTTTTTTTTTATAGGTCTTCAAATTTTACATTTTACATTGATGCTTGATTTTTGTGTTTTTAAAAGTCTGAAGACACTTTTTCAGGCAGAAATAATGGTCCGATTACTTCGGATATGGTATACTTTTGGTAGAAAATATTAAATGATAATTTAAGAAGCTCATTTTTTGAATTTCTCAAGTTATTTCTTAAGAAAAGAAAAACTACCAAAGAAAGGGCGGAAAATCGGCAAAATTCACTGAAATCGTAATTTAAACGATAATGATTTTTGAATGATTTCATGATGTATTCTAATGTAATTTTGAACGTAGGTACTTGAATTTTTTTTTAGTATTCCCATAGATAGTTTACGCCTGTGGTAAAATTTTGGAACAGCGTATCAGTATAATATATCGTATTATATTGAGTTTCGCCCAGAATCGTATTTTCTAATGCAATATCATTGCATTTAAATCTTAATTATAATTAACCACTAATTTGTCCAAGGACCGAAAGAACGAAGGACGAACGTCCGGAATCAACTTTCTTACTTTTTTTTATCACGTACTTATTTTACTGTTAAATCATCGTTACAAAAATGGCTTAATGTCCTATCCGTTCCTTATGTTTTATTTTTACTTCGGGTACTTTCAATAGTTAAATCCTTTTACTAAAAGGTACACATTATTGTAACTAAATAAAAATTCCAGCTCTTCGTTTTTGTTTGGCAAAAGTAATAATTCTTTAAAAATATATTATGATGTTTTTGCTTTAAAAGTTGAGGACGTCTTTTTATAACAATTGTATAACAACTTTGAAAAATGTTTTACGCTATTTTCAAATTATATTTTGAGATAAAATTTATCCAATATTTTTCATCAAAATTATAGTGTTTAGTTAAGTATGACTATATGAGTATTACAAGAAAAACGATTGGAAACATAATCATTAACCAGCTAAATATTGTGTACACCCATCCTCTATTTTATTGAATACTGGATTTTCAGTGTGGATTTCGCAATTGGTGCATGTTATTACACAGGGCTACTAAAAATTGTGCCAATTAATGAGCGAAAAATTATAATGTATGAATCAATTCATACATCAATTACATCAAATTACATCAATTCATCAGTAATTCTCTTAGTTTAAATATGTAGGCAATTTTAACAACCACTACCTTTCAGTAGCGTATTTAAGATTTTGTCATGGGAGGGGGGATATGGGATGGAAATAATTAATTGACCAAGATTAAGCCCCCTTATTCTTTCACCATCGTAAACAATGTCCGTTAGGTTAGCAATTCCGATATTCTTATTTTCTTTAATTTCTTATTCTTATAGGTAGTTACACAAAGTTAATTTATTTTAAATTAGTTTTCGAAAAATATCGCTAGAAAAAATAAGTCAAGGGAGGGGATCTATCTCCCCATAAATACGCCACTGCTACCTTTGAAAAACGACAACTGTCGTCCAACAACCACTCTCAAACATTGAAAAATATAGGGACAATGGTGTCCCTTCAGTGCGACCATTAGTAGAATCATTCTTTTTTTAGGTAGAAAACTGGTTTTCCTGGTTTTACTGTCTTTCTTAAATTAAATTTATTCATAATTAAAAGAAGAAGATTAATATAGGTATTATAATACCTATTATGTTAAATTGTTTAATTGATATTAAGGAGATTGGACAGGATAATTTTCTTTCTCTATCTGATGTAACATTGAGATTTAGATGCTTTTTTATTCCCATAATAAGATCATAATAAATTGGTGCTAACAATCCCCATAAGTATTAAAAAATCATTAAATTCCTAGTTTCCTACAATTCTATAACTGATTATTGGAGATATTGAATCTTTTATTTTTGGCATTATAATTTAGTTACACATTAACAAATTTAACAATTTGATACATTAGTGTAACAAAATCATTATATATATTCTACTTTTTTATACTAACGATGGGTTATCTTCTTTTTTTACTTGGGTTATTTGACATCTCTCGCATAAAAGCAACAATTTGGCATTTTAATATAGTTAATTATAGTTTAATTATAGTTATTAGTTATTTATAATATAAAAAAAAATAAATCAACATTCAATAATAAAATTAATAATTAAAATTTAACTTATAAAAATTCAGCAGCTATATATTTAATATATAATATTATGTTCTGTATACCAATATTATTTTATACTTGACCATATTATATGATGATAATTATATATATATATATACAATAAAATTAATTTAGTTATAATGTTTTATTAATAATTTATCATTAAAATATATTCTAATTTATACAATATTGCATTCATAAGAAAATACAAATAATTATTGAATATTATATATTATAAAGTTTAAACAATGATAATTCATGATTCGATTTAGAGACTGTTTACTACACCAAATAATTATACTAATAGCTAATTGATAAATATAAGTAAAAATTATATATATATATCTATATATACATTATTTAATAATTTGAACATAGGTAATAATAATAAAATTTAATAAATATTTCACCAATTAACTGACTAATAATTTTATATAGCTGTTATACTATAATTATACTATATAGCGACATTTTTAAAAATTATAAACAAATATCAAACTATATATATTTTTGTTTAATAACTTTAATACAATTATTGGAATGCGCCCAAGCTAAAATTCCTAATACAAATTTACATACTAGGTTTTATAATTTTATTTTATTAAACACTCAATGTTTTAAAATGGTAAATATTTATAATTAACATCTTGTTTAAACAATTTTTAGTTAGATATTGATAATTTTAATTTAAATCAAATAATAATAAATTCAAAATATTACACCTCTACTTAGAATTTGTACAAAATAATAGATACTTAATATTTATACTATTATCTTGACCCCAGTTAAAATTTAGCAGTAAATTGTTCAATATTTTATTTTATACTTAGATCAATTAATATTTTGTATGTGATATAAAATTTAATTTTAATAAACTGGATATTTTGTGCAATTCAGCAATATTATTTTACTTTTGTTTTTACTTTAGAAAAAAAAAATATATATATATATATATTATATCCAATTACAATTAACAATATTGACTGAATTAATATTTTAAGTTTGTAAAATCTTTTTAAAATGTAATTATCACATACAAATTAAATACTTACTAATTTGTTAGCAACATTTTGGTGATACTATTTCAGCAGTAGGACAAGCAGCACTACCATTAATTGGCCTAGACAATTTCACTAAATTGTTATGTGATATTTTTAATTCAGAAGGCCTTTCTATGGAAGACCAAAGTTCAACAGCTAAAGCAAATGCAGTCTCAATATTCATATCTGTTTTTGAACTAGTTTCTACATATGGAGCGCCAAGATATTCTGAACACCATTTGTTTGCTTCATTCTTAAAGACGACTCGTTTTTCTAAATCTACCTAAAATTTAATAACCTTTTTATTTGAGTAAAAGTTCAATTTTTTAAATCACCAAATTACTTTTGTTGCAACAACAAGAAATGGAAAATTTATATCAGTTGTCCTGGAGTATTGTAAAAATTCTTTTTTCCAGTAATCTAGATTTTTAAAGCTCTGTGTATCATTAACAGCAAATGTTAACAAACAAATATCAGTACCTCTATAAAAAGGTGTTCGCAACGTACGAAATCTTTCTTGGCCTGCAGTATCCCATATCTAAAATATAAAATAATGTGATTTCTTTTTTTTACCAAACATTTTTTTACTATACCTGCAAGGTATATAATATTCCATTGACATCAAGTTCTTTTTGAAGGAATTCAACACCCAAAGTATGAAGTGTATGGTCACTAAAATTGTTACTCACAAATCTATTCATCAAACATGATTTTCCAACATTGCTATCGCCCAAAATAACAACTTTTAAAATTGGGTTTTGCTTAACTAGTATCTGCTTTTCCTTCATAACGTTTAAAAGTTATTTTATAAAATATTAAATAAATATTCCATGTTATTTTGAAGTGGACTGGTTGATTACCATTTACTATAGTTGGTAGTATTATTAATTGTAATCAATAATTATTGTCAAATAAATTGATTTTCATTAAACTAAAGTGCAATTTCTAGAATATTTAGAATAAATACTAAATAGTAAATACCTATAGGTACTATAGGTCTGTCTTAAGAGACAAAATTATTTTATTAAAAAATTGTAATCTTTAATTTATTATCTTTGTCTCTTATCAATTTATCTGTTATCATGTTATACCATAAATTAAAACTGGTATAATAATGTGTCAGAATTTATTGTTTAATATAACTGGAATTAAGATAGTCAATAGGAAAAGCGTTTTCAGTTCAAAAAAAAATAATTATCCAATAAAACCAATTACTGGCTTCACTCAGAATATAAAATAATTTTGAAAACACTATTTTATTTGTGATAAATTATATTTTGGATCGTACAACTTATATTATTAAACATATATTTACGAAAATTAAATTTATAAAAACATTTATATTTTATAAAAACTAAAAGAAAGATTTATTATTGTATAAATTAAATGAATTAAATAAATTATAAATTAGTTTATATATAATTTGATATATATTTTTTTGTTTACAAAAGTACAATAGTACAATACAATTACTGTATATTTTAAATGACATATATATGATATATTTCCTATGGCCTATAGAACTATAGGTATTTTCTATTAATATATTATTTATTTGTATTACCACAGATTAAATAAAACATTATTGGTGTAAGGTATTACATTACAATATTAGTATAATAATGGATGCTAGTAATGCTAATATGCATAAGTGTATTGTACCTTATATGTACTTCACAAAATTACTTTTTCACTAAGCCTTTTCTTAAAATAAGGAAAACTACTAAAAAATGGTTAAAAAAAGGCAAAATTCACGGGAAAAAAAATCTACATTGTAAATGAGTTTAAATTTTATTATTTTACAAGGATAACTAATGAAATTTTGAACTTATGACTTAAAATATTTTTTTATGGTATTCTACATGTGCGAAACAATTTGGAACTTTTGCATTTATTTTATGTTTAAATATAGAAATTTGAAATTTTTCAAAAAATATTATTTTTTCTCGCATTTTAGGAAGTTACAATGGTTCAATTACCATGAGTACACGGCCAGTAAAAATTGCATCTACTTGGTACTTTATTTAGCTTATTTTTTTAATTTCTCAAAAGTTTTTCCTTAGAATATTAAAAACTACCAAAAAAGAACCAAAAATTAGCAAAATTATGGTTGCCATGAATTTGATTTTAATATTAACATATTAACTTATTCTACAAAGAAAAAAACAAAATTGGAACTTTTACTTTGATTTTTTTATATTTGAAGACACTTTTTGGGGTAGAAATAATGGTCACTACAACTTCCACAAAGGTATGCTTTCAGTAGATTTAGTTTTTTGTTAACAAAATTTAATTTAAGAAAAAAATATACCTAATAAATTTCTGAAAGTCTTTTTTTTATACATATAATTTTAAAAATAATGTCTTCACACTTCAAATAAATGTAATTAATTATTATATGTAATATAAAATAATATTAAAAAAGAGCGGGAAGATTGATTTTGGACATTCCTCCTTCGTCCATTCGGTCATAAGAGAAATTAGTGATTTATTATAATTAAGACTCGAATGTAATGATATTGTATTTAAAAATACGATTCTGAGGGTAACTCAATATAATACAATATATTATACTGATAAGCCATTCCAAAATTTTACCATATTTGTAAACTACCCATGTGCATACTCAAAAAAATATTTTAAATCCCTATGTTCATAACTGAATTAGTTCATGAATTATTAATCACGAAATATATCAAATCAAATTAACGAAAATCGTAATTTTGACCATTTTCTATCATTTTTTAGTAGTTTTCCTTCTCCCAAGGAAAAACTTTTGAGAAATTCGAAAAATGAGCTAAATAAAGTACCAACAAGATGCAATTTTCTATCAAAAGCACGCCCTTTTGTAGTAATCCGACCATTATTTATACGCAAAAAAAATTTTTCATACACAAAAAAAAAATCTTTGAAAAACCAATACATTCCTCGCTTTGCTCAGAATCTAAAATTAGAAGTATATAGTTTTCAGCCAATTAATTATTTATTAACTGATGATAACAAATAGGGAAAAAATAAAATCATAATAAAATTCAACTTTTTTCCTTTAATTTGAAGTCAAATGTTGAATTTTCTACAATTATTTAAACAAATTAGGAATAATCATCTTCATCACTGCTTTCTTCAGTCTTTTGTTTAGTAGCAGCTTGTTGAGCTGCAGCTTGTACTTCTTGCCATTGTTGTTGTTCTTGAGCCATTTGCTCTTCTTTGGCCTAATGCAATTTCAAGTAAACTAATTATGCTAGTTATTTTATAATATTTTAAATCATAATTTAGTAAATATAATGTTAACCTTAGCAAATAATTCTTGCTGTTGTCGATACAACTCTTCCTCAGGTATGCCTAAATTTTCAAGTCTTGTACTTTGCCTCCTCCTTTTAGACTTACAGTCTTTTACAACTTCTTCTGCTTGTGCTCGGTAATCACCAAATCCCAAATGGTCAAGAGCTAATATAAGTTATAAAGTAATTTAAGTATATACTATTTAATTACTTGTTAGAATTTATCAGCTTACCGGTTAAGAGATGTTCAGCATTAATAGTTTTTTTATGTTGAGACATGCATACTTGATTAGCTTCAGATGAAACTAAATGTATAAATTCCGAACAACAGTTCATTATCATTTCACGTACATCATTAGCAACACGAATATTTGGTAAAGCATCTTTAATCATTTTATTGACAGATGCTCGTGGTAGTGTTAGATCTTCATCTTCAGCTGATGGGCCTAGATTACTGCAATCATCATTTAGACTAACTGTGTTACAATTTGAATTTTGGGTTGCTTTACTACAACTTGGAACCGAATCTGTTATACTACAACCTGGTATAGAATTTGATGTACTACAACTGGGTATTAGACCATCATTATCATTCAACATGTTTGAAGGCTGTGTTATAGACATGTTATTTCCATATCCTGTAACAAAATTATAAATTTAACTTAACAACTAAACTAGAACAAAATAATTATGAAATAATGCATTAGTAATATTATTTTCTTTCATTAGATAATCAATGCGATATAAATCTAAATAATATCAAACATTACAATTATAAAATAATTATTTAAATTATAAATAATTTATTAATTAAAAATTACTACATAATTACAATTACTTACATTTAAAAAAACAATTAACACTTTTTTATATAATTTGATTTATATTTGTAATTTTTAAATTTTTAATCCATAACATCATTAAAACAATTTATAATTTATAAGCATTTTATAATAGTATTAAATAATAGACAAAACTTTTTAAAGTATTTTTTTAGACATTATTTGCCTATATTAGTATATAGCTGTAGTAAAGTAATTATATGGTAAAGTAGCACATTTTCATTAATATAGTATTACTTTAAATCACAAACCTTTTGGGAGATTTATTCGAACTTGCCTTTATATTATTCTTTAAAGAACTAAGATAAAGAATAATAACAAATTCAACAAATCATCACTACATAATTATTTATTAAAAGTATAATAATTAATTATGTATGATCACAGATTTATAAAACGATGTTAAGTCATGTGGATTACTGAAAGTCTGAAGCTGGACAGTGAATACTAAATATTATAAACTATGAACAGTTTACAGTATGGTTTATCGATATATGAATTAATTCAAAATTTCAGTTTGTTCAAATTGTAATAAATACAAAATCAGAATGATTACGCGACGGCCATAGATCAGTATACTAAAACAGTATACCCAATACTAGGCGACGGCCTACAGATTCATGATGGGCAATGCCAGTGGCATTAGGCTGTATAAGCGTAGACCTGTAGCTTGTAGCGATAAGCGACCAATATATTTCTAATATCAAATTTTTCCAATTCTGTGTATTTACCAAAGAGAATATAAGTATTATCAGAGCAATCCCACTTTTGGGACGCATGATTTCTAGAGTTGTGAACAGCGTTATTATGATTGGCCTAAATGTTTACCGCCAATTTCAAATAATTAATGTTACATCTTTTATAGGTGCTATAATTATAATATAATCTATAAACATTGATTATAGAATAGACTATTCTATAATCAATGTTATAAGTAACATATAATATAATATAAATAATATTTATCTATTATAAAAATAATCAGTTTTTAATTAAGTTTATAATTGCTCAATTAGGTACTGTGACTATGGAATTTAAATTTAAATATAAATCATTGTAAATTGTATTATTATTAGATTCTGAGCGGAGCGAGGAATGTATTGTTTCTACAAAGATGTTTTTTTTTTTGTTTTTATTATATGTATGAAAACATTTTTTCGGGTAGAAATAATGGTCCGATTATCACGCATAGCATATGCTTCGCTTGCAAATGTTGTCTACTTGGTACTTTATTAAACTCATTTTTCGAATTTCCCAAAAGTTTTTCCTTAAGAAGCGAAAAATTGACAATTTTTTATACGCTTTTTATTATATATATATTTTTTGTGATTTCTTATTAAGTTTTAATAGTAGGGACTTGAAAATTTTCTTGAGTACTAACATAGGTTATCTACAAGCGTGGTATAATTTTGGAACGGAATAGTTAATTATTTGGAAAAATATAGAGCTTTGAACGTTTTCCGCAAAAAAATTAATATTATTTACAATTTTGGGATTATCTGTTTGAAAATTTTTTAGAAGTCCAATACTATATTATTTAATCTTTTCACAAAATATTTTGAAAATCGTAACAGGCAATTTTTTTTATAGGCTTTTCTTTTTTTTTTTATGTATGAAAAACTTTTTTCAGGTAGAAATAACGGTCCGATTACCACAAATAGGGTCTACCCTCTCTATAGCAAATTTAATCTAGTTGGTACTTTATTTAGATCAATTTTTGAATTTCCCATAAGTTTTTCTTTGAAAAGGAATGATAACTCCTTGAATATTGATTGTAGGGATTTAAAATTTATTTTGCATATTTACATATGTAATTTATATTCCTGGTAAATTTTGAAATGGATTATCAGTATAATATATTGCAATATATTTAGATACGCTCAGAATCGTATTTTCTAATGCAATATCATTGCATTCAAATCTTAATAATTATAATGAACCACTAATTTCTCCGAGGACCGAAGGGATGAAGGAAGAACGTCTACAATCGGCCTTCCCACTTTTTTTCATTTGAGTGTAATCAACTCTCTGATGGGTAATTATGTCGTAGTTATTATCTGCATAAGCCAACGGATCAAATTATATCAGTTTTATGGTTATATCTCTCTTGGTCAATTAGTTCGCTATTTCATATTCAACCTAACCTTCCATTATATATAACTATAATGTGGACAATATCGTACGAAACTTCCAGTATAATTCACATTTTAAAAATTGAAATCAAAATGTGTATTTTGCTGTCTCTATCTAATGTCTCTCGAACGCAAAATTTAACAATATCATAACCACGTAGATCTTAAATTGTGGAATTTAATTTAAACTTACACAGATTTAAATTCAACACTTCTTACATTATTTAAAGAACAGAAAATTTTCTGGTAAGATTTTTTGTTAAAAAAAGTCATCTAATAACGAAGTTATACGTGTTTAAATTATGTTCATATTATAAATAAGTTCATTATTAGATTATATTTTACAAAAAGCACATAAGTAAATTTCGAAAACAATAAAAACATTTTTTCAAATTGGTAATTTATTTTTGAATCTGCAAGTTTAACCTATATGACATTATTTAAGGTTGATTTTGCTATATGGTTTGATATTCGATTGGATAGACGGAAACAAGAATTAATGTCTTTTTAGCGTCCTTATGTATATATACATACCTATATGTATACTATTTTTTTATAGTAACATTATACTAATGGAGTTATTAAAAATAGTTTAATTTGTATGAAAATTTTCAGTTTGATTCTAATAATTTCCAATTAAAATACAGCAGCTATAGGGTATAGTTATAGACCTATAGTATAATATAAATATAATAAATAGTATTATTAATAATAATTTCGCCTTATAATTTCGTCGTCTATGCAACTTAATATGCATACATTTTTTACAATCTTTTTTTCATTTACTGATAAGAAAGGTACTATCTTCACCACAGATTTCTATTTTAATTTTTATCATATGATAAAGAAATCTATGATCTTCACACGCCATGTGGCCAAGAAAACTCATCTGAAAACAGTAGCCAGTTTGTTTATCTATGAGTTACACTGCCTGGTTTCAGCACTAATCAATCATCAATGAATCAACCCAATATTCCTATATTCTTGTTAGTTTAAAAATTAATATTTAGTTATTTAATATTCATTATTTAATATTAAATATCTGAAGTTTTGAGTTGTATAATATTATGGAGCCACAACAAGCATCTGAAGCAGTTTTAAAACAAAGTGTAGATATTTCATTAGATAATCCTACTGTAAAAGGTTTAACATTTTTAACTTCCTTCTTATTTTTATTATAATAATTAAATAATTAAAATGTTAATTGTAATAGGTTATGATTGGAATAATGGAATAAACTATGAACAACTACTATCAGTCTATAAATATTCTGGATTCCAAGCTACAAATTTTGGATTATCTGTAGACGAAATAAATAAAATGGTTAGGTAGTTAGAACAGTTTAATTTTAAAAAATGTATATTTTTAAAAATTGTATAATAATTATATTTTTATTAGTTAGATGAAAAAGAAAAACCATTTGAAGAAGATATTTACGAAGAAGATGAGTTTATCAAACGCCGTTCAAATTGTACTATATTTCTTGGATATACATCAAATATGGTTTCATGTGGTAATCGAGATTCAATACGGTTTTTAGTTCAACACAAGATGGTTGACTGTATAGTTACAACTGCTGGAGGAGTAGAAGAAGATCTAATAAAATGTTTAGCTCCTACTTTTATAGGAGATTTTCAATTAAAAGGTAGTACCCTTCGCGAGGATGGATTAAATAGAATCGGTAACTTATTAGTACCAAATAATAATTATTGTGAATTTGAGAATTGGGTCATGCCTATTTTAGACAAAATGCTTGAAGAACAAGTTAGTATAAAATTTAATAGTAGCAAATTTAATAATTATATAATTATAAATATAACTTTTTCCAGCATATTGCTTGGACTCCATCTGCAATAATTGAAAGATTAGGTTTAGAAATAAATGATGAACAATCAATATGCTATTGGGCAGCAAAAAATAAGATTCCTATATTTTGTCCAGCTTTGACCGATGGTAGCTTAGGAGATATGATGTATTTTCATTCATTCAGAAATCCTGGTCTTGTTATTGATATATTAAAAGGTAAACTTTAACATATTCTATTTTATTGATTAACTATTATTATTTATAACTCTTAAAGATTTAAGAAGATTGAATACAATGGCAGTAAAAGCAGCAAATAGTGGAATAATTATAATTGGAGGTGGAGTAATAAAACATCACATTTGCAATGCCAATTTGATGGTAAGTAAATATTTTTATTTAATTAGTTTATTTAAATATGTTTATATATATATATATGTAATAGATAAAATGTATATAAGATATAACGTATATCTGTGCAATATATTTATTTTATGCTCATAAACTAGATTGACATAGTTAATTATCATGCATTATATTTTTATTTCAAACTTGGGTACTTATCTAATGACACGCACATATTATATTATCACCTACAATTTTCTTATTCCTCATCTAATTCCCTGATTTATTATCTATAGAAAAATTAATTGTTATACAAATGATCTGCAAATGTAATAAAGAGTAAAATAGAAATCTGCAAGCTATTATCTGGTGTGCCCAAGGCTGGAGCTAGGCGCTGGCAAGAGGGCTTTCGTCAGGTGTGCAGTATTACGAAATGCTCAAATTCAATCATATCTAGAAATTTACAAATAAAAATGTTCATTACTATATTAACGAACACAGAAAGTTTAAGGCATGAAAGCATGATTTTAATAATATTATAACACATAGCCATAAAATCAATGAGTTTTAATTTTAATTCATAATTATACATGATTGCCAGGGCCACTGTTACCTCATACACAGCCCTGAGTATGCCATGTGATTTGCATATTGTTTTTTAAATTTTTACGTGACTATATTATAATAGAAAATACTTTGAGATATTTTTTGGTAATAAAATGTCTATGTACTAAGTAGTTTCATATATTTTGTTGTAACCAAAACTTGATTTATTTATATAGAGAAATGGTGCTGATTATGCTGTTTATTTAAATACTGCATCTGAATATGATGGTAGTGATTCTGGGGCTCGACCTGATGAAGCTGTTTCCTGGGGAAAAATTAAAGCAAGTGCTTCACCTGTGAAAGTAAGTTTATGGTATATATTATCTTTAGGATACAATTAAATTGTATTTATTTTTAAATTTTTTTAGATTTATGGTGATGCAACGCTCATATTTCCACTTTTAGTAGGAGAAACATTTGCAAAACGATATCACAACAAATTAAATTTGAAGCAATAAAATACATTATAAAATATTTTTAATTTTTTTTTAAAAGTTTGTGTTATTTGGAATTTAAATAATGGTTAACTTTTAATAAATCTATATAATATTTATAATTTATAAACTTCTATTTTAAGTTATCTAACATCCCAATTAGATAAACAAAAATGAGCAAATCATTTAAAAAAACATTTTTAAGATTAAAATTAGTATATTTATTTGCAGGTTATAACCCAATTACAGATGCATATTAATTGTGTACAATAATATAATAAATAGAATATCAATTTATGAGTAAAAATAAATTATGAATGCTTATGGTTAAATTAATTAATAAAAAATAATTTATTTACTAAATAATACTAATATTTCTAATAGTAAATTATAGTAGTGATAAAGTTTGATAATTGTCTGAATATTAGATTATTTGTCAACTTTTTTCTAGTTAACAATGGATAACATTTATAATTATTTGTTAAATCTAGAAATCAATACAACTGTAGTTAAATATTGTATTGACAATGTTTAAAATTTAGGATTTTTTAATGTATTTTTCAAAAATATATTATATTCAGTTGATTAAATTAATAACATAAAAATATTTATTACTTAAATGATATATTGTTCAAATCTAAATATTAGAAAAAATAGATTATTATTAGTTGTTTTAAGCAACTACTATTTTTAATCGATTACTTTTTAAATATGATTCAATATTATACAAATACAATTTGTATTATTAATATAAATCCGTTTTTCAATAAATATTATACTGTCTCTAGGATTAAGTATTCAATGACTAAGTATTTTTTTAGAATACAATGTTCAATAATGTATTATAATTCATTAACTTAATATAAACATTGAAATTGTTATAACAATAAAATATAAGTTCAGTTAATAAAATAAATTATATAAATATTAAATTTGATTACTCAAGAAAGATGTAATATTTTAATCAATAATATTTTAGAATATTTATGAAATAGCATAAAAATAAATTAATCATCCCAATCATCATCATCACCATCACTAGAATCACTAGTACTACTATCGCTATGAATTACTCTAGCTCGATCAGCTAAAGCTCTAGCTAATGCTCCAGCTAAGCCATCTGCTTCTAAATTTTTTACAATTTTTTTCTGGTTTGGTTGAACCTATAAAATATAATAACATAAATATTTGTTTTTCTTTAAAATTTGTTGTAAAATAGTAGTAGTAAAAGTTGTAAAAGTAGTACCGATTTTAATTCTACTCCTTGTCTAATTTGATCAAGTAAGTTGTTTCTTGAATTTGGTACTGTAGGATTAGTAATTTTTTCAGAATTTGATATGTTCACAGGCTAAGGAATAAAATAAAATAAAGTTTAAGACTAATATATATTTTAGTATAAAATATATAATCCATACAACTTGGTTTGTAATTACCTTTAGTGTTGTACCAGATCTAATGGCATCTAAAAGTGCAGATCTATTGTCTGGTTCAGCTTCAGTAGGCTTATTCATTTTTAATAACTCCACTTGTGGTGGTGGGGGTGGTGGTGGTGCTGCATTTATTAATGGTGGTGGTGGAGGAATGAAAATATCATCTAAACAAAATATTTATAAATAAATAAAAATACAAATTATAATATATTTATCAATATAAGGTAATTATGTTATACACACTTAATCGGTGGTGTATTTCTGCATAGGCTATATAGAATACAGCCATGAGTGGCAAAAAATAACAGTTTTATTTGTATTATAAAGAGACTTCAAGGAAAATGATAACATTCAAAATGAAAACAATTGTAGACGTGTATGCTTTGTTTAAGAGATGAATTGTTATCATAAATAAAAATGTATCAACAATTAAATGTTTATTTTAAGTTTATAAAGTATATACCTAATGTTATTTGAAAATAGTGAACGCCTTGGAAGTAAGAATTGGTTAACAACATTTTTGTTAATGGCTTACAACTTCAATGTGTTATACTATCAGTGGCATAATTATCATAGCCTACGAGCGGAAAAAATCTTAATCCGTCCCTGCATATAATACTCCCATTGCTATATCAATATAGTCAATTATTTTAATATTGTTTCCAATATTAGGATATTGGTTGGGTAAAATGGGGAAAAAAATAAACATTGGCATAATTGTATACAATAATCAGATTTAATGGAAACAGAAATATATGGATTGATGGCTTTAGAAGAGATAATGAAATATTTCTCTTCATAAAAAAAAAAAAAATGAGGTTAATGGACGACTATTTTATAGGTAATTGTTTTTTTCTTTTTTCTTTCATATGACAATAGGTAATTGTAATGAAAGAGGATGATTTGGAATTTGTTTTGTGGTACATAAAAGGGTATACCCTTAAATATGTACAGAATATTATAAAAGAAGCAGAACAAGATCATAGTACACACATATTATTATACACAACCTGACAATTGTACCATATATTTTTGTATCCACCTCTAAAAGTATTTACTTTTAGACACAAAAAACAAGGTGAATTTCTGAAAAATAATGATGGAATCCACAAGAAATAGCAGAAAAATTGACAATATACTTTGAAAAACTGCTTAATTATGAAGTGCTACTACTATAGAAACATTAATATATGTACATACAAACCTAATCACGCTCCATGCCTAGCTCTGTAAAGGGAAAATATTGAAGTAAATTAAAGTGTTTCTATGCATTTGGTAAACTATTAGGTTCTAGAGTCCTCTCAATACATGCAAAAATTCAGTTGTACATAACAATTATATGGCTCATAGTCATGTATTGATCACAATCAAATGAAAACCAACCAATATCAATATTTAAAAAAATATCACTGCAGACTTCTTTTAATATTAATATTATAAAGTAATATTTATGTTCATTACCTTGTTTTTTAACTGGAACAGTTATGTTATTAGGTCGTGGTGGTGGTGGTGGCGGTGGTGGTGCTGGATTTCTTGTAGTAGACATGTTACTTGAAGGTGGTGGAGGTGGTGCTTGACGAAACCTTGTTGACAAAAGAGGTGGAATTACAGAATCTTGTACATCTTCTTTAATAGCATCCATACCACCATGTTTATCAATAAAATCATAAATGAAATCACGAGTCTGAGGATTGCGTAGTTGACTTTCTGATACCCCAGCCTAATACAACAATTATAATAATATTATTATACTAAATTAAAGAAAATTACTAAAAACAAATAAATTGAAATACAATTTTCACAAATTTTGTAATATTTGTTTTTGAAAAAAGTCTGGAATAACATATACTATGGAATAATTTATATTGCGTATACCTTTGCAAAAAATTTATTTAACTGTGGATCTTTTATTTGTCCTAAATCAAATCCTCTGTCTGGATCCCAACCTATATGTTGTAAATGTATAAAATTTTCTGGTAGGCCTATTTGGTCTTTAGTATACTTCTTATTTTTTGAATTTTTGGCTTTACTTTTATGATTTTTACCTATTTAAGAAAATATTAAATTACAATCGAAAAAAAAAATTATAATATAAATAAATAAATAATTGCAATACAATTACCATTAGTTTGAACTGGTGGTCCATATGAATTATTAGATATCGAAGATTGTGAAATATTTTTTTGATTATTATGAGACTTAGATCGTTGTTCTAAATAATAACAATAAATTATATTTATAACAAATATCTATATAATATATACTCTAATTTATAAGATTGATAATTTATTTATTTATAATTTATAATATATCTAAGTTATACTCTAATTTACAATAGTATTGTTTTTTTGAACTTTATATATTTAATAATCATAGATATTTCATTTAATGCATAAATATTCCTGTAGAAGTATAGGATAGGATCAGAATACTACATGGTACCTCATACATATAGTACATATAAATGAGGTTGTGTTAAGTTGACAACCTGTATAAAATACATAAAAAAGTATGAAAGATCTAAAACTGTAAATAAGCATTATATCTCAGATGTAGGAAGGGACAACAGATGAGAGGTAACTATATAGTTGGATGGGGAATATCTTGAACGGTGTGGTAACATCAGTACCAACAAGTACACCATTTATGTAACAGCCTATCCAACGTTTTAAAGACAGCACAGACAACTTGATTTGTAACAATGTCTATTCGCAGATGAGAAGTACAATGAGAGTAGGTACATGGGAATTTTGGTACTTTAACAGGTAGAAGTAGGGAGATAGACAAAATACTGTGAATATTTGTTGTTTACAGGAAACAAGTAGAAAGGGGAGAAAACTAAAGAAATCAGGAAGGATATAAAATAATAAACTCAGATAAGACAAATACAAAAAATGGAGTGAATATGATAAGAGATGAAAAGATGAAAGAAAATGAGGTAAGTATACTAAGGATAAGTGAGTAATAATAATAAAATTGATGAAGATGATGAATGTAGTAAATTCTAATGCTCCACAAGTAGGAAGTGAGAAGAAAATTCTAAAGAGGAATTCAGGAAAGAGATGGATAAAACAGTAAAAAAATACCAGGAAACAAAAATATTTTGATTGGTGGCGATATGAATCGACATTTAAGAAGTGATAGAACTAAGTACAAGAGAGTATATACTACATGGAGGTTATAATTTTGGAGAAAGAACTGAGATCGTAGAAAGAATGTTTTATTTTACACAGACATATGAGTTGGCAGTTATGAATACTTTTTACCGGATGAAAAAAAAAACATATAACTTATAAGAGTGGAAGTAATTGATTACAAATATATTGTTTTATGCGGAGGAGAAAGAGTATAAATAAATGTATGGATTATAAAGTAATTCCTGGTGAAAGTGTATTATTAATAATTAAGTTATTGTAATATCATGCTAGGATAAACAAATTATTGATAAAAACAATATTAATTTAATAAATATATACAAACAATATATTTATCAATGTTTGCTCCTCACAAAATTCTAAAAAACACCCCAGATTCAGAATTATAATTGTTAACCCAATAACATTGTTGCATACAAATGTTTAACACTTTGATATTTTATTTATAATAAGAATAACTATTTAAACAACCTATTTATTTAAAATTGTTATAAACAATCACCATGATTTTAATTATAAAAAAAAAAAAACAAGTTTATCTAATTAAAATAATAATATTTTAAAAAATATAGATATTACCTAATCGTTTCTCCCGCCTCCTTTTTAGTAAATTAATAACAGTATCTTCAAACACTGTTGCTTCTTCTTCACTTGCAAAATTAAATCCAACAATACATTCCTAGATTAATTTTTAAACATATTCATGAAGTTATTAATTTATAATATAAAAATACCTTATTATAATTTATTTTACCTCTGCTTCAAAACAATGGAAAAATTTAGTAGGACTTTCATATTGCAATCCATTATACATTTCATGTTCCCACAGTAACTGATATCTTATTGGACAATACAATCGGAAATAATATGATTTTCTAATTGGATCTCTAACAAAACTAAGAATGCCGAAATTCTTTTGGCGCCATTCAGTACCTTCTGGACCATCGGTGGTAAAAAATTGAACAACAGCCATTGACAAACTCTAAAAATGTTAATAAATAATTGTTTCATAAATTATCAATTTTGAAATATTATAAAAAAAATAAATACTAAAGAAAATCTCACTTGACATTTTGGACCTAGCAATTGTAATACAGTATCATTTTCATCCTTGCTTAATAGTTTTGAACATTTTTGTTCATGATATAATCCTGGTTTCATTATATTATATATATTTTTTCAATTGCAATTAACAGATTTATTTTTTAAATCTACCTATTGAAGAATGTATCATTGAAATTGAACTGTGGAGTGTGAATATTGAATAGTAATTAGTGATTATTAGTTAATTCTTTATTACATGCTTTTTTTTTTAATAGCATAGATAAAGATGAAATTATTACAATTATAAATTATTAAAAACTAGTAATTACGAATTAGTCATACCGATCCCATTATATCAAAATATCACAATTCCTAGTCATCGATATAGATAAATAAATAATACAGTCTATTTCCTAAACTCACTGAACTGCAAGTTTTATTGCACGTACTAAGATATACCAGATTGTAATCTATAAACCTTGACTGAACTACTACTGTACACAATTGTACCTACTGTATTCATTAGTTCAGTACAGTGTGTAAATTATATTTAACTGTAAATAAATTTAATCTATGTGGTAGATTATAAACATAATAATAATATTATTATAATGTATAATGATAAATTAATAATATTAATATATTAATTAATAATATATTATTAATTATTATGTTTATGTGAAATGTAGTAGATGGTTACTAACATTGGTTACAACTACAGCGCTATCTACTTAATAATTTAGAAAACTAAATAATGTAAATCACAGACTATATTATGCATTCATACTGCACAAAAATACTATATGAAAATATAGTGGTAAATAGTAGAGAGCCTATAATAGGATCTCTAGACCTCTAGTACATACCATGAAAAAATAAATCGGTTTTGTCATGCTACCTATAATATTTCCTTCCATACTTTCAATGACCACGTACCACATAGGTAGGTATAATTCCGAATTCGGTAAAACAGTCATAATGGTGTAATGAGTATGCAATTTAGCTACTTCCATGATATGAATCCGAGATATAATAAGGCGTCGTCGCGTCGACTGAAAGGCGTTCAAAATACCCATTCAGTGCTGTCAAAAAGAGTAAATTACTTACTACCATTGATTATAGATAGTAACTTAATAGATAGATTACCATGTATAATCAATGCTACTACCAAAGATTAAATAAAACTACATACATTACTAAGTTATTAAAGGCAACCAAAGTGAGCACACTTCAAGCTACTACTCAAAAAATCACAATTTTACTAAAATGGAAAACTTATTTATCACAAAAGGAACAAATTAAATGTTTATTACACAAATTCAATAAATATATTTAATAGCTTGAGAATTGAAATTAAATATCGCTATTATAGTAATCTAAAAGAAATAATATTTGGATTTAATATAGGTATATAAATTGTAATTTAATCTATTATTTTAAAGAACCAATTATTGCTTTTTAGATGAATGCTCAAAAAATTTGTAACTTAATTAATATTTTAAAAAAATATAAATAAATATATTGCATTGTATTATAATATATAAACATGAAATAAAAATAAGAACAGTAATTAATAACTAGTTTAATTATACAAAATTAAATTAATTTTTAATCTCAAATTTTGATATTTATTTGACCTTGGCACACGAGGTTAGATTCAACTCCCGGATAGCGTACTTCGAATCCTAATACTTTTCAACCCAATCCTCGGAGCTAAAACATCAAAATTCAAATATAATTTCTATAAACTTTTACGTATCTTAGCGCTAAGTCCGTATTTTTAAAGACAAAATAAAATAAAATATAATTTTCTAGTTTAATATAATAATTAATTTTATCTCTTACCTTTGTATCAGTATTTTAGCCATATTTTAACAATTCATCGTTTTTTATCTTTAATAGTATTCATCTCCTAAAGTTGTTTTTAATAATTTATCAAAAGTACCAACCTAGAAGTATTATATATATATTTTAGATTCTGAGTGAAGCGAAGAATGTATTGGTTTTACAATAATGTTTTTTTTTATGTCTGAAGACGCTTTTTGGGTAGAAATAATGATGTGGTTACCACAAATAGGATATGTTTTCGGTAACAAATCGCGTCTAGTTAGTACTTTATCTAGCTTAATTTTCGAATTTCTCAAAAGTTTGTCCTTGTAAGAAGAAAAACTACCAAAAATATTAAGAAAATCGGCAAAATTACGGTTTATGTTATTTAAATTTTTTTTATTTCGGGAAAACTATTTTAAGATAAAAAATTTTTTTGAGTATTAATATAGGTAATATCAGCGGCGTAACCAGGATTTTAAAATGGGGAGAGGCAATGTAATATTTAAAAAAAAACACTCAACAATTAACAATAATAATTTATTAGAATACACAGTACATAATATTATACTGAATATTGATCACAGTTAAAATATTTTATTTTTATTATTATTAAATATAAATTAACTTAATTTTGACTAATTTAATTATAGGAGGCGTCTATGAGATTTTGAAGAAAAAACTTGTATTACTTCTTTTTCTGTGATTTTTTCTGATTTATTTATCTTTGCTATAACTAACCCATTAAGTCTTTCTTCGTGCATAGTTAATCGTAAATAGTTCTATATTAATTTTAGAGTTGAAAACATGCGTTCATGTGTTGCTGATGTAATTGGTAAAGTTGCAAATAATTGTTGTGATAATTTCATATTAGGTAATACATTCGTACAATAACGTAGTGCTTCAATGGCTGACTCTGGATTTTCTTGTTGTATACCCTTCCACTAATTTCGCCACATGGTTAATTCGGCTTTGAGGTTTATTAAAACAAATTGATAAGAATTAAAAGCACTAACCCGTAGCAAATTTTTCAAACATAAAAAAATCAGAAAAATGATATGTATATACGTTGATACGGCCAATGGGGGGGGCATAGCCCACTGCCACCCCTTGGCTACGCCATTGGATAATATACAAGTGTGATAAAATTTTAGAACGGATTGGTTGATTTTTTGGCCAAGTATAGAGCTTTGAACTTTTTCCCATAATGTTTAATATTTCCTCCAATTTTTGGTTTATCTGTTTGAAAATTTTATCAAAGTCTAATCTACCAGTGGTGGTTCGTAGTTTGGCAAGGGAGTGCGATAAAAAAAATGAAAAACAATGTCAAACGTCAACCTCATCCATATGTACTTCACGATTAAATGAAAATAAATAGAATAAATATGTATGGGAATATAATAATAGTCTATTAATATCGTTTGATTTTTATACATAAGGTATGTGGTATTAACAATATTCCACCACACCGACACCCGAATAGAGTATAATAATCATCGCACAACCGGCTGTATGCCGTGGTCCGTGTATTATAGACATTTTTAGATATATAGTATTATAAAGGTAGATATTATTGTTTATAATAAATAAAAATGGTACACGTTGCTGCCGCGCGATTTGAACGACAGAATTCATCGCACATCATATCATGATTTTACAGACGCCGTCGCGGTGATATTATTATACCCATGGCTAATATTTTTCATATATTTAGCCATGATTATATCTAAAGTATACACAAAGGAAAATGGTATTTTTATGTATATATTCACAATATCGCTTCACGTTGTGACGCTATCCGTATGGTCTTATTATGGCCATTATAAATCAGAGACGTATTTAGTCATTTATTAAGGGGGTTCAGATTTTTTTTTAGAAGCTTTCGTGTAGCTGACTTTCCCTCACAGGTTTATTGTATAAAAAATAAATTGCAAACAAATGAAAGTAAACATATTCTGTATCTGTATACATTATAATGCAAAATCTGAAACAAGTAGTAAAATAATATTATTAATATTAATTTTTTTTGTTTGGTCACAGGGGAGTTTAAACCAGTTTGACCCCCCCCCTCATAAACACGTGACTGTTACCAATAGATAAAATAAAATTACATCGCTAATTCGTGATGGTACCTAATGAATAATAATAATTATAATTTAGTATTTACTTACGGATATTTTATTAAGTATAATATACAATTTATTAAAACAAATATGTATTGAGTAAATATATTTCTATTTTTCATTTCTGTTGGGAGTGCGACCGCACCATTGCACATACGTACCCCACTGTATACTACATAATCTTTTTACAAAATATTTTGAAAATCGTGACTGACAAGTTTTTTTTATAAGCTTTTAAAGTTAAAACTACCAAAAATCGTCAAAATTACGGATTCCGTTAGTTTAAATTTATTTATTTCATGATAACTAATTATGTTTTGATCATAGACTTGATCATGGGACTTGACATTTTTTTAAAGTATTTACATAAGTGTTCTATATTAGAGAAAAAATTTGGAAACGATTGGTTGATTTTTTGACTAAGTATAGAGCTATAATTTTTTTTACAAAAATATAAAAGTATTAGTATATCTAGTTTTATCTTACAATGGTTTTAGATTCTTAGTGGAACGAAGAATGTATTGGTTTTACAATATGTGTTTTTTCATGTATGAAGACATTTTTTTGGGCAGAATTGTATGTTTATATCTAGTTGGTACTTTATTTATCTCGTTTTTCTAATTTCTCAAAATTTATCTTACATATGAGAAATTTTTTTAGAACTGTTACATTAATTTTATGTCTAAATAAAGAACTTTTAAATTTTTTCTCACTAGTATTTAATATAATTTGCAATACGGTTTGAAAATTTAATAGAAGTATACCTGTATACTTATCTCTGTTCTAAAAAATCGACAGTCCCAATTTATTTTATATAAACATTTAAAACTGAAATTTTGAGTGAAGATATATGATATTTGTATACTGTAGCCTTATAGGTAATAGGTATAGAATTATATTTATTGAACATTATTTATAAAATAAAGTTTTTGATTTTATATACACTAACTAAACATTTGATGTGCTTTATGATTTATTCCTGAATATGCTAAATGTTTGAAGACAGGTACGTAGGTAGTAGATATGCTCCAATAACCATAAATGGGGGAGGGACAAACATTTTTTTTTACTGTAATTATTACATTTTCATATCAGCTCAGAATTATTTTATATTTAAAAAAAGATATTTACAAATTAATTGTCTTACAATTATTTTACCTTAAATTTCTAGTGTCCATTGCAATAGACAATCTATATCTGTAAATATATCAGTAAAACTATATTTTATAATTAAAAACTAAAATAATAATCTTTATACACATTTAAAAATATATTTATTGTTTGAAATAAATGACATATTAGCAATTTACATTATTGTCTAATTTCTGTAACTTCTTCTAATGTTTCAGATGTTTCCTCAATAGACTCCCAAGTTTTTTCTACTTTATTTAAATATCCTATAAAATCAATTAATAGAAATATTAAATACTATCAAATTAAGAAATAAACTATATTTATACTATATGTTAGTACCTCTGATGTTTGAATGTTTTAATCTAGGTTCAATACGCAATTCTTTTCCTTTTATACTATCATTATCTTCTTCTGGAGTGTAAAATCTAATAATTGGTAATGGTTGTTTATTTAATGATTTCATTTCTATATTTATTCCATTAAGTTGAAGTTTATCTTCCTAAATAAAATAAATACATAACAGAATTATTATCAGATAATAAATTAAATATTAATTTAATATCATAATTCACTATACATTCATAGGCACGTAAATTTTTAATTAAATAATTATCAGTTACATACTTTTACTAATTTGTATCCTTCTTGCATTTGAATTGACTGTCGTTTATTTCTTACTATTTCAGCATTAATTTCTTCATCTCGTCGCTTCTTCCATTTAACATTAGTATGAAAAGCATGGTATGACACAGATAATATAATAAAAGATATTATACTAGCCATTACTGTTGCAACAACTTAAAACCAAATAAACCAATAGTTATATTAATTTTAATAAAAAACATTTTTGAAATTGTATAATTGTAAATGTTTGAGAGTAATATCCTTAATAGGGATTAATAGGAAATAGATTCCTGTTATTGTAGGGAGGAGATGTTTGTCTTTATTTCCTACATAACTGAGAGAAATAATTTAATTTTTTTGTATCTAAAAAAATTTGATTTTCTGTTATTATATCTGGTTTTTAAAGTTGATAAATTATAATAAAACCTAGAATAGATGTAATTTTTAGAGAAACCATATTAAAAAAACACAATAAAAACTTAAATCTTTATCAGTTTTTATAAACAAATGAGTCCCAAAAATATAGCCACTTATTTTCTTTAATACTAATTCAATTATTATTTATTATAAGGTTAAATAATAATAATCATTAGTGATGTGCTATAATATGTGTCTCATAACCAGGGCTCGTAAGTTCATGCATCTGCATGTTTTTTTTGCTACACAGGAAAACATGCTAACTGATATACAAATCCGTTTCATAACAATAGTAATAATAATATAAAGTTTAATAGTGCATGTTTTGGGTGTAAAAGAATGTTTGGCATATAGTCGATTTTTAGAGTCGTTAGTGCATATTATTACCGATAAAAAATTTTTAGACAAATAATTGAAAATTTTTTTGTTTCTTATTTACTTTCCCCTTTACAAAATTGTTGTGTTTTGATTTATTTTTATTCTCCTGTGACATCCTAGTTTCCTAGTATAATGTATATTTAGATTTTATGCGTTTTACGTAGTACCGTGGAAACAATGTTATCGCTACCACTACAATCCTCTGCCGCAAATGGTAAACCTAGGGGGCCAGACGGGGATTCGTCCCCAGATGTAAAATTTTTCGGTCGTAATTTTAAAAGTAAATGAACTATATTTATTATTTTATAATATTTTTGGATTCCAGGAATTAAATAAGCAAGACAACACGTGCCGTGTCTCATAATGTGTTTTCTCTGTAATATTTAACCCATTAAGCTATATATATATCTAGCTATTATACCCGTACAAAACATACATAAAAACTACTTTTAAACTTAATGGATTTATTCTTATTATTTTTAAAAATGTTCATATTTTTTTACATAATGCATATTATGAGTGCATGATTTAAAAATTTTAGGGCATATAAATACATATTTTGGAACTTTTTAGTGCTTATTTTAATGCATATTTTGACAATTTTTAGGGCATGAATGCATGCTTATTTATGCATTTTTTATTGCATGAACTTACGAGCCCTGCTCATAACATTAATTTAAATTTATCGGGTATATTTTTATAAAATATATATTTAATAACTATTTTAATAAAAATAGTATGTTTAACTTGCCATTAAATGTATTATCTTGTTGAGTAAACACCTTGGCATATTTTGAATCATAAGGCATACGAGCTGGAGGATCAAGGACCCATGTTTGTTCTACTCCCTAAAATAAAATATATATTTTTAATAAACAAAAATAATATAATAATACAACTTACATACATAGCTTATATTAAGTGAAGGCCCAGGTCTAGGTTTATATATATCATCAAAAGAAGCACACTGAGCACTGCGAACTCCCTGAGAATTTGATACATTTACTTTTTCACTACCAGTTTTTGTAAATAACATATACTCATCTAAAGGTCTCATTGCATTATAATTAACTTCCAAAAATACATCTATAAAGAAATTAAAAATTAATTTATATGTTTATGAAAAAAAAAAAAAATTATACCTACTTAAAACTATAACTATAAGAGTTATTACATTCAGAACAAAAATGTATAGTCAATTAAACACATCAGTAAAAATTTGTTTAAAAATTAAGTTTATTTTCAAAATAATTTAAGATTTCGAAATGCTAAGAAAAAATTTTTAATTTTCTGAGAATTTGTATGGGCCAAATTTATAATTTAATAATAATTAAATTAGCACATTTATTCATTTACATTTATATGAACGCCATTATGTTATATAAAACACCAGCTGTGTTATGAATTACATTAATAAGTTAATGCAATATTATAATATAATAAATATTAATTTTAAAAAATAGCAATTTTTAAATCTTAAACGTTAAATAAAAATTTTTTTCACCTTAATACATAAATGTTTTTGTATTTAATTTTAAATATAACTTTTAATATGGTCCTTAAACAAAATAATTACTTAAAAAAAAATTACAACATTATGAAATGTCCTGTTATTTAAATTTTAAAAAACTTAAATGAATTATAATAATACAAATTTTAAAATTAAGAAAGCTTATTATTCAAAGGTACTCATCACAAAATTTTATAAGTATTTATAAATATAAATATTTATATATTAATTTATTTTTTATAAATATTTATAAAATAAATGTATTTAAATGCAATATTATAAAAAAGAATAGAGAGTAAGAGAGTTAGATGATAGCTGGTGTGAATGGACAAAACATAGGAGATTAAGATCTAGTAGAACTAGAGTGGCCATATAGTTGGAAGGTAAAGCAAAGAAAAAGAAACAGTTTTTATACTATTATATTATACAAATTACTTGAAATGCATCCACTATAACTTGTATAAGACGCAAATCGTGGATCAGTTGTATTTAGCCCGCCAATTTGTACTTCATTATCTCCAGCTGTAATATCTGTTAATGTATCAGTTAAACTTAAAACTGGGATTTTTGTTAGTTCAATGGGCTCTCTATCAACCTAAAGAAGAAAATAATGATTATGGATTAATTGAATTAATATTTAATAATAAATATTAGTATTGGCAAACAATACCAATATCTTATATTTTTGTAGATATTTTCAATATTGCTACATTGTTGTAAATAATTTTAATATCTTACCAACATAAGATAATGCAAAGCCTTTATATAAATGTTACAATTGATTATAAAATATGTTCAATTTTTTTCCATTAATTATACATTTATGAATTAATATTAGATAGTTTATTTTAGTTTATTTCAATATCCATTTATAATTCTCAATACTGTATTATTGGAAAATAAAAACAATATCAATATTTAAAACTAATTGATTCTGAGCGTTTCTCTTTCATCCTTTTGGTGTTCAAGGAGATTAGAGGTGGAATGTAATTATATAACGATTCTGAGATAAGCTCAGTCAGATATACAATAAACTGATAATTTTTTTTTTTTATATGTTTATTTATTAATTAATATGCAACAGAAAAATTAGTTATCATAAAATAATGAAATTCAAGTTTGTCAAAAATTTAGATTCCGCAAATTTTACCATCTTATAACCATTTTTCAGTAGTTTTCCTAATCCAAAAAAAACTTTTAAAAAATTCGAAAAATAACTGGATTAAAGTACTAACTAGACAAAATTATCCATCGAAAGCATATCCTATTTGTGTCAATCAAATCATTATTTCTACCTGAAAAAGTATCTTCAGGCACAAAAAAACCACATATAATTATAAAGCTAATATATTTCTTAGTTTGCTCAGAATCTAAAAACTTACCATAAGTATTGAACTATTTTCAGTGCGCTTATAATAAATTGAATGTCTAGCACCATTTAAAAAATTTCTGTCTTTAATACGTGCACCAAATGCTCCTCCTGTACCTTCACGGTCTTCTTCAAATATCATTTCACCTTTTTCATTTAATGCAACAATGAGATAGTAACTCCTCCTGCACAGTAAATAGTAAATATTATGTATATATATATATATATATTTAAATAATTAAATATATTTAATAATAGATATAACTTTTATAAATATGAACTATGAATATAAATCAAAATTAAATTTTACTTGTTTTCTGTTTGTATAAGCAATAAAACTGTACTTCGTTGTCTCTTATCACTACTTGAAAAAGCTAAATTTAACTTAACTTGTGTAATTGGTCCTTCAAGAAGAAATTTTCGTCGTAAAACTGAAACACCACTAAAATCTGCTCCTTTATCTAATTGATAAAAAATAAAAAATATTAATTATAAAGTAAACAAATTAAAACAGTTTAATTTTTATACCTAAACCACAAAAATCACCAAAGTATGATGTATGTTCACAATCACATGAGCTACCTCCTTTTTCAAAGTTTTCAATGCAAATTCCTTTATTTTTACAAGGCTGATGCTCAGCACATTGCATATTACAACCAGCTATAATACCTCTAAGTTCTACACAATTTAAATAATTTAAAACTCAAATAACTAATTATATAATTATATCATGATTTATTTAAATACCTTTTTCTTTTGAAGTATTAAATGAAGAATTAGCCAAGCCAAGACTACTAAAACTGACAACAAAATCATCTATTTTCAATCCTCTTACACAACCAACATATCCTGATAATAATACAGTTTCTTTTCTACTGCTAATTAAGTTTTCTGGATCAAATCCACCAATATTTACTTGAAAGTATTCGGTGGGAGGAGCAGGCGGTCTTTGAGGTGACAATATTTCTTGAAACAATTAAATGTAATTGATTAAAATATATATTTGATTTATCTATTCATTAAATTTTAATCCAAAAAAAAAAAATAGTTATCAATTACCTACCAAGTTCTGAATTTATCCAAGGTTTGCTTGTATAATTTATTAACAAACTATAACCTACTGGAACAGTACCACTGACTTCATTTACATATAATTTAGTATCATTGTCTGTTCTCACTAAAGCTAGTTGAATTGATTTTCCTTTATTTAATTCTAAAATGTATTAATTAAGTTAAAAAAATTGTATGTACAGCAGTGTTTCTTGACCTTTGTGTTATACTGTAACTTCATGCATGTAAGGTAATATACTATAATATCTTAAATTTTATAAATGCATATCAAGGTATCAATGTATTGTAATCATAAATTATTAGTTTATGAAGTATATAAAATTGAATTATCAATAAACTTTGACACATTATAAGATATACTGGTTGAAAATCATTGATGTATAATACAATCATTGATGTAATACAATCATGAACCAGGAAATATTTTTTGGAATATTTACTATTTAATAATTTATACATATATATTATCATACACACATATTATATTAACATAAGTGCAAAACACTTCAAATATCATATTACTAGGTTAAAAAAAAAATTGTGAAAAGAAAACTCCCAACTATATATATAATAGTAATTGAAAGAAAATAATATTACCTGGATATTTTACAGTTATGTTATAAATTGTATGAAGATGATTAAACACAAATACAACAGAATTGCCATTCATAATAAAAAGTTGTACAAAATTATTTAAATGATCATTAGCATGTAGTATTAAGGAATTTTCATCATACGTTCGTAAATTCATTAGCATATTTTTAGTTAAAAGTTTACAGTAAGACTCTTGACTTAATTCAGTTATATTGTTAATAAAATAATTCCGTTTAAAGTATGATTCTCTTGTAATAAATGTCAAACCTTGAGTATTGATATCTAAAACAATTAATGAAGATTATTTTATAGATGAAATATTACATAGGTAATTATATAATGAATTTTATACTCAACTATTCTCACAGTATATTCCACTATAGGCCCAAGGATTTTCACAAACACATTGAAATGTACTCCATAATTCTCTGCATTTAGCTCCATTTTTACATGGATTTGGAGCACATGATGGTTTACATTCTTTTATAATTTCGGATAAATGAACACTCATATATGAATATATATCCAGAATTTCACCATTTACTACTAATCCTCGAAAACATCCTATTAAGCCTTGACTTACAGTTGTAACTTGAAGAAGGTCTCTAAAACCAATTAAACAACTTGCATTAAGAATAGGTTGATAATATAAATATACTAATACTTACTCTGTGGCGCCACCAATATACATACTTCCTTCAAAAGGACCAAATTTTTCATTAGGTAACAAATCAATCATTTCAGAATCTGTATTTATCATAAAGCGTACATGATAAGAGTTATAATCAATCCAAATTTTCTGCCATTCACCATTATTTAATTTTCGCATAGATTTTACTTCCATTTCCCTTGATTTACCAGAATTTAATGTAAAATTAAAAGTTAACATAAAATCTAAATAAATGATATATAATAAATATATTAATAAATAATATCAAATTTTAACAGATAACCATGAAAAATTGCATTTATATAATACTTACCATTTGTAAGAGCAACCATAAAAGAAGGATGCTGTCTTCGGATTGGTGGTTGATAAAGTAGAATTGCTTTTTCACCTGTAGTCCTGAAACTAAATGCAATATCTCCTTTTCTCCAACCTGGTACTTCTATGTATGATTGACTAGTTGTAAATGTCACAACATATTTTTGAGTGTCTAAAAATTATTTAACAAAAATATATTACAATACAGGTTTTAATCTTGTTTTATTAAACTAAACTTGTTTCAACACATTCAAGTGGTCCTAGAGTTATGCGTCCCAATGCATCAGATTGTAAATGTTCTTGTTGTAAGAATACCATTTTTGTAATTCCTAATCCTCCATATTTAGAAGTTTGATAATGTCCTTCATCTGAATGCCATTTTGCATCTGGAAAATCACAGTTACACGAATGTGTACGATTTGAACATGTTTTGTTCACTAAAAAAAATTAATAATATGTTACAAAAATATTAAATTACAAATTAACATAAAAATACTTGAACATGGGCAAGATCCTCGTTTGGCATTGCCAATAAAATTAATGAGTTCTTCTTGAGCGGCAGATGTAAACCAAGTAGCAGAATGAAGATCTAATGGAGCTTTATAACAATCATACTTTATATATTGACTACAGTGTAAAGAATGTGATATAAGCTCTTTTAACATTTCTGGAGGAAAATCCCTATATGTTATAGTAAAACTAAAATCTGATTCAGCTGCACTTCTAACATCCTAAATTTTAAATATTAATTTTTTATTGTTGATATAATCATAATCATAATTTTAATATAATTTAATTTAATTTCTAACATAAAATTACTTATTATTTACAGATAATAGTAATAATGACTAATATATATTTGAATTATTTACTATTTGACTTGGTAAATTATGTTCAACTATAGTTTTTGAATCTCCTTGAACTCCAAATTCACATTTAACATGAGCTGGAGGGAATTTTCCATTTCCATCGATATCAATAAGATAAACATCAGGCTTAGTATATCCTAAAAGAGCAAGTTCTTCACATGTCTTGCGAAACTGTGCTAAAACAGTTAATTCAATTAATTTATTTTCAAATTATATAAATATGATAGACAGTTACAAAATCCCAGATTTTTTTTTTAAATGAACATTTTTCATATTATAAAAAAAAATCCTTTAAGTCTTTAAAATTATCTTTATTTCCCTTTCCTGAAAAATATTCTAAAAGTGACTATGCAGTTGTATGTATATTGTATTTTTTACCAAAATGACAATTTTTTCCAATGTATCCAGTTCCTTTACAATCGCATATTACATTATCATCAACAACTGAACATTTACCATCATGTTCACAAGCATTTGGTCTCTTACATGGATCTACTAATTGACAATTATCAATAGAAACTTGACCAGTTGTTCTATTTGTTCTAACCATATGTCTAGACTCTAAAAATACACCATCCAACCAAATTTCTCGCATACAACCAACAAGACCTATAATCATATTTTTAATTTTAATATTTTTAATACATTTTATTTCTAATTTCATACCAAAATTTCCTTTGCCTCCTATTCCACTACCAATAGTTATAGTCTGATCAGCCAAAAAATGTTGAATGCCATTTAAAAAAGTTGTTTTATTATTATCGTCAACATTTAATGTAAGTAATCCTTTAGTATAATTTAAACATACATTATGCCAAGACCCTTCTATATTTAAATCATATTTAACACTTGTTAACTGTGTAACATTTTTATTAGATGATGGTGTGAGTTCAAAACGAATTTCATTATTCACCATTCGTAACTTAAACAATGATTTCAATTTTTTAATTTTATTACATCAATTGATTAATATATTTATAAATACCTCCCAAAATCCTGAAGAATTCTGAATAGATGTTGTCACAGGAGATGATAATAAAATGGCCATGTGTTTATGACTTTTAAAATCAAACATTAAACTTATATGGTCAACTGATGCTACTGGCCATAAAATATGAGAAGATGGAAATGGTAAAGTAATAGGAATCATATCAACTTCAGTTTCTGTTAACTCTGGTGACAGAAACCCAATATAATGTACTTTTGGATTACCTCTTTTTAATTCATATAATATTGATATATCATTAAAGAAAACATGTTTCAACGATCCCACAAAGTTGTTATGGGACTTCAAACCTGAAATAAATGTATTAATTTTAAAAAAATATACCTGTAAAAAAAATTAAAAATCATATCATACCAGGTTTGTTAAAAAGTGTTGGACCCCCACCAAAATATATTTCAGGATCTATGTATAAAAAATTTCTTGTTCCAGCCAATACATAATTTTTAGTTTCTCCATTAAAAATAATATTAACACTGTTTTCTTTATGCAATATTGTTAAGTTATGCCATATATTTGAATTTGTATTATTACCAACAGTTACAAATATTGGCTCCCCATCACCAAGTTCAATTTCAACAATAACTGATCCATTATAAATTGATATAGCAATATGATGATGTTTATGAGATTCTCCACTCGCATAAAATAAAGCAGAATCATCGAATCTAGTCTTAAACATAAAACTTATACGATTCATACTTGAATGAACCCTATCTTTCCAGTCATAAACACGATAAGATACATAAGAAGAGCCTCGCAGAGTTAATACTGTAGATACTAAAAATAATTTTAAATATATACATTAAAAAAAGAATTACAAATCTTTTATAAAAATAAAATATGTATATTACCATAAATATCACAGTATTCCCCCTCATAAAGTGTTCCAAAACAATCACAGGATAACTGATTATAATGATTAATACATAAACTACCTTTCAAACAAATATTATCTTCAGTTTTACATCTGAAATTGGCATTCCGACAATTGAATTGGACCAATAATTATTAATTTTGCGTTTCTTAAACATTAGGTAGGTAAAAGAAATATCTTATTACTTATCTATGCATCCCTCTTGAACATTATCATGCTTAGTAGCAATTAATGGTTTGATTGGTAATAAATCTGAAGCAGCTTTTCCAGCACTTAAAATCATTTCTTTTATACAACCAACAAAGGACTCAATAATGTACTTTACACCATGCAATTTTTCTTCTGGACTCAACCCTAGGTATGATTGTATACATTTTATTAAAAATAACTAATAATAATAGGTTTTAAATACAAATAATAAATATATTAATAGACGATTTGTTTGTTTTAAAATATTAACGTATTTTTTTTTTTAATTAAAAGTATTAAGAGTATGGCTATATTAACATAATATAAATTTTGCTGTATAGCTATTTCCGGTTATCCAACGAATATAATATAGCAAAACTATAGATACATAGAACTTAAATTGTGGCACATGAGTTAAACTTACAGATGAAATACTTATTACCAAATTTAAAAAGTGGACAATTTTTGAGTATATTTTGTGGACTTTGTATAAACTAACAACTGACAATGAACTTATTTATTTAAAAAATGAAAACAATTACAATACTTATAACTTTGTTGTCAGATAACATTTTATAAAAATCCTACGAGAGATAATTGAAAATGTTTCCATTCTTGAAATTTGGTAATAAGTATTTAATTTGTAAATTAAACTCAAATGCCACAATTTAAGTTCTAAGTGACTAATTTTGCTATATTTCCTGTTAGATAGACAGAGACAAAAAATATGATAATAGCATCCTCTAAATATTAATATTTTTTTTATATTTACTATTTATATATATATATATTAGAATAAATAATATCAATATAATTATTATTAATAGTTTTTTAACAAAAATATTCATAGTTTATACCACCAATTAAAACAACAGAAGTTAAGTCAGTAGATATTCCATAGTTACTAGAGTTATGCAATCCTTGAATTATTTTTTCTGCACTGATATTATCTACTTTAGCTATAAGTCGAGCACCATGTACATCTATACGTACAGTTACAGTATGCCAAATATCACGATTTAATCCTATTAAACAAAGTGATAATAATTGAATTACTATAGAATTTTACATACAATATTTTTAATTAATAAATATTTGTGTAGTTAAAGTAAAAACTAAATTAAAATTGATAATTATAAAACTAGTTTACATAATGATATATAATAACCATTATTACAAAACATAGCCACTTTTTTTTTGTCAATATTGTTTAATATTTTACATAGTTTAAATGTAATTTGTTATAAATAAAAGTAATTTCTATATCTCTGTCTAATATAGATGTATTATGTAAGTTCACTTACCTTCTCCAACTATTACTGAAGTTGAATGCTTACCATACACATGAACTACTTTAAGTTGTCCTTTTTCTACGATTACATATAAAGCATACGGAGGAAGACCTGCAGGTCTATCTTTTACACTATGATAAACAAGTAGTCCATGAGGTAAACGTGTACGAAATTGGAATGATATTTCACGACAAAGTCTATTTTAATTCAAAAATTCATAATTTATTATTTTGAAATATGTTTGTATTAAAACTTTTTACCTTAATTGAAAAGTTGGAATACGATTGCCGTCAAGTTGTATAAATGCATTATTTTTAGCCATCATAAATACAGTATAATGTCCAGTTTCAGGAAATGTAAGTTCTGCACCTCTATCATTTGGAGCTATTGGTACTAATGTTGAAAATTCATTTTTGTGATTACCAGATCCCGAGACAAAGTATGTAATATTATGACCTAGTATAATCACAACGGTTTAGTCATGTCCATTAATAAATTATGTAAATTTTATTTTTACCCCCAACACAATAATACAGACATTCTGCCTCAGAATCAAACATATTTTCACTTTTGCAAATATCACTTATGTAAGTCCTACACTCATGTAAAATAGAATCATAGTACCATTTGTGTATCCAATTTTGACATGGACCTCGCATAACCGGAATTCCACATTTTTCAATTTTCCAAATATCATCTAAATATTAAAATTAAAATATAAATTAATTTAATTTTAAGTAATAGAATTAGTAAATGTACAATTTAATTAATAAATACCTGTAGAATTCTCTAATGTTTTTACATCAAACATAAATAAAATAAAAAATAGATTTATTAATATTATTTTCATTTTTCACTCAAATATTAACATCATCCTACAGATGTCTTAAAAATATGTAATGGTATTATGAAAGTATTTTAAATAAACAACTTAGAACTGCGGTATGTAGATCTAAAAAGGAAATTGTAGTGTGTGGACTACATAAAGCTACAATAGAATAATAACCCATTCAATTAAATAGTCAATTGAATTTAATTTTTCAGTGACTCATATTAAGGAACAATATAATATTATAAAATAAAATATATATAATTGAAATAACACAAATAAGTTGTACAAATGCATAAATATATTAGTAATTAAATAAATCATCAAAACACTATTTTTACATTATAAGTTATAACTTATAATCTATGGAAATTATAAAATACATATATAGTTATAAATCATAACAGAATAATTAGATATTACATAATAGTTTATAAATATAAGCAAAAAATATAGTTTACATTTATGATATCTGGAAAAGGAACTGACAAATACTACACATCATAAACATAGAGTTATCACAAGGCGTTGGAAAAACAATACATTCAACTGGAGCTTGACAAAAACGAGAATGTTCAAGTGATGTATTTTCCAAATTATTTTTTAAAGCATCAATTTCAAGAAATGTCTGAATGAAAGTATGACATATATCACATGAAATAGTGTTAACACTTGATTTGATGAGATTACCAGTATGACAAACAGGACATTCGACTGTATTTTTTTGTAAATTATGTAAATATTCATCATAATCAATGTCATGTTTAGATATCCATTTCACTATAAATAATAAAAAAAAAAAAAAATTATATGTTTATAAAATATATTGATGAATCTTTTTAAATGCGTACTTTCTTCATCTAAAATTTCTTGTTTTATTTCATCAATTATTTTATCTTCTTCATCTAAAGAATGAAATCCATCATCTTCTTCCAAGTCCATTCTTATTATATAAAAATGTTAATTATTTTATTAAAATTCTATACATTATATTTTAGACCATTAAATATTATCTTACTTGATACATGTTTTGTCAATAAAAGAAGTAACTTCATTTTTTCGCATTTCATACGCAATATTGCGTACTCGTTCTACAAGATGTTCACGTTTGTCTTTCATGATTTTTCTATACCTCTAAAAATAAAGAAATATTAAATTATTACATTATATAAATATATCTATAATGTGAACAAATTTACAAATTAACTATTAAAAATAGTATATTACTTGTCTTATAATGTCTCTAAAGTTGATTTCTTGATTTTTTCCATGTTTATAGTTCGCTGCTCTTTTCTTCATTTTTGATTCTTGACTAAGACTAGACATTGTCGTATTATATTAATAATATATATTAAATTTAAAACAATTACTTCAGACACAAAAATATATGTATTATTATACTAATGTATAGGTATAGTATTATATAGCATATGATTATACACTTACTACTTTTATCATAGAAATAAGTCATAGAGTAATCTATAGTATAGATTATAATAATATTGGTATTTAATGCCAGTTTTCTTTATCTCTTATTTATATCAGTGATGATAATAATCAAAATAGAGCGGGAAATTAAAAATATGGTATACGTTATAATAGTAGATTATATAAAACATGAAAATATAAATAAATTTAAATAAGTATATTTATAAATTAAAAAAAGTAAAGTTAAGTGGGAATGTCGATTGTGGATGTTGCTCCTTCGTCCCTTGGAGAAATTAATGGTTTATTATACTTAAGATATGAATGCAATGATATTACATTAGAAAATACAATTCTGAGCGAAACTCAATATATTACAATATGCTATACCGATAATCCATTCCAAAATAAATTTCAATTTCCTATGACCTAATCTTATTTACTTATTAAGAAATAAAAAAATGAAACCGTAATTTTGCCGATTTTCAAGAACTCTTACTTTAAAAGCCTATAAAAAAAAATTGTCAGTTATGATTTTGAAAATATGTAAAAAGATTAAGTTGTATATGATAAGACTTTTATAAAATTTTTAAATCGAAAAACAAAAAATTACAGGAAATATTTTTGGAAAAAAGTTAAAATCTCAATATTTAGTCAGAAATTCAACTAATCGTTTCAAAATTTTTTTTCTATGATGTAGAACACTTATGTTGATACTTAAAATAAATTTCAAGTCCTTACGATCAATACTCAGTTATCATGAAATAAAATAATTTTAATTTAAACGGATATCGTAATTTTGCTGATTTTTGGTAGTTTAACTTTAAAAGCTTATAAAAAAAATAGTCACGATTTTTGAAATATTTTGTTAAGATATTAAGTAGTTCAGGCTTCTATAAAATTATCAAACCGATAAACCCAAAATTGCAGGAAATATTTAACATTTTTGGAAAACATTTCGAAGTTCGATATTTAGTCAAAAAATAAACAAATTTGTTCCAAAAATTAATTACGCATGTAAACTACTAATGTTAATACTCAAAAATAGTTTTAAGTCCCTACAATTAAAATTTAATAGTTATCACGAAATATAAAAGTTTTAAATAACAGAAACTGTAATTCTGATTATTTTCTGCCATTTTTTCCATGGAAAATTTTGAGAAATTTAAAAAATAAGCTAATTAAAGTACCAACCAAACGCAATTTGCTACCAAAAGCATACCCAACTTGTGGTAATTGGACCATTATTTCTATCCGAAAAAATGTTTTCATACATTTATATATATTGTCCAATTCTACTAAAAATATTCAAATTTTAAAAGCTTATAAAAAAAAAATTGTGAATTACGATTTTTAAAATATTTTGGAAATTGATTAAGTAGTATTTGAGTAGGCTTCTATAAAATTTTCAAACCATTAGACCCTAAATTGCATGTAATATTAAACAATTTTGGAAATAATTTGAAAGCTCTATACCTAGACAGAAAATTAACCAATCATTTCCTAATTTTTTTATTTAATGTAGAACACCTATGTAAATACTCAAAACAAATTTCAAGTCTCTATGATCTAAATCTAATTAGTTTTCATGAAATAAATAAATTTAAAATAATGGAAACCGTAATTTTACCGATTTTCAGGAATATTAACTTTAAGATTATAAAAAAAATTGCCAGTAATAATTTTAAAAATATTTTTTAAAAGATTAAGTAGTATATGACTTCATATTAGACTTTTATAAAATTGTTAGACCGATAACCAAAAATTGCAGGAAATATTAATCATTTTTAGAAAACATTTCAAAGCTCTATACTTGGCCAAAAAATCAACCAATCCGTTCCAAAATGTTTAACTCCCTACAATCATAATTTAATTAGTTATCGTGAAATATAAATATTTTAAATAAAAGAAACTGTAATTTTGTCTAAATATACAATTTTTGTTTTTTACCTTTTTATATTAAAACCATGCTCTTAATTATACCATTATATAATAATATCTGTTCAAAAACAATTCTGAATAACATATTAGTTACTTGCGGGCTACAGTTAACATTAAATAATATAACTAAAAATATACAATAAAACACATGTAATTGAAATATGTATTTAATATACCTATACATCATCTTTCTAAATTACCTATTTAGAATGTGCTATCCCATTTCTCAATAAGATCTTTTTTAAATACGTTCACTTTACCGATATAATTGCCATGTCTTTAATTAAAATATATGCCTGTACTATATCAATTACTGTTACTTATGTATTACTATGGGCACTTCTATACATTTAGAAAAGTATAATCAAGTAATAATTATCCTACAATTAATAATTTATAGTATAACACATAATCAAAGTAAATGATGTGAGCTAAGATATGTCAGCCATATTTTTAGTGACCATTTTAAATAAATATAATCATATTTTTAATCTTTTTTTCTATTCATTATAATAGTTATTATTAAAAAGTGTCAACCATTACAATTTTTGAATTTAAAGTTTAATCATATAAATGTAATTTAATTTATTTATAACACATTACCAACGATTCATCTTCACAACATTTTGTTGTATATGATATGTAACATCAAAGTTTTTAATCATTTTTCTTTATATAATATGTTATATAATTATTAATTAATTAAATTTTTTTTTTTTTTTTGTAAAAGTTTATTAAAAGAAAAAAAAACATTAAAAACAATTTATGTATAAAAACACATATATTAACGTAATATAATATATAATGAACTTTTTAACTGTTATTTATTAAGTTTATTACACTAAATAAAGTGTCAAATTTAATTAACTCTTTTGTTGTATTATATTTCAA
The DNA here is from genome assembly GCA_013282895.1 of Eriosoma lanigerum. Lineage (NCBI taxonomy): Eukaryota > Metazoa > Arthropoda > Insecta > Hemiptera > Aphididae > Eriosoma > Eriosoma lanigerum. Next base: position 13,394,845 of record CM023359.1, on the reverse strand, counting down.
AATCATGCAAATACTGTTTGCTAAATTTTAAAAATACCTATGATTAAAAATATGTTAAACTTAAATTTATTTAACTAATATAAATAATATATATATTCTTAGGAATAAATATATAATTACATATAAGTTGTAACTTTTTTGTGGAAGATAAAACGAACAAGATTTTTGAAACATCATTAATTTTTACAAAAGTATTACATTATTTTTCTATAAAAAATATTCATGGAGTAAATCAATTTTTTAAAAATGCAAACAGACGGTTACATCATAAGAAATTTGTTTTTAAAATATAAAATGTGGAAAAATATAAATTGAACAATAAAAAATAAAATAAAACTAAAGCAAAATTTTAGATAAATTTTAGTCTGTTAAATTAAAATGATTGTTTTAATTTTTTAATTACAGTTTCTTCAAATTCAACTTTTTTATCAACTCGAATATGTTCAATACCATCTAATACTTTTGATACTATCCAGTGAGGTACTTTTTCTTGAAGAAGATTTAAGTGAGCTTTCCAATCCTCTAAAATAACAAATAAAGTTCTTAATAAATATTAAATAAAAAAAAATATTTGAAATTACGGTCTGTCATAGCCTCAGGATAACTCTGCTTTAATTGATCAATGACTTTTTTAAACGGCATGACATTTCTTTGGATTTGTACAAAGTATGTACGCATCTTTCTTGCAATATCTGGTAACCGGTTCATCATTCTATCTTCATCTAATTGACCTACTGACCTTGTCATTAATTCTTTAGTTTTTTCTGCTTGTTTAGCTTGAATCTGAACATTAATATTTTATAATATATTATAATAAAATTAAAATAAAAAAATACCTTTAATAACAATGATTTAGGAATGCCTTTAAGGGCTCCCTTTAAAGCAGTTTTTGCATCTTCTGTAGGTAATTTTTTTGTTGATACATTTTTGTCTTGTTCATTCATGGTCGTGAGGGTTCGATTTAAACGATTATTATAAACAAACAATGCATGAGATCGATCTAGAAAAAATTTATATAATAAATATATATAAAAAAATTAGCCATTTTTTTTTCATTTCTAACCGCATGCCATGCTAAAGGGTTAAAGATTTCTTATTGGTTAATTAGAACATAAAGTTTTAATTAACCAAATTATTGGACTTTTTCGAGTAGTTTGTGACCTATTTGCACTAAAGTACAGACACTACAAAAAACCCATGGATACCTAGAAGTCGGACCTGGACCATGTGTGCAAAAATATATATTTAGCCACTTGGTCATGCCTGACCGCTATATTTTAATGTATCATTAACATATTAATTATATTTTTTATAAAACAATAAATATTATTAATTATTATACCTATTATGTCTTTAGCAGTTGCTATTTTTGGTTTATCAATTTCAATTTTGGGCAATGGTGAAGGAACAATATCAACTACAGATTCAACATCAAATTCAGGATGCCATCTATTTATTTCATCTTTTTGTATCAAAATAGGTGGATTTAATTTATTCAAATAAACCTTTTGAAAAATAAAAAATTGAACAATTTATTTATTATAATTATATTATTTTTGATATGTTGGTACTTACTTGATGATGCTCTTTCATAATGTCCAGTAATGCATTAGTGAAGATTTTTTTTCTCTGTGTAGTTAATTCAATTAAGTCAATGTTATCATCATTCTCAGAACCTAATAAATTATAATGTTAAAATTTAAATATAAAATGTAATTATAAAGCATATATTTACCATACAATGGAGTTATCACTAATTCAAAACTAGATTTCTCTCTTGGTGATTTGACCAAAGAAAATTTGAAAAAATCTGGTACTACTGTTTTAATTTGTGATAGGTGTAATTCAGTAAAATTTCTAAAAAAAAAATTATTTTAGTTTTTAATTAAAAGATATTTGAAAATTAATTACTTCCTAGTCATTTGCTGAACACCACGTTTGAGTTTATTAAATGTAATTTTTTCTTTTCTAGTAAACATCATAGATGATACAGTTTCCATAGCTTTAAATAATTCATCCAAAATACGATATTTCATTGGTAAAGGTAATGATTTAGAATCAGCCAATGCAGCATACCGTTTTGTTGGTGACATAGCCAAGAGGGAACCAACTTCATCTAATATTTTTCTAGGTGAAACATAATCTTTGATTTGGGATTTTTGAGTGGACATCATTACTTTTCTGGGACTAACCATTGATTGAGCTGGACTAGGAAATAAGACTGTAGGTTTTAGTTGAGATCGTTTTATAGGACTAAATCCAAGTTTCACTGGGCTAGTGTCAACTAATAGGTCAACAGATTTAAATGAAGATAAGTAATGACTTTTAGCAGCTTCTTTTTTAGATTCTGCAGACTTTAGATCATTTTGACATTGTTCTATTGAGCTAATCTTTTCTTGAAGTTTCTTAAGGTTTTGTTTACGACGGATAATTTTACGAAATTCGCCCAAATCCAAATCCTATAACAAATTGAATAAGAGCTCGTAATTTATTATATGGCTAAAATTCAATAAATATATAATATTTTGTTATTAGGCAAAAGCCTGCTTATCATTTTAAATAAATAAAGATTAATAATCAAATTTAGGTGCTATTAATGAATGGTTTCCTCACTCAAATGTTTCTAATCTCTTCCAATGCATCACGTTATAATCCTAACCAAATTAATTCAGCTAAACCACAATTTAAGGTCAAATTTTATAAAGTCATAATTCATAATTTATAAATTTATTATATTTCATATTTTTAAACTTTTTGGATACTTTAATTGTAAAAATCACAATTACGTTTTCCGTGATTCAATACAATATTTAAAACATATTACAACAATTAATTAACAATTAAGACTAGTGAAAAAATATCTATTTTAATCGTAAATGAAAATGTATTTCTTACCTGACATTTTATAATATTTTACATTATAACAAATTACTTTTCAAAAATAATAATTTTATAGCTTTCTATGACACATACCATTATAAAACTTGATCTGTATATTTAACCTCTTGTCTATTCAAACCAACTTCTTCATATCACTCCCTATTCTATCTATTTTAATTGCAACATGTACACTTCCCCATATATATTCATCTCTTATGCCCTAGTTACTCCTCACAAACATCTAAGCATTCTCATCTCCACTAGATTCAACCACTGTTATATTTGTTTGTTCATTGCCCAACACTCTGATCCATACAACATTGCAGGCTTCTTTACTGCCTTATAAAACCTAACTTTCAATCTTATCTGCATCTTCGTGTCCCACAAAACACCCAACACTTCATCCATCCGCACTTTATTTTTTTTTATATCCTCCTCAGAACTACCATTCTTCTGCACTACCGATCCTAAGTATGTGAACCTATCAGTCTCATACACTCCTACATCTTAACTGAAGTTTTTCCTTGAGAAGTGGAAAATTGGTAAAATTACAGTTTCCATTATTTTAAATTTTTTGATTATTAATTAAGTGTTGATTGTAGGAACTTGAAAATTTTTTTGAGTACTAATATAGGTAATATTTATGTTTAGTAAAATTTTGAAATGGATTGTTTTTTTTTTTTTGGCTAAATATAGAGTTTTGAATTTTTCACAAAAATGTTTAATATTACCTGCAGTTTTTGATTTAAAGGTATGAAAGTTTTATAGAAACCTACTCATATACTATTTAATCTATTTACAAAATATTTTGAAACTCGTGACTGACAATTTTTATCATGTAAACTTCATCATAATAACTCCTTGAATCATAGGGATTTGAAATTTATTTTGCATATTAACATGTGTAATTTACATTCGTGGTACATTTTGGAATAGATTATCAGTATAATATATTGTAATACATTAAGATTCGCTCAGAATGGTATTTTCTAATGCAATATCATTGCATTCAAATCTTAATAATTATAATGAACCACTAATTTCTCCGAGGAGCGAAGGGACGAAGGAGGAACGTCCACAATCGGCCTTTTCTACTTTTTTTAGCCTATACTTTTTGCATCTATTTTATATTAATCACTTTTTTAAAGGTATCCTATTTCTTTTTTTAATCATAAACTTTTTTTTATATATGCGTTAATTTATCCCTTATTTAAATGCTTATTTTGGTGATTTAAGTGCTTTAAGTTATTAACAATTGTTAAAAAAAATTTTCCCTGTTTATATACATACTTTACGTAATTTAGTCTTAGTTGAAGGCGATTGATCAGGAGTTTTTGATCTTTCCGATTCAACTTCAACGTTAATTTTGGTTTCATTTTTTTCCAAAATATTTTCAGTGATGTCTTGATCACCAACAATTGGCAAAGGCGCAGTTGGATTGTCATTAATAATTGTTTGTGTCATACCAGGTTCAACCTAAAAATATATTTATAAAAAATTATGATACAAATTTTTAATTTATTTAATTTTTCAATAATTAGTTATCAGTGGATAAAAAAATTAATTAAAAGTAGTAATCACACATTCTATTAGGTTTATACAATAAAAAATATTTGATGTTTTTTCATAATGAATTTAAATAAAATGAAATAAGAATTTTATTATTAAAGTTGTTAATTAAACTTTAAACTATTATTTCCAATATTAAGTATATAATTATGATTCAAGAATTTAGGGACACATTGATTAGATAAAATATAAAAATTAACTCATTCTAAATAGAGCACTAACAAGTTTAGATCACTTTAAAATTGTTTAATTGAATATTAAAATACTCAGAAGTATACAATTAATAATACGTTAGGAACTTGAATATTTGTATTTAAACTGCTTAAAAGTTTTAGTTAAAAGGTTTGAATAAAATTAATAATACAATTAATCATTTTAAATGATTAAATATGTTTATGACTCACCTTTTGTTTTTTAATACTTTGCTCTGTAGAACCATCAAACGATAATTTTCTACTAGGTTTGTTAGTTCCATAACCATTGTTTCCTAATCCTTTTTTAGATAATCCATCTTCGTTAGTGGGTCGTTTTCTACTCTTAATGAAACTATCTAATGTTGTTTGTTGGGTCTCCATGTTTATTTGTGATAACTCTTTAAAATACTACCTACAACAAAATTTATGTATTACATTAGAAATGCCAGAAAATTACCTACTGGCAATAATCAATAATTTATTACTTCTCATTGACAGTTAATAAATAAACAATGACGTTAAATATTTAAATGCCAATTGTGAGTTTAAAATATTGATTAATTTTAAATAAACATAGTTTACTTACCGGTATGTTGTACGTTTTATATTGTCACTTGGTTGTCATAAAATATAAATTATATTATATAATATTTAAACTTAAGATTATACTATATTATATTATATAACTTATAAATGTCCGAACGGCAGCGGTTAAACTTGTATTGGAGACGTTTGTGTTTTGTATAGGCACTAGGCAGGCTAAAGGCAGTATGAAACTAGGAACGTTAAAACCTTAAAACATTAACATAACACAACTCAATCGGCCAATCATAAAATCCCAATGAAAGAAAAATAATAAATGTAGTTTATACCACAGGCATAGATACGGTTTTTGTATCAAATAATTATTACCATGGTCAGAGGCGAGGCACGTATCAATATCAAATAATAATAGTGATACCAATATTGAGAAACCAACTCAGAATAAACACAGATTATATAAAAATATTATATAGTCTGCACACTGAACTAAATACATCTAGTATTTAGTATTTAGTTCAGTGATTCTACATAATAGTTTTTATATAGTCTGTGGAATAAATGTAAATTCCACCGAGTTCTGTGAAATTATATTGGTAATTAAGGGTGATCATACAGTTACATGTGAATGCTAAAGGTCTACATGCAGTGGGACCATATAACTATTTATAATAATGTAGACTTAATTTGGCGTAACTTGGGAATTAGCAAAATAAGGATTTATAACTTCATTAGCAGGGTTTTTGGTAAAATGTTAATTAGTATATTAAAGTATAATGTATATACATTGCGATCACTTTTTTGGTAACATAATATTTCAGCTGGATGACCTTAAATTGAAATACAATTTTGGGGGGATACTAACCCTGAAATACACTATTTATGAAATTATCAAATTTTTAACATTTACGTATGCGTATGCGCAATACAACTTGTGCAATAAGTGATTTAAAATCTAACCCTATTTTTAACACCAGATTTGAATAGACTGGTTTTTTAAGTCGACTTGACATATTACAACTTTGTCCAAAATTGACTGACTTACATTCATTTTAAATATAAAAAAATTAAAGTTTAATTTATCTGAATCATATTTTTTTATTTGGTTTATATTGTCTATGCACGAAGCCTTTCTTAAATGGTACAGGCACATCTTTATACCAAGTACAGGGTATATATATATATATATATATATATGTATAACTAAAACAAAAATAATTATATTTAAAAATAATTAAAACATTAATTACTTATAGTATAATATTCGTTTATTTTTGTGAAACAATTGTATATACTTTTTAAGTACATTATAAGTATAAGTTGTACAATTTTGTATATTATATTTGTTTTAGATTCTGAGCGAAACGAAGAATGTATTGGTTTTACAAAGATTTTTTTTTTTATATATATGAAAACATTTTTCGGGTAGAAATAATAGTCTGATTTTCACGCATAGCATATGCTTCGCTTGCAAATGTTGTCTACTTAGTACATTAAGCTCATTTTTCGAATTTCCCAAAAGTTTTTCCTTGAAAAGCGGAAAATTGGCAATTTTCTATACGCTTTTTATTATATTTTTTTTTCATGATTTCTTATTAAGTTTTAATAGTGGGGACTTGAAATTTTTTTTAAGTACTAACATAGGTTATTTACAAGCTTGGTAAAATTTTGGAAAAATATAGAGCTTTGAACGTTTTCCCAAAAAAATTAATATTACCTACAATTTTGGGATTATCTGTTTGAAAATGTTATAGAAGTCCAATACTATATTACTTAATTCTTTTACAAAATATTTTGAAAATCTAAACAGGCAAATTATTTTTATAGGCCTTTTATTATTTTTTTTTTCTGATCTATGAAAACATTTATCGGGTAGAAATAATTGTCCGATTACCACACAAAGAGAACCTTTCTATACCAAAGTTCATCTAGTTGGTACTTTATTTAGCTCAATTTTTGAATTTTTCATATTTTCTTTGAATATTGATCATAGGGATTTGAAATTTATTTTCCATATTTACATATAATTTATATTCGTGATAAATTTTGAAATGGATTATACAGTATAATATATTGCAATATATTTAGATATGCTCAAAATCGTATTTTCTAATGTAATATCATTGTATTCAAATCTTAATAATTATAATGAACCACTAATTTCTCCGAGGACCGAAGGGATGAAGGAGAAACGTCCTTAATTGACAGGTTTACAATCGGCCTTCCAACTTTTTTATAATAAGTGTTTAAACTCTAAAATCACTTTAAAAGTGACTTTTTTATGTTTCGCGTAAACATGTTTTTTGTCGTTTGATATTATTTGTCATCTATAATGTGCTGCCACCTATAACAAATATTATGTTATGTTGTCAATAGCCACGATTATTCCCTCACTATCAAAATTCGCACTATATAGACGTAATTACACACCATCTTGCCGCTCATAACATTGTTATCGGCATTTGACAGACAAATAGACAATTTATTATTAAATTTGAGGCTCGCGTGCGTTCATTTCCAAGAATTTTTTATAATTATTATAGGAACTATAATAATATGAATACTAACTGGCTGACTAACTATAAAATAAGAAATAATAATTATAATTGGAAGTTTTGGTAACTACTCCAGTATTATAGTAATTATATATACTTAATATATTTATGGTATATTATATCTGTGGTTATAATTATTAATTATCAATGTAAAAGAATGTAAAACAAATAAAATAATTCATAAATACATAATGTAACATTGTACGATGAGGTATAAGAATTAATTATGTGGTCTATTGGCAATATCTATAAATTGTCATATATAAACACAGTTACATGACATAATATTATTATATTTTAGATTCATATTTTGAGAAATGGTATATGTACTATTTTATACTTGTCATACATTTAAAATTTCTTTGAACGAGGAAATATTACCCAAAAATAACTACAAAAACCATAATTTTGACGAAATTGATTTTAGTTTTTTCATGATAACTAATGAAATTTTAGACGTAGAGACTTGAACATTATTTGTGTGTTCTCATACGTAGTCTTCATACGTAATAAAAAAAAATTTATAACGGAAAGGTTAGATTATTCCTTGACTAAATATAGTGCATTGAAATTTTAGATTTTGAGCGGAGCGAGAAATGTATTGTTTCTACAAAGATGTTTTTTTTTTTTGTTTAATGTATGAAAACATTTTTTCAGGTAAAAATAATTGTCCGATTACCATAAGTGGGGTATGCTTTCGGTAGAAAATCGTATTATCTAGGTACTTTACTAAGCTCATTTTTCGAATTTCTCCAAAAATTTTCCCTAGGAGTAGAAAAACGACCAAAAAAACGGGCAAAATTACGATTTCCGTATTTTTTTTTTTATTTCGTGATAACTAATTGAGTTTTGATTGGGGGACTTGAAATTTTTTTTAAATACTTACTCGCTCCGTTTAGAATCTAAAATATAGAAAACAATATTTTTGAGGGAATCTCATATGCGTTTTGCATAATATTTAATATATTGATAGATATGATGAATGTAAAAATCCATTTTTTTTAACATTTTTAAATTTCTTTAACTATTTATTGGATTAATATTTTATAAAACGCATATGAGATTTCCTCAGAAATATTGTTCTCTAAATTTTTTATAATAGGTTTTTCAATCCTAAAATCACTTTAAAAGATACTTTTTTATGTTTTGCGTGAACATGTTTTTACGTTAGAAAACCGGGGTATAACGTCCTCTTAAGTATAATAAACCACTAACTATCCGAGAACCGAAAGGACGAAGGGGTAACGTCCACAATCGACATTTCCACTTTTTTTATATATAATTTTATTATAAAATATCTCTCTAATTTATAATATTCAATAATTCATTATACAATAATTATTTTAAAGTGTAGTTTTATTTTATAATCCTATTTTATTAATTGTTTAAAAAAATAACCATTAATTAACAAAAACAATAAATCATAGTTTTAAATAGTAATTTTGTCTTTAATATTCATTATTTGTGTAAAGTTATAATTTATAAATAAATTAATTTAAATGATGCATCTACACCACACTACCACAGTACCTATACCTACATACCTAAAGAATGATGTTCTTACACGTTGTAGAATCATTTTAGCCCTGTAGCAGTGGGGGAAACCATGGTTAAATATATAGGTATGTCAGCAACTTTGTAAAATGTTGTTAAAGTTTGCACATGTATTATTATTCCATGATATTTCATGAAAGAAAATCTCAGCTGGCAGCGATCCATAGAGTAAATTATTAGTTATTAATTATTACCTGCTGAAATCATTTGAAATATTTCACTCATTATTCACGTGTGGCCAATCATTACTGTTATTTGTTATGATAATAATTAATAATGAATTCACTGCCAGTGGCCGCCATGATACCTGCGTATCACAAAGTTGTTGACATACCTATATATTTAGCCATGGGGGAAACGTTCAAAACGCAGCGTTTTTGTCACACGGGCGTTATCGACACAAATTTGAAAACAATTTTCATATATTTATAGTCTGTGTTATCAGTAAGAACGCATCCAGGTTTTGTTACTACCTATAATGGTTAAATAGTACCATAGAACATGATAGTATAGTACCTATATTTTATACATTAAAAAAACGGTAGGTAGGTAGTTAATTTTCAATTTGTATAAATATTTAAAATTTTTTTTCAAGAATATAAAAAATGATAACCTTTAATTTATTGAAAAATTTTAATAAACCTACTATTAGTAAATTGGTTCAGTTTTCAACAAGCGATTCTCTTAGATTAGATTTATCATGGAGAACATTGTAAGTAATGTATATATTTTTATTTAGCTTATACATTTTTTAAGTATTGTTTAAATAAGTGTCATACTATAAAAACTATAAAATTTTTATTCTTTATATTTCACAATTGAAGTTACCTATTTACTTTTCTAAAATTGTTTATTAACACAAAAATGTTGAGAAAAATATCTGTTGGTACAATAACCAAATACGTTCAATGAATAGTTCTGAAATAAAACAAAAAATTGATTTTTAAATTTTTGTTGTATGCGTAATTCAGTTTATTACCTAGTAGTTATTCATGAAAGTAGTTTTTTACATATATTATAATAAATATAGTATGTATACCAAAGAAAATTGTAATTAATGTATCTTATTCATACTATTATTTAATTTTTGGTTCATACAACAAATTTATAGTTTTATGTCTGATTATTGCACAGGTTCCTTTAATTTATTTTGTTAGAATATTATAATACTGACATAAATTAGATAAAGAATCTCAACCAAAAACGTGAATTAACTTTTACGGGATGCACTCAAATAAAGACACAAATTTTTGATTATAAATATTCCTTATTAATCATTAAATTTAGCTATTTTCTGATTTGAAAGTGAAATTGTGATTAATTACTAAAAAAATACATATTTTATGATACTTGGTTCAAAAAAGTATTTTTAATGGGTATTGATTGTTTTGTGAATCGGGGACATATAGTTAAGATTAACTCATTTTCTGCCATCATGGGGTGCAAGAGTGTGTAGCACTTGCACCCCTTTGGATTTTAAAAAACCAGAAATAAAGAAACAAAAATTGAAATTACTTTAATTATTCATAATATATAAAGTAAGTGTAATACACAAAACTATATTTTGAACAATAATAATTGAAAACCTTTTATTTTTGTATAAATTTATTGATTACATCGCCTATAAAGAGACTATTCTTTTCTTGTTTCTTTCTATACACACCCATGACTGTCACATAAATAAAATGCACAATAAATGTAATTAATATATTTTCTACATTATCAAATATAATATATACATACAACTTGCCTAAATTAAATTTGCATAATCTTTTTTCTGTTTCTGCCCACACAATATTTATCACTTTTTTAATAACTTAAAAATAAGTAAATACCACTTCAGATTTGAAATTTAATTTAAGTATTGAGTTTTCATCATTAATATAAGAAATGCTTTAATGTCTGAATTTATACTTTTATTTGACAATAAAAATAACTTAAGGTTAAGTTATATGTAAGTCATTAAAAAAATCATGGATTGTAAGCATTACTATTTAGGGTAGAACTTTCAAATAATCATATATTTAGACTTATCATGACTATTAATTGCAATATTAATACTATATATGTAATTAGCTAACAATATAGTACCTATTCTATGCTACTACTAGAACTAATAAATATGTAGATAACTGCATAATACATATAATATATTAAATTTATAAGAAATTTAAGGCATATGATTTTAATCTATTTAAATTTCATCTCCTCTAATTGAATTGTACAAACATTTTTAATTCCAATCCTAGATTATGAGCACAATTGATATAAGCAAAATGTTATTTTATTATATAGGTTAATATACTTGGATACGTTTCTTTTTAAATATTACTGTTTAGTGTAATAACTTAAATGGCAATCTGCATTATTTTATCTTAAATTTAGATTGATATAAAATATTTTATGACAATATTATTGTTATATACATTTTGGGTTTCATATGTTCCAATTTTTACTGGAACATTTCTGAAATATTATTTTTGGGAAACCTAGATAAAAAAAAAAAAATTGATTTGATATATTATCAAAGGAAATGTTTGATCTAGGTTTTCCTAAAAATGCATCTGCTAAAAATTGTTCATGTTTAAATGTAATAATTTTATTTTACCTGCTATTTATCAATTTGATTTTAATGCTACAGGAAAAAATTACCTCTCAACCCAATGGATAAAGGTGTTCTTACGGATGGAGCTGATTACATTTACTTAGATGGTCGTCCTACCCCATTTGGTATGAAGCAAAAACGAAAACTGTTGCTTCAAAGAGAATATGCTGTTAGTTACATTAAAATTTTAAACATCATATTTTTAAATATCTTAAACATTTTAATTTAAACATTTTTAGAAGAAAATTATTGAACTTAGCAAGAGTTTGGACATTGCGAAAGAACGCTATGCAAATAAAGTTAGCGAAAAAGAAGACCAAATCAAATGTATATTAGATAGTAAACTTAAGCCAAAAGGAAATATTATAAAAAAATAATATTTGTATTATTGTTACAAATATATAGGTAGGAAACAGATTTTGTACAGAAAACTCATTTAATTCATTGATAAAAGTAATTAAAAATGCAAAAAAAATTTTATTTTTGCTAATCAAAATGCATCCCAGAATACATAATTATCCACATAACCTGAAATAAATAAAAATAATATTTAAATATAGAAACAGGTTAATTAGTAATTGTTAAAAGTGATTAAAAGTCTTAATATTACAATTTGGGGCTGTAATTAAAAATAATTAACGGTTAAATTCCAATACTGGATATATAATTTATTTTTTAATTTGGGCAAGATATATTCTCAGTATGTTGTGCATTACAACATAAATTAGAAGAAAAAAAAATACTAATCTCATGAGTGAACATTTATTATAAGTTACAAGAAATTTAAATATGATTAGATATATCTCCTGATTGTTATTATTTTAAACCGAATGTACAATTAAAATGTCAAAATGTGCTAAAAATTAGACTTATAGTTTTGCAATTAAATGACAACAATTTGTTTCAGTATATTATTTTTAAATTATACACAATCAAATTTATGTCTTAATCAACATCTTCCATTATGTACACTTCTTAATTTTTTTAGTGAAATTGTATCTTCTGTCAAATATTCGTAATATGTAGAATGTAAAATTAAGAAAATACACATTCAATATTGACAATGGTTTATGTCATTTCTATTCAATTAAATTAAGTATTTTATCCAGAATATTGTATCCAGGATATTTTTTTAAAAACTACTTTTAATAACATTTCGTAAAACATTGGTCCTTCTTTGTTTATAACTTCTTTAATATTATAATGCTATTTCCTATTTTAGATTCTGAGCGAAGCAAAAAATATTTTTATGTTTGAAAACATGATTTCAAATAGAAATACCACATATAGGGTATGCGTTTACCCTTTTGGTAGCAAACTGCACCTAGATGGTTCTTTATTTAGCTCATATTTCAAATTTCCCCAAAAATTACGTTTCCTGTTATTTAAAATTATTTTATTTTTTGATAACAAATTGAGTTTTGATTGTAAAACTTTAAAAAAAAATTCTGATTAAGTATTGAACTTTGAAATTTTTTCCAAAATTTTTTAATATTACCTGCAATTTTGGGTTTATCAGTTTGAAAAATGTATAGCCTAAACACATACTTGATCTTTTTACAAAATATTTTGAAAATTGTAACTCACAATTTTTTTATTAGCTTCTTTTGTTATAATCTTTAGTAGAATTGAATATTATAATATTTTATGTTTTTGAAAGTCTGAAAGTATGATTTTTGGTAAAAATAATTTTAAAATAAATAAGGTATACTTTCGGTAGCAAATTGTATCTGGTTGGTATTTTATTTGGGAGAAGAACTACACAAGAAAAAAAAACAAAAAACACAGAAATCGTAATTTTGACGAAAAAACTAATGCAATTTTGAACACATGGACTCAGTATAATATATTGTATTACATTGAATTTCACTCAGAATTGTATTTTCTAATGCAATATCATTACATTCAAATTTTAATTATAATAAACCACTAATTTCGTTTTACGTCTGGAGAATTATAATTAAGTATTTTTTAAACTAATAATAGGTATATGTTTCTATATCTAAATATAGATATAAATGTAAAGTACACGCATAGTAAAATTTTAGACAGGAATATCAGTTTATGATACTTTGTTTTGCTCAGAATCATATTTCCAAATGCAATACCATTGCATTCAAATTTCAATTATAATAAAACACTAATTTCACCGAGGATCGAAGGGAAGGAGGCAAAAAGTCTAGAATTAACCTTTCTGCTTTTTTTCTATAGTATTTGCAAATTTTGAGTTATATTATATAATGAAAAAATTAAAAATATATATACTTTAGTATACTAACAAATATCTTACCAAAAACCCTGCTAATGAAGTTACAAATCCTTCTTTTGTTAATTCCCAAGTTCCGCCAAATTCTTCTTCATCAATTTGTTGGAAATTGGTAAAATATGCATATAATATTACAGCATTAAGTACTAGGAATCTAATTAAGAGCATTTTTTATTAAGTTTAATTTTGATATATTTAATGTAACTTATTTATCATTTAAATCTTACAATCCTAATCCAAATAATCCTTTCAATGGTAAGAAACCCCATAATAGCCCAGCAATGAGTCCAATGATTTGTCTGGCCCAATAAATTACATCAAGAAATTCATCCTGTATAAACCAATATAAGTCATTAAATGTTAAGAACAACATCCTCAAGAGAGCATGGTTATACTAAATATAAACACTAGATTTCTAGTTAGTAGTTAGATTAAACATCTAGTCTTTATGGTAGGCTAGTTTAATTATCTTAGATGAAAATGCTAAAGAAATAATAACTATTGACTAAGGAAGACAAAATAAAAATATAAAAGAGGTTTTAAACAAAATGATTTTGATAGTAGTAGGTAAAATGTAAAAGAATAAAGTAAAGTTAAAATGTATGTAGAAAGAAAGGAATTAATCGAATATTTGTTAAATTGGATGAACTAGTTGGTATATATGAAGAATATGTAGAACATTAAACATTAAAGCAGTTATCCAAAGTATGTAAAAAAACAAAGAAGAAGAGCATGTGTATAAATGTATAATTAAAATATGTAAATTAGATATAATCATGTTTTTCTTACTTTGTCGGGCCATTCTGAATTTTTTGTTGTGGCTTTTTTTAAAGTATACCAAATTGAGTTTTGACTATCTATTTTCTTTTCGAGTACTTTTGACATATTTTACTAATTAAGTTTAAATTGTCATTAGTTTTATATTAATTATATTTGGACAAAATCTGTTACTAATAAGTAATTACAAAACTTTAAATCTGATTTTTAAAAAGGGTTTAGGTCATACAGGTAACAAAATGCTTAGTAAATATTAATTGTAAAATTATAAATATAATTTATTGAAATTTAAAGCATTGATCAATAATTATTAATTATCATTAAAAACAAATGTTGAATAAAGTTACATGTCCGAAATTCATAATACATATTATTTTATTAATTACCAATATAATCCGTGTGTTCCTATCATCCGTTGGATGTAGCGGCTTGTTCAGCGCATTGATGAGATTATAGGAACACCTTTATGTTAAAACGCTGGAACACGTCGGTTAATACTTGTAACCACAATCAACCAGAATAAATATTTTTAACTTATCAATTATTATCATAGGTTAATTATATTTTCGCGTAAAAACTTTAAACGGTTTACAAAAAATGTACAAAATATTAATTAAATTAAAATTTTTATAGATATATATCACAACCCACAGGATTGTATTTGATGGGAGCATTAAGGGCATATGCCCTGGGTCTAAAATAAAGGAAATTTTAATAAGGATTCTCGATCTATATTAAAACCTAATTGATAGGTTAAGTTGGTTTTACATATATAATACTTAATTAATGGTAACATATTTTCATTATAAAACAGGTCGTTGTAGTGACATTGAGATGTAATACGTATAAGTATATAGATATATATTCTCAGTAATAAAATAATTTAACAACTTCTAAAAAGAAGTTTTATTTATTTAGTACTTCTGACTCTTGTTGTTCCATTTATGGTAATTGGTACCTATTATCTCCAACAGGGGTGTAAATGCGTAATTACGGAAGTGATATGAAGGATAAATCCTTCGTGTTTTTGCACTGAAACAACTTTGTAGACGTCATGTGACATACTGACATTTTAAGGTTTAAAAAGATTTTGTTGTTTAATTTTAGATTTTAATACTTTTGTAAGTATTGTTTTTTCGGCTTCAATTAATAATATCATTCTATGTCACCATTCTCTTCTACTTCGCCTTACACTCAAAAACTATAACTATATAGATGAGGTTCAGCTACTCTACTCCTACTTCTTATACCTCTTTAGATTTCGATCTCCTAGTTTCTGCCTCTCGTCCATTCACATCAGCGTCTTCATACCACTTAATCTCCCAGTTTAGCATACTACATGACCACTCATCTTCATTAAATACCCTTCCAATTTCTTGATCACTTTCTTTAAAATCATAGTAAATTGCATCTGTTTTACTCCTAGAAATCCTTAGTTCTATACTCTATAATCTACGATTATTTATCAAAACATCGATAACCGTGGTCCTATTCCATCAACGGGCATCAAGCAATGTTCAAGCCTCTTTTTCACTTCCGGATTCTCTCATTATTCACTAACATTTTATCATGTGCAAACATCATGTACCATGAATTGGAGTATAAATATTTATTAGCAAATTTAATGAAAATAATATTTTGTAAGGAATCTCATCATATCCGTTTTGTTAAATAACAAAGATGTTATAGTTTATTAAGTTTATATTTTTAATACGCTGTAACTTCTTTGTAGAAAAAAATTGACGAAACGGATAGGCATTCCCTATATGTAATAGACGGAGACAGAACATGCGGGTATGTCTTCTGTACGTTATTTTGTTAAGTTGGAAGATGTGTAATATATTAAATATCTTAATGTAATAAACTTAAACACCTTGTTTTATTAATAGTACCTACATAAAATTGTTTATTTTACATTATAATTTATTATAAATTACATATAGAATTTCTTACAGTTTACTAAATTACTGACTTTGAACTCCCCCTCGCCCAATAAAGTTGTTTTCGGTTCGAATTAGGGTAGTGTGACCCAACATCCTGTATATCATTTGGCATTTCATTATCTATTACCATTAATTATAGAATATAAATATTCTATTCTGTGATAATATCTACAATTTCATAATCAATGCTTTTACTAAAAAGAACAGGTAAAGTTATAGCTCAAAACTGAACCTTGGTGCATACAAATTCTTACACTTAAATCTTCTGTTACTGTACACACATCTTTTACTCTTGTATTTGTTTTATCGACTCTACGTACATATCATGTATTATTTAAATATACATCCTCCTTTATTTTTTAATATTCACTCAAAGGTTAGGTTAGGTTAAAACCATTCTTGGAATTCTTCACTCAAGTGAATTTTTTTAATATGTTAATATTTAAATATAATATATTACTGGTATATCGTTAGGTAGTTCAGTCAGGGCTGTAACTAACCACTGGTAAGGAGGTTTTCACCAGGGGCGCTGTATTGCAAAAGACGCAAATTTAATGATATTTAGAAATATAAATAAAAATTTTAATTTTTTTTTTTAGTTCTTCAACAACGGACAATATTAAAATTACAAACTCGATTAACCTTTCTTCTTTAAGCTTAAAAGCTTGTGTTAGAGAGAGTGAGTTATTGTAGTTCAAAATATTACTTCATTACTATATTGACATACATAGAAAGACATACATGTTTAAGACATGAAAGCATAGTTTTAATAATATTATAGTACATAGCCATTAAATCAAAAAGTTTTAATTTTAATTCATAATCTATTATACACGATTGCCAGGGACACAGTTACCTCTTGCTACGGGCCTGAGTTCATTACTTATAGATCCGTCCAAGATTTTACTTTTATACTATAAAAGGTTGTACCTATTAATATAATAAATGAAAATAATATATTTATGGTGTGTGTAAATTCACAAAATATATTCAAACACATTATTAAAAAAAAATGCACACAAAATCGTTGTTTAAATTAAGAGTCTCTAGAATGCATATTATTTATAAGTACAATAATTGATAAAAAATCATTTTTTTCACAGCAATAAATGGGATCAGAACTGATAGTTTTTATAATTTAATAAAATAAAGATTTTTTCTATATGAATAATCTAATGTAAAATATGTTAAAATCAATATCTATTAGTTTAAATTTTATTTTTAAAAACGTTGGTTCTGGTCCATTTGTACATAAAATAATTAAAATACAGTTCTAAGATTATGAAGCTTTTGTAAATTCTATATTTTATTCATTAATAATTATAATAATTGTCATTATATAAAAATAAATAAATATAATTTCAATACTTTATATTTTATATTTTAAGACTAGTGAATAAAAACCTTTAAAGTTAAAAATAAACAAATTAAAAGTATGTATTTGATGACGATTAATATAATTTTATAATATTGAATTTTAAAATTAAATAATAAAATCAGTATATAGCTATGATCAATTTGTTGATTTATAATTAAATTTAATACCTAACATATTAATTGTTACTTGGATAATAGTTAAAGTAAATTAGTAAGATACATCACTTTACATACATATTTGTTTTCTCTACGCTTTTAAATTTTGTAATTAATTATCTCTTTAAATTAAAAAAAAAAAAACATGAATATAAACTAGATAAATTAATTGATAATTTAAAAATGTAGTAATAATGTGTATTCATTGATTTTATTGAAATTAAATAAATTAAATATTTGATTTTTATAATTTTTTCATAAATTATATCAATTATAAAATATTTTAAAAAATGAATAAATATGAAGACATAAGATTATCACAGACAAACTATGATGAAAAAAAAAAAATATATATAATTAATAAGTTAATTTTTAAATTGTTCATGATATGGACGAGTTCATTAATTTAAAACATTTGTTTGGAGTAAATAATATCTTAAAAATTTAATTTGATACGAAAATTATTGTTATTGTATTTTGCAGATATATTAATATTTTTTATTGTGGTCTGATGTTTCAGAATCGTTGTAGATTCCATCTTTGGACATCAAGACCACAAAAACAAGGATATTTTTGCAAAACACAATAATACTAGTTAGTAGTTTAATTCATAAAAACTTTAAAATCAATGGTATTATTTCAGAATTTTATTCAGATTAATTAATTTTATTTTAATCGTAATAGTCTCATATTAATAATCATTAGCAAAATAATATAATTAATACAATTAGTACAATATAATAAGTTATATTTTTATGTCAAGTTGATTTTAGAGAAAATTGTAACAAAATTAAATATTTCAAATATTTAATTATGATAAATTCATAATCATAATCAATTTTTTATCATTAAAAATTTGAATAAAAACAGTTTTACATCCTTTTAATATTAAAAAATTTGAATGAGTTCTCATTATTGCTAAAGGAAACATTTATTCCAGGCGAGTTTATGTAGTAAATAGCAATTGTCAATAAATATATATATATATATATTGAATCATTTATATGTCTAGTCTAAAGTATTGAAGAGGACGGATTTAAATTTGAACAAACAGTGTTAAAATTATTTCTGTAGAAGAAAAATGTAATTTTTTACAAAAGTATTATTACAATATAGTATTTAATACATATTTATGTCTTTAAGTAGGTCTATGGAGTGATCATCAATCTTTCTCGAGCGTTTTTTTTATGAATACATTTTATTTTTATAGTTTAAATTGCAGTTTACATATTTTATTAAAACATATTAGATAAAGTTGAACATAATGGATACAAGATATTATACAAAATCATTTTCTATATTTTATTGTGTCTACATATTTTCAAAAATTAAAAATTTTCCCTCATTCAGTCAAGGTCTAGGGATGCTTTTTTATAATTATATTTAGTCAGGTAATTTAATATTTATATTTTGTGTACTATTGTATATTATTTAATATGTATTATTCTGGAGATTAGAGAACATTTAGTTTAATTTAATAACTATACAGTATGACAATATTAAATACCTTCGTGTTTCTGGAAAAATTGAAGATTTACAAACATGTATTTAGGCTTAATCTTATCTAAATTTTGGTAAATTTTTAATATTAATTTAACTTTTAACTTCCAAAACAAGTGAATTTTATGCGGTATTATTTGGTTGGTGTTAAATATAAGATATTAAATATTTTATTTCAAAAATAAATTTTAAATAAGTAAAAAATTATTTATAATGTTAATAAGACACTAAACCCAAATTTGTTTATTCCGTCTATTATAGGAAATATATAGTGATACTTATATTGCACAGGATAACTTTAGTAGAGTTACACATTTTTATACAATTATTAATAGAGAATTATTGTATTTGTGTCATAGCATTTCATAATATAAATATTCATGGAAATATTGGTTTTATTTTAACCAATTGAGTAATATCAAAATGATAAAAACTATACAACACAAGAAAGTTGTTCATATAATTGTAAAATTTGGTAAGTCTAACATAATTACAGCTTAAATACAGTTTGTCCTGTGCATAACAAATATAACTATATAACTTCTCATTAAATAAATGGAGACAATATGAGTGTAGTATCTTTTAAGAACATATTAAATGATATACATGTATACATGTATACACTATTAAGGATTTAATTTACTTCAATAACTTAAGTAACAAAATCATTATGACACAATAAAACAAACATATACGAGTACATAAGAAATGTATACTTAATTAAATTATATATATACAAGGTGATTTTAAAGTTTAAACAAACATTTATATATAACATTATAAGTTTACCAATTTATATATATATATTTAATTTGTATTTTATTTAATACTCTCAAACTATATAAGCATAATATACAAATTATTTAATTATTTAAAATCACCTGTATACTATAATTTTAACATTAATTTCATAAATATACATTAAATTAATTATTAATTACTATATATTTTGGAATCAGTTCTTAAAACTCAATAAACACTTATATTTTTATTTAATTTGGCATACATTAATTAATTTAAAAACAAAAATAATAACAATCAATAAGTACATAAATAATAATAAAAAAAAAATGAGATCAAAAATTAAAAAAACTAAAAAATAAATTCAAATGTTAGATAGTTAATAAATAATAATAAATTAATATAATTAAAAAATGAGTTTTCAAAATCAAAATTACTCACAAGTAAGTTATATTAATATGTCTAATATTATAGTAATTTGAAAATCTAAATACACCTACACAGTATGAAAAATATTGAGTAATATTTGAACATTCAATCGCTTACTTCCCTGTATGGTATTTCTGAGGTAATAGTAAAATCTTCAAAATAATGATTAAGGAACTCAAATGTAGGTCTTTTATCTGGATCAGAGTCCCAGCACAGTAACATCAGCCTGTAAATATCATCAGGAATAAAATGGGATATCGGCTTAGGCATACGATATCCATGTTCCACTTGTTCAATTACTTCACGACCATGCATACCTAAAATATATTATGTATTAATGTATATTAGTAAAGAATACAATTAAGAAGAAAACTATATTTCTAAATAGTTGAAATTTTCTTTTGATTATAGTTTAAGTCATAAAAATTTTACTATATTATGTAAAATAATAAGTTTTTGTTCTTCTAATACTCTATAATGGACACACAAGTGACATTCTATAGCACACAAGTGTCTAATAAGCACTTAGATAATTTTCTCATATTGTTCCCTACTAATAATAATAATTGGTTTAATTGGGATTTATGTGAATAGTCATAACCTGATTATTTATTTAGTAACGTGTTATTTGTAGCATTGATTATAGAATAGACAAAATAGTTTATTCTATAATCAATGCTTGTAGGTTCACTATATAGGCTAGAGCATAAATAATTATGTAATTTTTATAATTTTAAGTGATGACGGTAATGACATATGTAATGAACCTACACGTAACACGTTCTATGTTAATGTGACGAAATCAGGTCCACTGCGTTTCGGTTGACTTCAGGTAGGTGTTTAGTTGAAATAAATATAATACTTAATAAAGTTACAAGTATTTATTTATTATATCAAAAATTTAAAAAGTTAATAATTTGATAATTTGAGTGTTAAACTATATAATTATTATTGAGAAGAGCGACATGACGTCTGTGTGAAACAAAAATATAGTATGTTCTCATTCTAAAACATCCCATCACCTATAATTATAGCTATTCTACCAGGATTTTGAAAGGACCGTAGTTGTTTACGCTGCTTAATGGTTGTTATTCGAAAGTTCAGCATCTTTGAGTTGTACATTTTGAGAAAAACAAAATATGTTTTTCTGGGTCGCTGGTTTACGTTTCGAGTTCATATACCCTTTGTAATTTATTATTTTGTTTACCTGATACGTCGAAAATACCGAATTCTAGTATACCAGTTATATAATAATATAAGTAGTAAACCCGGGTTCACTACACATAGAAAAGGTTCAATGTGTTTCTAAAAGTATGTTTTTAGAACATAAACAATAGGTATAGATACTTTTAAAAATTACAAAGCTACTATAACAACTGAACTATTTTCATTGAAAACACATGCATAAATTACTATTATGGCATTATATAATAGGTTTTACGAGTTATGCTTGTTTATATTTAGATAATAAGTTTATGATATCATAGAAAATCAATTCAAGTTTATATTCTATAAAGTTATCTTCAATAAAACTAGATTTTATTAACTTAATAATATCTATAGTCAGAAATGTACGGAAAAGCTTAAAACTTAGCCACTAGATCAGAAATCAAACCCAAGGTTTTAGTTTTCGGAATGATTTGTTTCCCTGCAGCTATTTAGCGGGTTCATTATATTTATTAAATTGAACACTCTAAAAGTGGTTTATATAAAAATTAAGTTTTTTCTTGTATAAACTTTTTTTTTACTTATAAGAGTTACTAAATTTTGTATATAGGTTTTTTTAATTTTTGAAAACAAATCTTTTGGTAGTAGGTCATCATTTCAAATATTAGTAGACCACATACTAAAGAATATCAATTAATTAAATTAGAATAGATAGTATTACCAGGATATGGGACTTGTCCATATGTAAATAATTCCATAAGGAATATTCCAAACGACCACACATCTGATTTAATTGAAAAACGTCCATAAACAATTGCTTCAGGCGCAGTCCACTTTACTGGAAATCGTGTTCCTTGTCTTGGACAATATTCATCATCTTCTATAATTCTAGCTAATCCGAAATCACAAATTTTGGCCATATTATTTTCACCAATCAAAACATTTCTAGCAGCCAAATCCCTAAAAATGTGTTTATAAATAAATTGTTAATTAACTAAAATAATTATTAGTTTACCGATGAATTAATTGTTTTAATTCTAAATATGCCATTCCACTAGCAACTTGAGCAGCAATGTAGATTAAATCGCCAAATTGCAAATATTTACTTTCACAATTACGTAAAAACTCTAATAAACTTCCATTACACATATATTCTTGTATAATAAGTACAGGTTCATCTTTAGAACAAACTGCATAGAGAGCAACCAATCTATCATGACGGAATTTTTTCATTATAGAAGCTTCTTGTAGAAATGCTTGTGTCGACATAGAGCCTTGTTTAAGTGTTTTAACAGCTACTTCTATATTATTTCGCCATTTGCCATACCAAACTTCACCAAAATTACCATGACCAAGTTTTCTAATTAATTGAATTTCACTACGATCTATTTCCCATTTATCACGTAAATTAGGACCTAAATCCCAGATTTGTGGTTGTGGTTTACAACACGGACGAGCCAAAACATGACATAATCCCAATGAATTCTCTATATTTCAAAAAAATATAATAAATATTAAAAGTTAAAATAATGAAAAAAATATATATTAATATTATTAGGTTTTAAATTATTTACTAGAATATGCAGATATGAGCTCAGGAAGACTAGAAAAAGTCTGATTAGTAGCAATATAAAATCCACCATTATCAAGGGATTTTATTTTATAATGTTTAACATGATATCCTCGACCTCCTTCCCAATCTTTAACACTAAGAGAAAAACCATTTGGATTATGTTCAGAATCACGAACTAAATATGTTCCTCTTTGATTTTCTTCAGATAATAATAGTTTTTCTGCTTCTTTACGAGATATTTTACCAAAAAACCAACTGTAAGTAATATGAAAAGTATGACAAGAATTAAATCAAATGTTAAACTCATAAACTGTATTTCTTACTCTTCACTTTCTACAGATTTTTCTTCAGCAACAAAATTCCAAGGGATTAACCCTTCTTCACCAGTTCTCAAATGTTTCACTCGCCACCAATCTGGTTCATTATCATCTAATAATTCCATTCGATCACCTTTAATAAAGGAAACATCAGACATTTCCCTTGACTGATAGTTATAAACAGCCACCACAATTCTTCCATGTAAAGATGAATGAACTAAAATATATTTTGTTGTAATAATAAATAAAAATGGGTGTATCAAAACAATTTTAATTATTATTACGTGTTGATGTAGGAGTACGTATAATGTCCACACCATGTCTTTTAATGCTTGCTGTACCATGTTGACGATTTAAATCAGCAACATAACGTACTTCACTGGAACACTTATTCAAAACATCTATAGTATCTTGAATTTTGTAACCATGATGATATACTAAAGAAATATAAATATAGAATACATTACAATCGATAAACCCACTTAAAAATTAATAAAGATTTTTACCCAGATGATGAGTGGAATCTGGTGAATGACGACTACAACAAGTACCCATCTTATATATAGTGATCACTTTTCTTCATGTTTATAATTATTGACTTGATTCATAAGAAAACAAAATAAAATAATATTACGATATTACTATATATTTTACTATTTCACTAATTTAATCAAATTATTGTTTATACAATTTACTAAAATTGTCAATTAGTATTAATAAATATAGAGAATATTTGATGTAATATAAAATATAGAGAAATATGTTTTAATCCTGATAATTTTAAAATAGGAATAATATTTTTTAATTCACTTTCTAGAATTCATTTCTGCAAATTATTAAATATATTAGGTATTTATTATTGTATGTTATTTACATATTTAGCCATGATAATAATATGTATAGGTACCATGAACTAATGTCAAAGACATAAACGAATGGCAAATGGTAATGAATGACTGGAGAAGTGCGCAGTACCGGTCCTCAAATGCTTCGCGATTCGTACCCTCAGTTTTCGAGCGCTATCTATAAATTAAATTTGTTATAAAATATCTTGTTAGTATGCACAGAATATAATATACCATTGATTAATTCAATGGTTTTTTTCTGTCTGTACTATGGTCTACGACACACTCTGTGCAAAACACAAATGTGCACTACGAAAAATTAAAGTGTACATCTGTGTTTTTATAATAAGTATAATATAATAACTATTAAAAGGTACATCCAGAAGCTACTAAGCAAAGATAGTTTTTCGGTTTTTCTAATGCTTAGAAAGATGTATATAATAATATACATGAATGAAAATGAAACATGAATCAAAAATAAGATTTTTGTAAAATAAAATCTATGCATAATAAAAGATAAAACATGAAAATTAATAAAAATATAAAAAAAAAAATATAGTGGCGTACTTAGGCTTTTCTTTTATGGAAAGGGTAAGAAATTTAATTTTCCCCTCCTGTATAATTTTGAACAATTATCCACATTAACAATGAACATTTCACACAATATAGTATACGTGCCTAGGGGGGGGGGGTTCCCCCATTGATACCCCAATAGGTACACCATGGAAAATGTGTACTACGGAAAATCAGAAATAATAGCCACTGGATTATACATTAATAGTATTAATTAATTATTCATTATACATTGTATATTATATAATTAATCAATGAATATACTATATCATAAACTTTCGTCATAATATACATTGATTTTTTCCCGCCAAAAATTATAAAAATATTGTTAGTAATAGTACCTAATATTTAATTTAATAATAGATATATATTATTAATTGTTATAAAATATAATTAAACAATTTACAATATGCGTTTATGTTTTGATGGATATAGAAAAATCGTTTTCAAAATTTTTCGACCCTGATGATGTATTTGATTTAATATTACGGCGTACACTATTCTGCATTTAACCACCAGTTAAGTATAGACAATTTTGTTATGAAATGTATAGTGCTATCTAGTGTACTATAGTACATCGGTATGACGGTATCAATGCATTTAAATTATATTTAAAAAATAATATACCTCTCTAAAATGGCCAAAATGCATTTTAACATACACCTTTATTATCACTCAAAGTTAGTCACCTAACTTCATACTCGTAACATTAATATATTTTTAAGTCTCCCGCTCCCGTGATCGAGAAACTAATATAATGATAATGTATCCATATATCTTTTTTTTTTTTTGTTGTTATCGGCTAACAAACTACTGACAGCTATATATTTTGCTATGGTTTTACTGTAGAAGTGTAGCGTAGCCACAGTGTACTAGTGTAATGTAGATTATAGACTGTAATTGTACGCTGGACATAGGTTGTGGAATTCAATAACTAGTCTGAAGTTCGTAGAAAAAATGACTTCCAAATAGGTAAAAATTAATTGTTTTGTACAAGTTTTCCCATCCTACAAACATGCACCACAAAATACATCATGGACATGATTTACAACAGTGTAAAAAAATTGGTGCAATTAACTATTTTTAAATTGTAAGTGGATACTAATATTAAAGTTATGTGTACTTCTTTTAATTTATATGGTTAAATGATGTATTTTTGTATTTCAGTAGAGGTAAAATTGTTTGATAAAATTCCAGGACTGTAGAGTTATTGATCATGGTTTATAAGATGACAAATAAAAATAAATCATTTGTATTGCTATGTTTACAATATTTATATAATTTATGATCAAATTGTAGATGTCTATCATAACTGAAGAAAAAAAGTCGATCAGGATGGTCGGTCCTAAGGTATCTCAGATAGCTAATATATTTCAACGTCCTACAGTAAATAAAGATCCAGATATAATGGTAGTAAAACAAAATTCATCACCTACAATAGATAAAAAACTACCAGTCAAAGTTGAAACATCAAATCAAGTGACTGTTGTAAGGACTGAAAGTCATTTAGCAAGATTTAATAATGCTAGAGCTTTATTTGAAAAATTGGGCACTGGTATGTTTATTATAATTATTAAATATTTTAATTTGTATATACTGAATTATGTTAAAAATACACATTGTATTATAAATTTGGCAATATTGGTATACATAATACATAGATTTATTTATTTATATTGATCATACATTTTATTATGTTTATTTTTAATTAATAGTACTAATAATTAAGTTATTACAGAAAAAATTTTTGGTAATGTAATGTTGAAAACATTGATCTTTTATATAACTATTTTTAGTTTCTAAAATTAAATTGTTTATATTTATAGAAATTTATTTATTTATATTTTGTTTATAGGAGATACTAAACCTACTTTGTTAGAAAAAATAAAACAGAGTAATTCTCAAGATAGTATTTGTGCAAAATCAAGATCTCCTAGTCCACCTGCAAGTAATCAAAAATCGAATGGTGTCATTGGAAGTGCACAAAGTCAATCACGATTAAATGATAGTAAAGTAATTGATAAACCTATTAAACCTGAAAAGCCTGAAAAAAAATTTAACAGTCGTGAATTAATAGAAAAACAAAAAAACTGGACATCTCATTTTTCTAAATCACCACGTTCTTCTAATTCAAGGTAAAAAAAAAACATGTTTCTAATTATTCTCCGCAACACCACCCAACTATATAGTGTCAGTCATCCTAATCCTACTCCTCCATACATTTTGATTACCCACATCTTATCCATTCAACTAGCTATCTTCATATCATTCTCAATTTCATCTATACATCTATTCATTAATCTCCTACTTCTATATTAATTTCCACAAAAACTCTCACTGCCTCTGAATCATATCTCCACATAACTTGCTCAAGCCATCTCAGCTTATTTTCTCTCATTTCCACAATTGATGCGACTCCTACACTTCCCCTTATATATTCATTTTTTATTATATGTGCTCAAGTTACTCCAAACATCCATCTAAGCATTCTTATTTCCATTACATTCATCATCTGTTCCATTTTTTTTGTTCAGGGACCAACACATCAATCCATACATATTGCTAGCATTTACTAACCTTTCTATGTAATGGGCATCGTGTCACACAAAACACATGATGCTTTCCTCCACTTCATCCATTTGCACTTTTCCTATTTTTCATGTTCTAAAATCTAACATTCTTTTGCTATACTGATTCTAAATACTTGAACCTATCAGTCTTACACACTTACATTATCACTGATGTTCATTATATGCCTTGTTCTATCAATTTCTTGATCATTTCCTTCAAAATCATGCACTATTACCTTAGTTTTAATACTACTGATCCTAGTTCTCACCCTCAAGCGCTATTCTCTACTGTTCAAGCCACTCATTTTTCGGACTTTCTTAAACTAGTATTATATTATTTGTAAACCATGGCACCTCACTCTGTATATCTTTTGTTATTTCATATATCTAGCTCAAAGCTGAACCTTGGTGTAAACCAACTACAATCTTCAGTTTCTCCACACACTTTACTCTTGTCATTGCCTCCTCATACATGTATTCTATTACTTTAATACATTTCCTTTGTATTATTATTAACTTTAATATTAAGTATTAAAAGTTTGTGAATAAGTAATCAAAAACATAGTTTTTTACTTTTAGTTACCAAAATTCCTTATTAAACATTATGCTTAAAATCAAATTATATAAAATGTGTTAAATTTTATTTAAGATAAAATATAAATAATGTTTTAATGTTAATTTATTTGTTTCATGAATTTAAATTTTATTTAGATATAATAGTGATCCTAGTCCTAATGAAGTTAAAGGATGGATACCCGATGTAAATTCTGATGTTATATCTCGGACAGCATCTACATCATCATTATATAAAAGTATTTCTCATCCTAAAAGTCCACCACCACCACCTCCAAAAGTTGATGAATATATTAATCAAAGTTTTGAGAAGATTAATATGTAAGTATTTTTATTAAATGTTACTTATAAAACAATATTTTCAACTTAAATTCAGAGGTTCCTACAAGTATAGGTGATCAGAATTCGTTCTTTTGTATTTTTAGGTAATTTATTTAACAAAATATATTATACAAATTTATAACTATGATATATTATTTAGTGTCACTAAAGTCTTAACATTTTAAATTAATATAAAAAAATAAATGTTTGTCACAATTCCATTTATAACTATAAGGCATTCAATATAATAGTCATTAGCTAAAAGCATTGATATTATACACCATTGATGCTAGGTTAAGATTACCTAGTCTATATTATTATATATATATATTTTACCCTATAAAAAGTTATACCCTGTTAGGATAGTTATATACTATTACAGTTACAATGTAGTTGAGAATTATGTATGACCTATTTTAATATAATTATATTTCACAATTGTATTTTTATATATATTATTCTAGACCAAATGATGAGTCATTGAATAGTGATAAACATGAAGAAATATCAAATAAAGATACAATAGAACCACTTTTAAATAATAATACTGATGGGAAGAAACATGAAGATATTTTAATAAATGTTGTGACTCTAGATAGCAAATTAAATGCTGTAAGATTATATAAATTAAATATACCTATATTTTAAATTTTTATTAAAAATAATGTTTCAGGTATCAATAAATGAATCTAGTAATCAAATGCCAATTTTATCTGAGTTATCTAATTCTGATATAAATCCAAATAAATCTGTATGTTCAAATACTACATTTAACATATCGGATGATCAATATATTGAAACAAATAATAGTGATATAAGTATGAATCTAATTGAAGCAAATTCTTCTACTCCAAAAGTTCAATTCAATATTGGAGATTCAGCAAATCACGCAGTGGCTACAGTTACTTCAATAGAAAGTGAAATTGATTCTGGATTTATTTCTTCTGAAGCTGTAACTGTTCCAGAATTAAGTAAAGGGCTAATTAATGTACCTAATAATGTACAATTTGCTAATGAAGATAAATTTGAAGATGTAAGTCAATATTTATTTATTCATAATGTAAATTATTTTTATATCTTTTGTAGAATATATATTTGTGAATAAATATTTTTACAATTTTTGATAAAATGATAATTATTTGCTGTAATGTAAGGATTTTAAAATGACATGTATTTTATATGTTATTACTTTGAAACATATTTCATCATTCTAAAGATGCTTTCGCAATGTAAATTATATAATTCTAGAATAATGTTTTTGATTATAATATATAAATGACATATTTACCTTTTAAATACAATTTTATTTTATTTATTGTAGTAATATAATAAATGCAATAATTTATTTTTATACATTATATAAAAAATTAAAAATATATTATTTAAACCTATATGGAATAAAATATACTTCTTTTTTTTGGATTATTAATAAAAAAAAATATTTATAAGGTTATTATAATTTTCAAAATTTAATTTTTTGTCTTTAAGAATAAACCAACTTTATTGTCATTGGATCTTGAAGAAACGAGAATAAATAAATGCTCCGAAGATATTTTAGACTTAGAATCCTTGGGGCAACCAGATATGATGACACCTGACGAAGCTGATCAATTACTTAGCACAAAGTAATTTTTCTATTTTTTTTTTTTTTTTTTTTGTGCATGACATAATTAGTAATTATTTATTAATTGATTTGCATTACTTATCAAACATGTTTTAATTTTTTTTATGTATATTTATTATCGTAAATTCTTAATTTTAATACTATATATTTTTTTTTTCATTATTTTTGTATATGAGTGATATGGCTGCATGATAATATATATTTTTTTTTTTCTGAAGAATTTTGGAAAAAAAGAGTATGTAAGTAATATTAGTTTTGTAATATGATTGTTATATTTATTTAAATTTAAATAATATTTATTATTTGTAGGAGCCAAGATAATCTCTTATCTGACGAAGAAGCAAAAGAGATCAAAAAATTACTATCACCTACTGACAATGATCAATTGAATACATCTGATTGGATGAGTGAAATTCTTTCTATTGAATCCAATGATAATGTCAACAATGAAAGGTATTATTTTAATTTTTCAAAAATTTTCATATTTTTTCACATATTACACTGGGAATCAAACCTGAGACTTTCACTTTCCATGTGATTGCTCTATTACTAGACTATCAAACAGGTTCATTCTGGCTTATATCACTAATGTAAATATTTCTAAATTGTTGCTACTGTGCAAAATAACCCCATAAATATATACCATAACATGAAGACATAATTTATTAATATTTTTTATACTAATAATTTAGTTAAATAATTTAATTGAGATATACATTTTAGTCAAGAAATCAATGAATTGAATGACAATTATAATGCTGAAGACTTTCAAGTAGACAATTCTTGGGAACAAAGTTATGAGACAAAAACTGACACATTGTCTGCTAATAATGAGATTGCAGAATTTGATGAATATGAAGTAGATGGTGATTTATATAAATCAAAAGAATTTATTCCTGAACCTACGAGAGAAGTAAGTTAATGCACATTATGTTCATATTTATAAGCACAATTACAAATACTAAAATTTAAATACTATATAAATATAATTATATAGTTTTTAATTCCTTACATTTTTAATTTATAATTAATTATTTGTATAATTAAAATATAGCAATACTACTCTTTGTTAAAATATTGAATATTTTATAATTAATTTTAAAAAACATAAATAATGATTTAAAAAACTAAGAAATGGTAATAATTAATTAAATGCATATATTTGTTGTTTTTGTTGATCTAATGAACATTATATTAATATCATGATACAAATTATGTTAAAATTGATTAAATTTAAGTTTAAACACTTATTACCAAACTGTTGATGTTTTCATGTGGGCTTTTAGTAAAATGTCATCGACAATAAAGCTATACGTGTTTAATTTTTTCATATTTCATATGCAAATTTGTGTTTAATCTGTAAGACTAACTCAAATGCCATAATTTAAATTGTATGTGACTGTGATTTTACTAGATTTCCTATTAGATAGACAAATACATCAAATTTGAGTGTAGTATCCTTTTAACAATTTAAATTGCTGTAATTTCACTGACAAACAATATTTTACAAAGCATAACAAATGTTTTCTTTTTTTTAATTACATTGTTTAATATGTAGAATAGTGTTGTAGTGTTGTAATACTTGTTAGATAGACAAAAATAGCAAATATGTTATAATTTGTATACATTATTATAACTAAAATTAAAGATATATAATGTATTATATTTATGATTATAATTTATATTGCATTATAAGGTTTATGAAGAAGGAGGAGTTCATTATTATGAAGATGGCCACTTTTGGATGGAAGTTCCTGGCTTACCAGAACGTGATTCAGATGATGAATCTCATATTTTTGTCAAACAAAATATGAAAGTGAAATTTAGTGCTGATCCAATTAAAGTATAATATTTATGATAATAATATATTATTTGATATTTTATTGTACACAATTATTGTACATAGGTTTATAGCACATTTTCAATGGGTGAATATGATCGGCGTAATGAAGATGTGGATCCTGTAGCTGCATCGGCAGAGTATGAACTAGAAAAACGTGTAGAACGTTTAGATTTAATGAAAGTAACTTTACTAAAAGGTCCTGAAGGACTTGGCTTATCTATTATTGGAATGGGAGTAGGTGCAGATACAGGTTTAGAAAAACTTGGTATTTTTGTGAAAACTATCACTCCTAATGGTGCTGCTGCTAAAGATAGTCGTATCCAGGTAATATTTATTACTATAACAAATTTTGTTTTTTTATAACTTATTATAAACATTGTATATTTGAAGGCTATGCAAGAATAATGTGACATGTAACACTTTTTCAGATATTATTATTTTTGTGTTTCGAAGTAATCTCAATGTATTTTTAGAATTTGTGTAAATTAAATGAATACAAGAGTAATAATATGCTATGTGCAGTCCAAATAATTTCAAAAATAATATGTATAATAATAATAAATTTGATATTGTAAAATATACGAATTGCTACATATTATGTTATTCCCGAGTAGCCTTTATTTATCACTTGATAATTTTACACATTAAATTAAAATTATACATGTTTAATATTTAATAGTTATTACTAAACAAATTAAGTAATGAATGCTTAATGCCTATAATTCAATATTTTGCATTTCCTTTAGGTTAATGATCAAATAATTGAAGTGGATAATAAATCTCTAGTTGGTGTAACACAAGCATATGCAGCCTCAGTTTTAAGGAATACATATGGTCAAGTAAACTTTGTAATTGGAAGAGAAACTGATCCTGAAAATAGTGAAGTTGCTCATCTTATCCGCCAATCATTAGAAGT
Organism: Eriosoma lanigerum; assembly: GCA_013282895.1. NCBI lineage: Eukaryota > Metazoa > Arthropoda > Insecta > Hemiptera > Aphididae > Eriosoma > Eriosoma lanigerum. The sequence goes on along the minus strand of CM023359.1, from coordinate 13,361,437 downwards.
AACATTTTTTATACAACTATTTATTTTTAATAATTAAATAGGTACAATTCATATTTATTACTTTGAACAGGCTGACCAAGAAAGAGATATCCAACGAAGACAACTTGAACATTCATTAAACCAAAAATTCTTTAATAATGATCGAACAGAATCTTCAAGTGAAGATTTAAGTAAAATTGAAGAAGCTGATACAGTTCAATCTTTACGGGAATTGCTACAAGAGGTAAATAAAATAAATATAATTTGTATTATTATTATTCTATTTTTTTGTTTTTCTTAGTAGAAATACATAATATAATTTTACAGAGCCGATTAAATGTAGCTAAGGCTGAAGATGAAGTTAGCAAAATGAAAACCAGGGTGAGAGTTTAATATATGCTCTCTGGTTTTTTTTAGCTTATTAACCAGTTAACACTATAACTTTATTTAATACTAATAATTGTGCATATTATTTAACATATTGGAAATAATTACTATTTATTATAATTGTAATATATATTTTAAAATATCCTAGGTAGAAGAATTGGAGTGGAACGGTACCAATAATAAAAAAGAAATTGCTGATAAACTTGTACAGTCTGGATTACACTTGAATGAGTTGGATAAATGTTTATATGTTGCAAGAAGAGATAAAGAAACTTATCAAGGAATGTTACAAACATCAGAAGTAATATTTTTATTAATATATATATATATATTAACTTTCATTTTTAATTATTGTTTAATAAATAAATGTATTTCTTATATACTATTTAAAAATCACTAAGCAAGTATTCAACTTTTTAAAATTACATTATATTTACTCTTTTGGTTATAATTTTTAATAAGCAAATTCTTGTCAAACTCTAAATTTTATTTTTATATTAATACATTAAACAAATAATATTCATATTAAATTAATTGATTATAAAGAATTTAAATAATTTAATTTATTTCTTTTAGGAACGTTATGTAAATTTAGAAAAAAAATACGCAAAATTGAAAAAAATTCTCAAAGAATTTCAACAACGTGAAACTGATCTTTTACATAGAGAAGAATATTATTTACAAATTTTGCAAGAAAAAGATACTGAATATAATGCTTTAGTTAAAGCTCTTAAAGATCGGGTAAGAAAAATACTAAATCAGTTGTGTGGGGTAGAGCAGTTACCAAACATTTTTATTTAAGCTTCGCCTAATATAAAAAAACGTTTTCTCATGCCTCATATGGCAAAACCATGGTACCCATATATAGTAAAATGGGTTAAAAATTAATTCTTATATTATCAACTTCTTTAATTACAATGGGTGATTACTAGGGTGCCACTTATTTGTAAGCGATGATTTTTTTTTTTTTTTTTTTGTATGAACGCCACTTAAAATAATGTTCAACATGGTTCAAATATAAACCATGTAAAGTTTTAACTCATTTTAAAAACTTAAACACGTGTCGATTTGAACTTAAAATTTTGTCTATAACGAAAAATCATAATTTGACAAGTTATTTTACCCATTTAATATGTTTAGTAGTATGATGAATGATAGTCAAAAAATAATTGTGCAATAATTTTATATAATTGTTAGCTCGATAAGTAAAACTAGATTAACATCACTTTATCAGGTATATTCGATGTCCGTAAGATAATATAATAATTATTATTAGTAAAACGGTAATCACGGAAACGTCAAAATGTCAAGTTACGATAATAGTTGTATATGTGCTATTTTCTGGTATTTTTTACTTATCCTAAGAATATGAAAACTTGAATACATATGTGTATATGTGTATAGTTATAGTATTAATAGTAGTATAATAATTAAAAAACTAAGCCATGCTTTTTTTAAATTATAAGTTTAAATTTACAGTAAGATAAAACAAATAAAAGTGAAAAACAGGGAAATTAATATATTTTGCCGTCATTTAAAAACTTTAAACTTAAATAGGCACGCTTTAATTACATCCAAAATCGATGAAATTTTACAGGCATTACTTTTAGACTATGTATAATACAATTTTGAGTGGCATGAAATAAAAAATTTAAATCAAAATATAAGTGGCACCCTAGTGATTACTCAACCTGACAATGGTGACTTATCAGTGGCACACCATCTGGTAAAGTTTATAATATTATACTTTTATTTTTAATTGTTTTTCTACTTATTTCAAACCCCTCCACACCTTGTTAAGTGCTCATACCTCCTGAAGGGGTATATTCCACACAGTTTGGGAACCCTGAAAATAGTTAATGTGAGATTCCTAATGTAATGAAAATATTTTTTTTACACTTTTGATAGGTATTAAAAATTCAGATAATATTTTAGTAATTTTTTATTGATGATTTTTGGATGTTAGAAAAAATGAGAACGTTAAATTTATAATTATAATGTGTATAATTGTAATTCTTGTTTAGGTAATACAAGTTGAACATGAACTTTTAGATACTCAACGACGCGCTGGTTTTCTAGTTCAACTTCCTCAAAATACTACTAGCACTAGTCATTATTTAAGTACTTTAACACCTCTTGCAAAAAAAACAAAAGTTTGTAGTTTTTACAATTATTATTTTTAAGTTTCTATTTAAAAAATGATCATTTTAGGTAACTCCTGTCTTGCCATTACTTCAACAACTTGATGCAGAATTATCTGAAACAGAAGATTGTTTTGAAGATGAAAAAGTTGCTACAGTAGAACGAAAATTACCTGTTAAGGAAGAATTAGATCGTGCTGTTCCACCCCATGAACTTTTAGATGTATCTTTATCCAAAAGTAAAGCTGAATTAGCTGCAAGAGGCCTGGTTACACGACAATTACCTACAAATGTTCTACGTAAATCTTTATCTAACAGCAGCTTAGTTAGTTTTATTAAATTATTATAAATAATGCTATAATTTGTAATTATAAACAGTTTTATGATTCTTATATATTTTCCTACTTTATAATTGAACTTTAGGATTACAACAATGAAGGAGTAAATCATACTGAGAGTTCTAAAATTCCAGAACCTATTGTTGAGCTAAAAAATGTAATAAATCTAGAACCAATTATTCAAGAACAAAAACAGATACCACAGTATGCATCTGTTCAAAAACCACAACATAATCAACAATCTGATCAATTTTTAGCTCGTATTCAACAATCAACTCATTGCCGCAATTGTAATAATTTGCAAATTTTATTATTATAATTTTGTTTTTTTAAAAAACTAATAAAAGTATGTATGTTATATAGTAAATGGGCCTCCTCCATCATTAGCAGAACAGCTTAAGATTGTACTTGCTGAGCGTGAATCACGTTTATCTGAATCTAATAGTTTGTATTCAACTGATCATAATAGTTCAACAAGTTCATTTGCTGATGAAATAAGAGAAGCTAGCTTAAATTGTGAGTGGTAAAATTAGGAGGTACAAAAGTAAATTTGTATACATTTAATTTTTGTTGTTTAGTGAAAAAAGCAAATACTCAATGGCAACAAACTGCTCAGTTACCACAAAGTTCCCCATCATCAGTATCATCATCTGAAAGTGTATCTCCTAAACATTATGCTTCAGATTTAAATAACTCTAAAGAAATTGGTTCAGCTGGTATGTTGTAATGGATTAAAAAAAAGTATGATTTATTATTCAAATTATGTTTAGATTCAATTGATATATGGACTCCGCCACAATCGTTAGATAATTCTATTACTGAAAGGAAAAATTCTCATGTTTGGCACAATGCACCTGTACACGAATGGTCTAAAGAACAAGTAAGAATTTTCTTTTTTCCTTAATATTTTATCAGTTTAACCCTTCGATGAGCAACATTTTTTGTTCAAGTTTTTTTTTTACTTACTGGTGTTTATAAAATTTGGGAAAGTTTGAAAATTATTAGATTTAAAGTTTTATGTAGAAATTAAATTTTAAGTTTGTTGTAAATATGCAAAATTGCACAAAAAATTAATCAATATCTGTATTACAACAATAGTCAATCCTGCATGGAAAATATATTTATAAATGAATTATGACTGTAGTATTATGATTTTTTTTTTTAAGATACAATTTTATAAATTATTTATTATTTATTACTATTTATAAATTATAATTGTGATGTAGTTGTCTTCATATAATGTTTATAGTTGATTCTATTAATTTTAGGTGTGTCAATGGTTATTAGCCCTAGGTTTAGAGCAATATATTTCAAAATTCATGGAACATCAAGTATCTGGTGTTGGTCTTTTGAATTTAGATACTAAAGACTTTAAAAATTTTGGTATTACTGGAGATGACAAAAATCGACTTAAACGTAAACTTAAAGATCTTAAAGCCCAAGCTGACAAAGAAAAACGGCATACAGAAAAAGAGCGCAAGGAAAAAGAACGATTACTGAGAAAAGCTGAAAAATTAGCTGAAAAAGCTAGTAAACGTAAATAAAATTACTTTAAATTATTTTCTTCTTTGACTTCTAGTCTTTAGTGTAAGTGTTAATTTATGTAAATCAATAACATATTTTTTCCTTTAAGACATTATTGTATTCTTGATACATTTGGAATCCTTATTAAACAATTTTTTGTGAGTAGAATCAAATATATTGCTCATTATGTTTAAGTACTTAATTTATTAGCAGTATTAGAATGATGTATACTATTTATTTATTTTTAATTAGTTAGATAAACAAATAATTTTTTTTTTAAGTTCAGCATTTTATATTTTTTATGATAGTGACTTATAATAGTATTTTTGAATAGATTATCTAAGTTTTTGTTTGTTATTTTGAAATTATAACCAATTTTAATTGACTAATATGATTGCAAATTTATTTTCCAATTATCAGTGAATAAAAATATTTATCTAAATTTGGTATTTTACTTTTCTAGTCTATATCTACTTAATTTATATTGAAGAAATATTTTATAAATTGTAATTTAGAACCTTTTTTTTGTAATTTACTAAAAAAACGTATACATTTTACAAAAATATTATAAATTATAATGCATAGATATTGTATGTATTTGTGAATTAACTTAAATTCTATTCGATTATCATATGGATTTTTTAAATATTTAAAAATATAACAAACTATATAAATATGAATTATACTATAATATGTTTAAAAAATAAATAAAATTTAAAATCATTGTTAATTTTACATTCCAAAAATGTCAATAATAAATTGTATCCTCGGACTATGATTTATTTGTAGCAATTATTGAAACATATATATATGTATATATATATATATTGGAGAAAATTAAATAGCCATTAGTAATAAATTAAATCCATATGCATAGTTGTTTTGGAAATTATTATTTTACTTGAGATGATTATTACATATTAGATTCTAAATGATAATATGTAAATTATATACTCATGAGTATAAATGTATGAGGTTATTTAATATTTATACAAATCTAAATGTTTTAAAGAACTGATTTAAAATCATTGTATTCAAAATTATTTAATACCGTAACATTATTGATTAATTTATTTTACTTTACTTTTTTATGTAATTTGTTTTATTTTTTGTATCTTAACATTTTTCTTAGATTCAAGTGTATAATTGATGTATCGTATATACACAATCAATGGAATATATTATAATTAAGCATGTTTTATAATAAATTGAAAAAAAATATTATGTTATTTACATTAATTTGTGTGATCTATATATTCTTTAACTTAAGTATTAAAGTGCAACCTATTTTTTTGTAATCCAATTCTTCATTTGGAAAATGTGCTACTTCACTACTTACATGTTATTAGCCTGCAATAGGGAAGTAAAATTGTTCCTAAAAGGTGTATTTAACTCAACACATATATAAACATAAATACGTTTAAAGTTTAACTATTAAAACACATGACATATTTGCAGTGGACTATGGGAATTAGACATTCAATAAATTTAATTTAAAAAAATATATATAATTATTATTTGTACCTAACAACCTGAATAGAGTGACACAATACAATAAAATACAAAACAAAAATTTTTCTATTAAAAATTAATGTCAATTGAATTTATTAAAATGTAATTTTAATAAATACAAATGTATTAACTAGGATTTTAAGAAAATTAACTCATTATTTAGCAAATTAATATGTAATAAAAAAAGTAAACTACAACTTAAGTTGACAAATATTTTAATTTAAAAAGTTAATATTAACTTAACTTGAACTTTTTAACTCGTTAATGTCCATGATATTCCATGTGAAGTTTTTATACAATTTATATTAATTGCTTATTTAGTTCTTTGGTTTTATAATGTTATAAAATTATTAAATACATATTAAAAACAAGAAGAAAAAGTATTAAAAATATGTGGATATCCTACAATTGCATGTCTGCATAATGCTGTAAATGTTGTAATGTAGACAGTGCAGTTAATTTTAAATCCCACTTTTATAGGTCACCTATTGACTATTGCTTTGGGCAATTTAGGGTCTTAATAAATTAAGGACTTAATTTAAAATACAGAATGATGAGATAATAATAGGCAGAAGAGAGATCCTGAAACAATCCCAGTTTTCTGATAAGCCTATTATTGTTCATTTTATACTCATTATGTAAGTTAAATATTTTAATCGTGAGAGTAAATAGACATTAATAGGATTTAGGTTTTAGGCTATGGCTAATACCACCATGCCACTCTACCATGGGTGTAGGTAAGGGGAACACCACTCAAACTGTAAGGTCTCTTATAAATTATTTAGACACAAATCCCTCCTCTAAGAAAAAAAAAAAATTTCTGTCTACACCCAGGGTCGCCACTAATTACAAGAACTATTAAAATACAGTAGAATGATAAAATAGAATGATGGACCTATAGCCTGTATAGTTTTAAGAGCTTTTCAAGAGTTATAGATGTTCAGAAGCGTAGCCGATTAATCAACATACAGTCCCGGGTCGTTATAGGAACCACCAGCACAATGGACATTATCTCTTGTAGGGTCTCTGTAGTTCCATACCAATTGGCTTTCGACTTTGCACTGCCTAGAATACCTCTGGTGAGGACCATGATCATCACATTTCATATGTTTGGTCATGGGCAATCTTTGATGTGGTGTATGCCCACCAATAGAAAAAATAGGCACCAAGGAATAACCCCAGTTCACTACCATTTATGAGGCTACTAGACTCGAAGCTTTCCTTGAGCCAGCTTGGTAAACAAGAACAACCACACATATAAAACTGAACCGTGACCATGACCAATGTGGCACTGTTAGGTGGTCGAAGTGGGACTGTGGGAGAGCACACTAATCTTTCATGGTAGTGGGGCTTCCCCCTTTGAGAACTTGGTTTGGTGGAGAGAAGGGGTGATATATGTGAAAACATTTTTCTCTACGCTCAAAAATATATATTACAAATACAGTAAGCCAGTAATTATACATACATAAAAATGATATAATATTATAATTGGTCATTTTATTACAACATTAGTTCCACTTTTCGACGTTAATATCGAAATAATAGGGAAATCGATCTAAAGTAGACTTAATGACGAGTTTAAATATGTTTTCATATTTCTTAACGCATCATTAGATAAATCGTAACATTGGAAATAGAAAACGTATAAATCGCTATGCTTCGTGTGTGTTAGACTGAGAAAGAATATCGCCAAGTCAGTGGGTATCCAACGCCCTTTAGAGCCAGGGGGTCTATTCACATCGAATTAATTGTCAAATAAAACTTAGTATACAGGCATTTAACTATTTATATTTTTATATGTGTATAGATATATGCTGTAATGGATTGGGCATGTTATGAGAAGAGATGATGCAGTGAGAGTTGTTATGGAAATTAATGTAGAAAGTAGAAGGGGTTGAGCGTTGAGGAAGACCAATGAAGAGGTGGATAGATGGAATTGAGAGTGATACGAAGATGTAGGACTAGGGTGGTCAACCTTATATAGTCTAGGTGATGGCAAAGAAGAAGAAAAGTTAAACTCAATCAAAAGAGGGTAGAGTAATTTTATTTTTATACTTTACTTATTGCCAAATTTTTTATTATTATTAACTATTAGAAAATTTTCCACCTTCTTCTAATGGCCTACATCCGGAGCATATTTATATTGATCATAAAGGATATCATAGTATAAATACACAATCAGTACGCTGTAAGCAAACAAATACATTATATCTAGCAGGTATCTGTAAAGTATAACACAAATTCATTTACTTAATAATTATAGATAGGTAATTCAGATTGTAAAATGTTGAATGTGAATGCAAATTATTCTGGACTTATTAAGCACTCATGATTCTTTTATATGGCGCCAAAGAGGTGTTTCAACATATATGGAAAATTAAAATAATAACGGTCATTCTTCTTACTTTCTTTTAGGTACAAATTATCAATGTTTTTAATTGATATATTATATTATATTTAATTATTTTTTATATAATATCTGTAGGTGATTTAGGATATCCACTCAGAAAATTCTTGGTTTAAGAATACACTTTAGAAGAAAACTATGTAAAGATTGTGGATTACGTGAACTTTGGTCGTTCACTATCCTTATGTAATCTTCGAGAATAGACCCTCAGTTCATTAATGATATTTTGGGGGTCATTTTTAATACTTTTATGTATTGTCAACATTGTCATTTGTCAAACTATTTAATCGATTCGAATGTATATGTAGATATGATTAGAATTGTTAGATACCTGTAAATATTTATTATACAATATATTTTGTTTCTACCTCAGACATAGTGTTTCTCAAATATGATTTTACTTCTTTCAAAGTGGAAATGTGAAATATATTTTTTCCGGAAATAGAAAGCTAACGGGATATTATTTTAGATTATGAAAACTATAAATCATAACATTTTAACATAAATAATAAGTATTAATGTTAATAATTGAAAATCCATTATTCCAATTATCTTACGTTATAACTAAGCAAGGTTCAAGTCAGTCAATTTCTAAGATGGCTTGTATAGAAAATTTATCATGCCTGTTGCTATATGACTTGTTAGTCTGTGTTTATTACATAATGAAAAAATATCAAAGGAGAGATTCCCATAATTAAACCACTGTAAGATCGTTGTTTCATGCATGAATATATATATATTCTATGCACTGGGTATGGATGACATATCTGGGGTTTGGGTAGTTAATTAATTGTTCGTGTTGAGAGGACATTAAACACCAATAAATAGTTTGCGAACAAGCATATTATTATTTCCATCACTACTTAATATGCAATTATCATAACGCATCTATTTTAGTATAAAAAAAAGGGGGAGAACTTGGTCCGTTCTTCTTCTATGTCAGCTTTTTTTAATTATTACATTTTATAATATCTTATACTTAGTTGAAAAAACTGAAAAAAATCGTTTTTAAACTTGGGCATAATTAATAAAATATTGCTGTATTATATTATTATTACTCTTTAGTCTATGGTAGAGAACTTATATAAGAAGAGGATAAGAAACTACCTTACTATATAGGCTCTCTAGTCTATGGCATAGAATAGTAAATACTTAGTATTTTACTACTTCCATTGTTTAATTATTACAATTAATAAAGATAATGTATAATTAATCAATGCTACTATTATATATAGGCTAAAGCTATGCATAGATGTACATACGTAAACATGTATAAGTCTAATGTTATAACACAGAATATTTATATAAAACATTTTAAATTTTACTTTCATATAGTCTGTGGCACGGTCTTATATGAGGACTTATATGCGTATAAGTCTATTATTAGGTTAGACTTAGATGTGTATAAGGCCACGGTTTGTGGCTATAAGGTCAATGATTACCCTATGAACCGTACACAAATAAGAGATTAACGTTATCTTACGTTAAGAATAATATTTCGAAAACATTGATTCAGTTGAGTGTTGACAACCTGACATGTAGATAGCGGTTGCTCTATGGTAAAGCCATTACCGGATAACACATCAACCCACCTTTACATAAATTATTTAGGCTAATTACTGTGAAAGTTTTCAACAGTTACAAAATTTGTACAAATTATTATGCGATAAATATTGTTATTAATTAAGTACATATTAAGAACTATACTTTTGCTTATTTATTCTTGAGTATAATGATTCACTTTAAATAAAGGCTTGCAATAAATTTTAATTTTATTGTTTTAGTAATACAAACAATGAATTAAACTCAAGGTATACATTATTATTATGTTTGTGCTTAAGTTGCGTTGTCTTTGTAAATGTTCATTTTATATATAATATTTATAATCAATCAGAATGAGTACAATTGGATATGGACGGTCCAGCGCTCTGGAAACTTATGTACGTGGTCAATGGTATAAAGTGCACGTAACATTAGAAGATGATTACCTATGCATTAGTTTGGATGAAACTTACGAAAATTGTACATCTGTTAATGGATCATTAAATAACAATACTTTAGGTAAAATCATGTTTATTTTTTAATTTTTTATAATAATTGTTATTGTTGTAACTTTAGATTCCTCAGGAAGTCTCATTGATTGTGTTGATGTACCCGATTCCGTAGCTAATCAAAAACGTTTAATACGTGTAGTAAAAACTGATAGCAATGGCTTGGGCATTTCTATTAAAGGTGGTCGTGAAAATAAAATGCCGATTCTTATATCTAAAATATTTAAAGGCATGGCTGCTGACCAAACTGAACAGCTTTATGTTGGTGATGCTATACTTTCTGTCAATAAACAAGACTTGAGAGAAGCAACACATGATGAAGCAGTTAAAGCACTTAAACAAGCTGGAAAAACTGTTGAATTAGAAGGTTAGTTATAGTTGTATGCTTATGAATGTATTTTTGGACATTAGTTATGATATATTTATCAATTATGACAAATATAATCTAAATAATTCATAAGAAATTAAAATTACTTTGTATGCTAATATATTTTAATATTAGCAATCAATATTAATTTACTATATTTATAAAGTTCAGTTTATTTTAATAAACATTTTTTTTTTAAATTATAGGAATTTTATTTTATTTTTAGCAATTAAATTTTAATATAGGTAATTGTTATATTATATATTTTTTTTTATAATGTATATTTAGGTATATATTATGTTCTAATTAAATTTTAATTGTTTGTTCTATATTGTATTAATAAAATAAAATATGTGTAATATAAACTAAATTAAACTCGTTAGGAAAACATATAAAAGTTAACAGAAAAAAAATAATTCATAAAAAATATGGGTATTATGCTGAAAAATAATAATATTCCCATCATTTTTATAACATTAAATTCATTATGATAATCCTAATATTTGTCAATACCCTTCCTGGCACATCTCTTAATAATCTATGTAAATGCTCCTCAGAGGGTAGTCTTTAATGATCAAATTAATTATTTATTCAATTTTTCTCTTTTATTCAGTATAACTTAATATAATATAAATATTAAATAAATTTACATAAATTATTAGTTATATAAAAACAATTTTTTTTTTGTTAAATTATTTTAATCGTATAATTATACATTTTGTTTTAGTTAAATATTTGCGAGAAGTAACTCCGTATTTTAGAAAAGCAACTATTATATCAGAAGTTGGATGGGAATTACAACGAGGATTTCTATCATCAAATCCACCAATTCACCGCTCTCCTCAAAAAGCTGATACTCGTTATTTACCACTACAATTATGTTGTTTAACAAGAAATTACAAACATCCTGATCCTGGTAATACTCAAATGAATTAACTTTTTATTCTTAAAATTTAGTTTTATTATAAATATATTATATTCTTATTACTCAAACTAATATCTATAATTATTTATTCTTCCATAAGATTTGTATTGTATAATTTTTTTTTTATTTATTTAATTTAATTAGTTTATTCAAAACTGTCAAGATAGATTCTTTCTTAGAAATTATCTTAAATAAAAAAAATTGAATTTTAGTTTGTATATTTTTTTCAGAAAATAAAACTATTGAATTACATTCACCAGATGGTGTACATGTTTGTATATTAAGAACACAAGAAGCAAGTGAAGCTATTTGTTGGTTTAATACACTTCATGGTGCTTTAAATGTTTTATCTTTAAAAGCACTACATGATGCAAACAAAGTATTAATAAATTTAATGCCTGCACTTGGTCAACTTCATCATATTGGGTGGTTATTTAGAATTAGTAGAAATGAGGTAAGTCATTATTTTTTTTATTACAATATTTCGTTTTAAATTAATAAGATAACCTAAAACTTTTTTTTTAGAAATGTTTTACATAAAAAGTATTTATTACTATTTAATAAATATGTCTTGTATATTATCATTAAAAAATCTGTTAATTTATTTAGAATGGCTGTATGCGTAGTATAAGTTCAGAAGAAGAATTTACAGTTAATGATAAATGGCAATCAGTATTTGGGGTGGTTACTAATAAAGATTTACGATTCTACGAAGTAGCTCCTTGGAGCCCAGATGCTTGGTCGGCACCTCTTTTTATTTGTTCATTATTATCAACAAGGCTGATGAGTTCATCACGAAACTCAAATTTAATCACATTTAGTATAAGATGTGGTACAGAAGAAGGCATCATCACTCATAGGCTAAAAGTTAACACCCAAAGAGATCTTGCTAGTTGGGCAAGAGCTATTATTCAAGGTTGTCATAATTCTGTTGCAAATAGAAGAGAAGTAAATTGTCGTAAGTATAATTTTATAATATATATTAAATATATATGGTTCATGAAATTAATAATTGATTTTTAAAACATTTTTTTTTTTTTATTGATACTGTTAATGATTTTCTTTTTTATAAAAGTTATTGTTATAAATTGATGTTATTTTGTACAGGATGTTTATGGCATGGTAAGCCAGCACAACTAACAATACATTATGAAAATGGATTCACTCTTACTGAATCAACAACTGGATCAGTAGGACGAGAACCTAAGAAATTATGGAGTTATCCTTTTGAGAAATTAAAGACGTCTTCTGATGATAATATCAGATTATTGTGGTTAGACTTTGGAGACAGTATGGAAATAGTGAGTATTATATTTTAACTGGTATTATAAACTTTACCACAAATTAAATTAAAAATTATTTTTAGAAATGAATATTTCTTTCCATTTCATTATTATACATTCTGATTTTACTTCTCGGTTGACAATATTAATATTCATACTTACTAGTCCTTGTTTCCTTCTTCCTAATTTGTAGGTACCTAACTATGTTATTTCAATAAATTTATTTACAAACCTAACCCAAGCTTTAATACATTTTTTAAAACACTAAAATAATTAAGTTGGGAATAGTTAAGTCATAACTAATTTAATTGTAATTCTTAATTAAAATTGTGGACTATGTTTTCTGAATATAGATCATGAGAACATTTTAAATTAATAATATTATATTTATAATAGTAAATACTAAATTATGAACTGAACTTATATTAATATGTATTTATTTTAGGAACTAGACTTAGAGTGTAGTCCAAAACCATTGGTGTTCATTTTACATAATTTACTATCGGCCAAAATTCATCGGCTTGGTTTGTATGCGTAACTGAAAATGTTCATTATATATAAAAATTTACGTTATCAATTATCATTTTACCTGTATAAGTGAAAATTACATTTTTTGGTCTATTGACTATTTATAAAACAAATTTGATACATATTGCATTTATTGACCCTAATTTTGAGCTCAATAACAATTACCAATTTATTCTTTATTTTTTATGTATTTGTAAAATCCAAATATATTATTTAATTTTGTTGAATTTAATTATTATTGGAAGTAGAATGTTATGTTTATTAGTTTTAAGTTTATATTTTTTTAAATTTATAATGTGTAAACTTTATTCATTTCAAAGTAACAGGGTGCTGTGGCACCATAATTCGCGCACACATTCCTACACTTAAATTATGGTAACTTGTCTGTGATAATTCATTTTTATTTCATTAAAAATGTAAATTCTATAGTGTACAATATGCGTGTGTCTGTGTGTGTGTTAGTGTCTATGTCAGATTTTTTTAAAAGTAATAAAAGTGTCAATTGTTTTATTTGGGGTTAAAATAAGCACAAATCACTACTAGTAAACATTTTATTTAAATGTAAAATATTATTCTACACAAGTATGTAATTTTATTATTGATTTAATTGATGTTTACAAAAAATATTTTTTGTTGTATTATTATATTGTTTTACATTGTACTAATCTGTTGTATATTATAAAAAGTCAAATTTTAAATTTATTAATAAATTTAATTAACAATCAACTATTTATTGATTTTTTTTAAAATATATATCAAGTTTATTAAACTAAATTGCTGGATTGTTTTTTTTATTTTTAATTTGTTTTATAGATTTTTAAAATATAATTATTAAAGTATTATTTGTTAATAATTTAATTTAATATAATTTTTTTAAATAATTTGTATTGTTTTATAAAAATTTGTTTCTATATTTCATTATTTGTCATAGCTATATCCATTAACAATTTCAATGAAATATACTCACTATTAGTAATATATTATGTTGTCAATTGACTAATATTGATAAAATATACACTTGTTTTTAATTGAAAATAAACTAATAAAATGTTAAGTAGTAAATGTATAATTTTTATTTTTTACAAGTTTTATTTATTTCCTTATATTCTAATTAAAGCTAGCACTGGCGAGGGGTGGATGACAGCTCATGGCCTTTGACTTTAAGCTTTTATTAAAAGCACTACTACAGGACGTTTGATAAAAAAATTATAAAAGGGCCACTTTAAGTCTACATCACAGACTTATAAATTTTATTTTGTCCTACCACTAAAGTTCTTAAAGTTTAAATTACTACATTCATATTTTTTGTTTAATTTATAATATTATTATGTTGCATTAGTTTATTTAAAAAAATAATAATAATTTTCATGTTGATTCCATTTAATTTATTAAAATATTATTTAAAATTAAATGCAATTTCGTTATATAATAGCACAAGTATTATTTATATAATTTTTGTTTTTAAATACAATATTAATAGACAAATACAAATAATAGTAAATCTAAATTATAAAAAAAAAAAAATGTATAAGTTGAGAATTTTTGAAAGTTAATTATAGTATTATAATGTTTAAAATAATTAGTTAATATTAACTTGCAACCATTTATATTATTATGTAAGCATAATAGCATTATCATCTAAATTTAATACAGCACAACCAACACTTTCAGAAATAGTTATACCACCAGTATCATCAACATATCCTTGTGCGGTATCATCATCATCAGTCATCTCGGCTTTAGACTCTTGACGTTTTTCAGGACTAGGTTCTAAACCTAATAAACATAAATTATAATTAAAGTAAAGATAAATTGAGAATATTTATTGATTACCATTTTGAACTTGTGTTTCATGGCTAGATATATGATCATTATATCTTTTTAAGCTTACTGTTCCAAAAGTGCAGCGATTACATAAAAAGTATGAATTATCCATTTTATCTCTATGATTATTTGTTATATGACTTTTAAGAGCTGTCACTTGGATACATTTATAATCACAGTGGGTACATTTATATGGTCTTTCTTCAGAATGACGAAATTTATGACGTCTAAGTGAATTATGATCTCCTATATTTTATTAAATAGTAGATAATATTTTTTTATAATTAAACAAATTAATATTTTTACCGGTTTTAAAATTACAATTTGGAGCATCACAATTGAATGGTTTTTCACCAGTATGTTGTCTCATATGTACTTGCATCATGTATTTAGTCGCTGATCCATGGTTGCACACTTGGCATACATATGGTTTTAGTTTCAGATGTACATTTTTTGTGTGAAGCTTTAAACTTTTTGAATTAGCTAATACCATATTACATATTGTGCATGTTTTCTCCATATACCTAAAAAAATAACATTTTAAAATATGATATACTAAAACACAATTTATAAAACAAGATATATTATATAAAATATGTCATTACCATCTTTCCTTATTTACAGATTTGGCTTTTGAATGAAATACTCTGTGATTTTGTAATTTAATAGTATCATCGAATTCAGCACCACAATCAACACATGACAATGTTTTATTGTGTTTTGTTGATACATGATTCACTAAGTTATGATATATTGTAGTTGTATATTTTTTACAAACCTATGCAATACAATTAATGCAAAAATAATATTATTTTATTTTGTTAATCTCTCATACTTGACAACTAAACATATCAATATCTATTTTATGGATCTTCCATAAATGCATACGACAAGCATTCCATCTTGATGTAACAAAATCACAATTTTTTTCACTACAATTATAATCTTTACTATCATTTTGATGACATAAAGAATGAAGTATTTTAGAATTTTCTGAACGAAATTTGCGTTTACAATGCTCACACCTAAAAAATGTTGTTTTCAAAGATTTAATAATTTTAATAATATAAATAAACTCAATATATATGTATATAAATATAAAATACTTTGAAATATATTCAATATCTTCAAAATTATTTTTGCTCAAAGTAATACTTTTTAAATTATTTCCATGTAATTTATTTTGATTGTCTCTGGAAGTATTTATTAAATGCTGAAATAATTGAAAATAAACATAATTATTTTGAGTTTCACCTATATGCATCTACATATGTATTTTATAAATGTTACAGGCAAAGTAAAAATTGAATAAATAAAAATAATGTCCTATATTTTACAATTACTGCAAGTCTGCAAGATGTAATAATTCCAGATTTGTTACAACATATAATAATATGTACTTTGTGTTTTTGTTAAAATAAAAATGTAGTAATGAACTAATAAATATTACTACTAGAAAGTTTAATGGATCAACCTAACCTGAGAACTATATGAATAATTAATATTATTATTATGTCACAGGTGCAATACAATATCAATAATTAATATTTTTATTGATATTAGGAAATATTTAAAATTATCCCTGAATAATTCAATCTTAGAATATTTATCCCACACCCCTACAAAAAAAATAAAAAATCTTAGATATAATATTTTTTGAAAGCCTCCCAAATAATATTAATATATTAATATGGTTAATATTGTTAATATGATTAGGACCATTAATATGGTCGTCCTTTCCATCAATCTATGTTTTTTAGCTTCGTGTCCTTTTATTAAGGAATCTAAGTTCTTTAATTATATATCTTTGCTTGGTGCATCTGACATTCATTTTTTCTTAACTTCTGTTCTCCTTTTTTATTAATTGATGCTATTATTTGTATATTTAAAATTGTGGCATTTTAATTTAGTTATTTTGATTATAATATTTGAATATAGAAATATAATAAATTATACTAAATATACTTATTTCTTTTATTCAATTAAGTATATAAAAAGTAATTTCACTACAGATGTTAGTAGATTGTAGATATATTTGTTTTAATTAATTTTTATTTTAAAGTTAAGGTAGAATTAATGTATTAATTAATTATAATTATACTTGTAATGTTAAATTTATTTATATTGCTGTACAATGGAATTTATATAGAATACTCAGTCCATATATGATAATTTCGACATCGCACACCTAATTAGGATATCTAAAAAATGTACTACTTTCTATGTTGACCATAACATATTACCGCTATATATTATGATTTTGATCCGGTATTAAAAATATAAATTATTTTCTGAGAACATTTTTTTTTAATACCTGTTTAGAATGTTCTTTACATTCATCCAACATATTAAAAGTCATTTTACATAAAGCACACGCAAATACTTCAACTGTTCTTGTTTTATTTGAAGAACAATTGTTATCTTTGTCTTCTAACTGTTTTTTATTCTAAAATGATTATAATTTTAATTTAATAATAGTTTTATTAATATAAATATCATTATATCATATAAAATTAGATACTTCATGTTTTTTTCTCAGATGACCAACTAAATTTTGTTTTCTAAATGTTAAGTAATCACAATGTAAACATTTAAAACGTATTTTCCCTTTTTTCTTTTGATTCTTTTTAATGAACAGTATATTTTTATCTGGTAAATAATTTGATTGTAACTTCCCATCTGAAGTAATTCTTAGAGCATTATTATTAATATTTTGATTTAAATTTTCTGGAACAGCTGTACCTATACAAAATATAAAAATATACTATTGATTACTTAAGTTTTATTTTTGATTACTTTTGTAAAATTGTTTTATAAATATTAGTTAATTAAATGTAAATATTAATTATAATTTATAATTAAACATTACTTAACAAGCGTAAATATTACTGTCAAAGTGTAAATAAATATAAATTAGCTTACAATTTAATAATATTTGTTTATTATTCAAAATTATTAATGGCAATGAAAAATTAGACTTATCTGTGTTCATAATGCTAAATTAATATAAAAGAACAATTTAATATTTATAGTTTATCGTTATATTTATATTATGGATTTAGAATTTAGGAGTCTAAACTCTGAATCATATTAATACTCTATTTTAAACTGAAATTGTCTAATCGACTATTCCTTATTTTCAAGTTTGTATTTTTGTGTTAATTTGTTATCATTATAGATAATATGTCAATATGACCACTTAACAAATATTGCACTTTGACACAATATTATAATATTTAAAAATGTGTTAGTTTCAAGGAGGTTGTCTATAAACAGTGACTGTGGTATTGATTAGAGGTTAGTGGTTACCCAACAATTGTTGACGCGCTTATGCAATACTACGCATTACATTTAACGCATAAACGCATATGCCTACGCGATACGTGTAACGCATGTCGCACATGCCAGATATTTAGGTCTTAGATGTTGACTGTTGACTGTTGACTGTTGACTGTTGACTGTTTGCGTTTATAATCCGTACATTCGTAGTCATATATTCTTTCTCATTCGTATATCGCGCGCAGAACGAAATTACGGAAGTTATTGCTAACAGACAACAGTCAAGAGACTTCACTCGCTCACTGTGTATCGAGTGTATCCGATACGGCGTGCAACACGTTCAGTAGTGATTTAATAAATTAATGTTTTTTTGCGATTTGTATATCACTGTTTTCGCCGTCGACTTTGATGAGGTCCAATGGAAATGTACGCCTAATCCAAAGTTGTTTACATAAAAGGTAAATATTATTTGTTTTATAACGTTGTTATACATTACCATAATTGATACTTGAGTGCCAAAATGTTGTGCGTTTATGGCTATCGGTTTTTTTAGCCGTAGTTCCTACTTCCTCGTGGTAACAGGAATTTGCATTCTTGGTACCTTGACTTAATGTAATTAACGAATTTATGAACTATTATTATTATTATTAAATAACGAATTATTTATGCTATTATTGTAAAATGCAGCGTATGCGTATTACACTATTACGAGATTATATATATATATATATATATATTTATTTTAAAATAGCTTTCAGTTTTTAGATATACAAATTGTTATTAATGTAATTACATTCATACATTTGTATTTTATAATCGTTTTCGTAGTTTGGGTTAGTCTTGTTTTTTTTTTAAACATTAATTTTATAGATCGGTGTAATAATATGAATATCATTTAACATTTACGATGATGTAAATATTAAACGCGTGTTATGTGTCATATGACCAATGACCTCAATTCACCTTTAATTTCGTGACTTATTTCTATTTGCTACCTGGTGTTATTTCCAGTTAATGAGTATCCAACAAGTATGACTCATCATTAATGTGTCATGTCTTATACTACAGTCATGTTCGGGTTGTCCATTAGTGGGAGTCATAATTGTTGAATGTTCATATTATAGTATGTGTTGATTATTCATTTGCAGATTATCATTCTTTATTTTCTAATGTTACATCTCAATATTCGTTTAAAGTTTTACTTATATGTTCAGTATTTGTGTTAAATTTAAATTTAGTATATAAACCTCCAATGTTCAAATGCTTCGAGCATGAATAAATGGCTGTTTCTAAAACGTAAGTTCTGTTTCACAATTTATTTTTCATGACTTAACTAATAACTTTATTTTTTCTTAAAACTGTTGTGTAGATTATTAACGACTACTAATATCACCAAGTGTGTTATTATAAAATGAACGTATCTTTTTCCTTAAACACTGGTTTATGTTCAATATTTTGATCAGTAATTTATATTTTATTACAAACTACATACGACATGTTCACAGATATTACTACTATTTTAGTATAAAAAATTTTAAAAAAACAAGTTATTCGTTATTGTTTTTGAGTATTCAATTTTAATAATGTAGCATTTTTTCTTTTTATAATTATTGTAGATTATAAAAATACTATTTAAAAAAAAAAACATTTGTATTCAGCATATCGTATTTGTTTTGCGTTTTAGATTTTGAATAAAGATTTATTGGTTTTTCAATGATGTGTATTTTTAATGTTTTTTAGACATTTTTTTTTCGTGTAAAAATAATGATTTGATCATTAGTAGGGTAGTATTTTGGTGAAAAATTGATACTTTTATTTAATTAATTTTTAAATTTCCCAACAGTTTTCACAAGTGTAAGAAAATTAATAATTTGTTATTTTATTTTTATTGGGTATTTGCATAAATATTCGATGTAATTTCAAACGTTTATGAATATGTTTAGTTTGAATAAAGAACTTTGAAAATTGGAAATATTATGCTTTAAGGTCTAAAAAATTAATAGATAAATTAATAGAAGCTCAAATAGGCATAATAAAGCATAACTTAACTAAAAAAAAAATATATAAAATTTTGTAAAAGTTGTATATTTTTTAATAAGCCTTGAAAGTTAGAATTTTAATTTATATGCTCCTATGAGGGTATATTATATTTTGCGATATTTATACAGATGTATAAAACTTATATAGTATATGTACATTTCACATAATTATTGTGGTTATTGCATAGAATTAGTAATTCTTCAACTAGGTACATCTGAACTATAATTATTAAAACATAAGAATTTATAGACTTTGGTTATAAGGTTATTTAGGTTTATATTCAGTTTAATACTGAACTTTGCATTTTTTTGAATACAATGATTTATAATTGTTTTAAAATCATAATTATTATACAACACATTATTATTCCAACAACTAATCTCTCATAGGACTGAAAAGACGAAAACACATGTCTAGAATCAGTGACTACTTGTTTGTTCAATATGTAATTGAAAAATGTAATAGTTATCAGTTTTTCTACAATAGTATGATGAGATTTAAAGCAACTAAAAAATAACTGTATCCAAATTACTTTCATAAGCTACTATGTTTATTTAATATATTTGTGTTTTATCATCTAATTAATGTTAAGTACCAATATAATTTATAAATACAAATTAAGCTGCGTTGTTATCATTGTAATATTTGCTTTTATAATTGATACAATTTAATGAATTAATTGGTGTCATTTGTTAATTATTTATTATATTAATATTAAGATCACATTAATATCTTATAAACACTGATTTATTTGCTTTAAAATTATTTAAATTTTTCCTTAGTTTATTTTATAATTACATTGAGTAGTATTAATATTGTTTTATAAATTAAGTTAGTTATTTAATTTAATTTTACTTCCGAAAATTTCTTCCTCAAATGTTTATTAATCTTTCTGTACTTCATCTTTCATTTCAAACTAGATTAGGTGTAGTCCAACACTTCCTTTTAATAAAAATGTATTCATACATTTGGTTAACATTATTATACATTTTTAATATTATTATAATTTGAAGTATATTTATGCAAATAATTCTATTATATATGTTATATTATTTGGTAACATATAATGTTAGGTTAACTTTAAGTGTTAATTTTTTTAAAAAGTTTTTAAAAATTTGTTTTCCTATAATTCTGAAGTTCATAAAATATATTTTAAAATCTCAGTGTTTCACTATAATAAAGTAAAGTGAATTTTTTTTTTTATATTTCAGTGAATGATAAAATAAAAAACATAAAATGAATAATTTAACTACAAATTTTGGGATTGAGATAAAATCAGATCTTAAGAAATTATCATTAGATGAGCTCCGTAAATTGAAAGAACAAATTGGAAATGAAGTATACGCAAATTCTACCACTAAAAAAGTAAATTTAGAGCCTAAAATCATAAAACGACAAAACAAAAACCGGCCATCAGAAGTTTCGTCTAAAGTAGAATTTTCTTTAAATCTTGTTAAAAAAAATAAGCCTCTTATTAAAAATACAACTGAAAAAACTAAAAGAGTTGATCCAAGGTTTGATTCTTTATATGGTGAATTTGATAAACGTGTGTTTGAAAGAAATTACAAATTTTTAAATGACATTAAGAAGAAGGAAAAAAAGAAACTCGAAAAAAAACTAAAACAAAAAGGTCCTAGTGAAAATAATAAGCAAGTTAAATTATTATTACAAAGAATAGAAAATCAAGATAGAGAAAAACAAAAAAAAGAAATTGAAGAAAAAATAAATTTAGAACAAAAACAAATAAGATTAAAATCTTTAAAAGATGGTAAGAAACCTCAATTTTTGAAGAAACGAGAATCAAAAATATTGCAACTAGTGGGACAATATGAAGATTTAAAATCTAAAGGAAAGCTAAACAAACACATAAAACAAAAGAGAATTCGAATTGTTGGAAATGAAAAGAAAACTATGTTTAATGATACTATGTAATAATGCTTTTTATTAAATATTTTTAAAAATATTTAATTTAATTTAAATATATTAATTATATAAATTTAACTCAGTTAAAATTAATTATATAGCATTAAAATGTCTCATTGGGATTTGATAAATTTATCACTTCAAAATGATAAATGTAAAATATCTTTTTATTTTTTTTTTCTATAAATAAAACACTTATTATTAAAATTGGTTCATTTGTTTAGCTTATTTTAATTTTAGTATCCTTTTATTCTTTATTAAATTAATTTTCCTTATTAGTAATATAATTAAGTAATTGATTAATTTTATTCAGATTGTTTTTATTTTTTATTAATGTTTAAATTATTATTGGTATCTACCAAGGGCCGACTTGCTAATACTAGAATGTGAAATTGGTAGTTGCTTAATTAAGAACATTTTAAGAAACATAACTTCTATATTTTTTTCCACATATATTTAAGCGGCAGTATCTTAGTAACTAAAGGAATTTATAAAGGTATAGTTATATCATTGATTATAGAATAGAATAGTCTTTTCTATAATCAATGGTTATATGTTATATCATTTAATTTGACATAATATAGTTGAAGGTAGTTGTTCCTAATAATACCTTTATATATGTTTTTAAATATAGTGTATTAGTGTTATCTTTATTTGTAAATGTACTTAAGTATTGACAAACCTAGGTTTGTACTATATTTAGAATTTGTATCATATAGAAATCAGTGTTGTGTTGTGATTTGTTATATTATTTAAGTATAATAATATTTTAATAGTTAAAATATTATTAAGTGTGCATTAGTGTAATATAATATAATATACATATTATAAATTATAAAAAAATTTAAAGTTTAATAACTTTTATTCAAATATAAGTCTCTGATGTATCCCCATGCCTACATGCTTTGAGCAGTAGTTGATTGATTTGTGGGGTAATGACCGTTTAGGCAACTTCCCCAAAACTCAATAATAATGTCATATATAAAATGTGTGCTATATTCTAGTATTAAAAATATATTATAAATTACAAATTGTAATCATTTTAATTTCTTTATCATGTTCTAATTTATTTCTATATATTATCTAAAACTGGTTGGGAAGGTGATGGTATGGGTTTTTATTAAATTCATAGTATTATGTTTCTAGGATTTGATATATAGGAGAGTGTTATTGTCCTCATAAGTAATAACTTGACCACCAACGGATATACCACTCAACACTTAATAAATGATTACAATTAAAATTTATTTTAATAATGAATAAACTATAAAAAATAAATATTATAATCATATAATATTTTATGACCAATGATGATAATTTTTGATGAGAACTAAAATGTTAGAAACCTTGCACATCCGATGGAAAATGCAGCTCTTTGTAATCTTGACAGATGTTTAAAAGTATTAAACATCAGTTGTAAGGCCGAAGAGACATTAACACGTGATTATTACAAACGCCAAACAAATAGCGATATGTCAAATGTGTGGTACTCCGAGGATAAGTTTTAATTCGCATTACACCCTTGGCCTTGATTGGACGATGTGCATATAATATTTTAAATTATGTTCGTGACTTTTCACAAGATTATTGAAGTTTTGTGAAAGAAATGAGGCTTTATTTAAAAATGATTGGTCGTCGTCGTAATCTTGGTCACATGGTGTTCGTGAATTTGTTACAGCTTCGTGAGCTCCTACTATATTATAGACGTAATACGTTTTGTTATTGTTTTCACACATAATTTTTTTTTTCCTCAATTGCCTTCCATCGGAATGGTTTCGTCCAATGATTATTTCTTTAGTAATCTGAGGTCGCGTGATACTGTGTGTATTGTTGGAATTGTTTATCTTGAAAAACGTCAAGAACGTATTAAGATAACATAAAACATGTATGTACGACTATAGAGGGTCTCCGACCTGTGTTCGATTTTTATTTATTTTTTTAATATGCGTTTTAATTTAATGGTTTTTTATCTTTCCAACAACAGCCTCAGGGTTCTCCCCACCACACCCGTTGCTACTGCTTAACGCCGTTAGTGTGCCACCTGTGTCTGGTTGTAGTGTAGCACACACGACAACGAGCGTTGCGTAAAGTGAACACGATATTTCATCACGGGCTCTCTCGATCACACGCGGTCGTGTGTCGTTGTACTGTTTCGTAGTCCGGTCTTAAATCATTGTTTTAACTGCATTGTCCTTGGGGCTTACGTTAATAATAATATCATTATCGGGGAAAAAAAAAAATGTTTTTATATATTAGTTTTGTTTATAGTTTATTACAACGTAGTTAGTTGACGTTATTTCGAGAGTTATTTTATATTTTATATACACTACACAGGTTTGTAATTTTTTTATACGTTAATATACAAAATAAAAACTACGGTGTATTAGGGTTACGGGGGAACATTGTATACTATGAATTTTTATTTGCGTCTTATGAAAATAATAATTTGAAATATTATCTTCCCACTATAAATAGTAACCTATCCTTCGAATGTTATCTGGGAACCACTTGTTGTAGCTGTGTCCTGCAGCTCGTCGGTTGGCAGCTTGGCACCGCATGTCTGGATAAACACACTGCACCTCTGTCCGTATTTTTAACCCTCCCTGCTCCCGCCGGTCACCATCTCTTTCACCGCGATCGCTCATCTAGCATTTAATTTATTGTAATTTCTTTATACTTCAATGGACTCCTGGTTTAAATGGCAAGCCTGCTAGTCATTTTACTATTTATTCCGTCTTCTGACTGACGTTGTTTTTGTAAAAGATTTTTTGTTGCGCATTATAATAGTAATTTTTTTTTAATAACATGATAAAAATTGTCACTACTGTCCATTAATTAATACACATGTTTGTCTGATAGTAAGTTACCTACAAATAATTTTAATTAAAATATTATATCTTATCATTTGTAATTACTCCTACAAATATTATTATTAAATCTGAATTAAGTAGGTAAATGGTTTACTAATAATAACTTTTAATCGCCTTCTAGTTATTATAATATTATTATCAATAGGTTTGTAATTAATTCTCAAAAATTTCATTTTAAACATTTAAACACTTGTCATTTTAGGATTTGTTAATGAATAATAATAATATTATTTTAATTTATGAATTGTACGTAATTACGCGTATATTAAATGTAAACTATTTGCGTTTGGGTGTTTCCATGATGGTAAATGATTTAACATAATATTAATTATAATATAATTCAATTATTATTACTATTTAAATATAATTATAATATAATAGAGATAATAAAATTGACTACATAAAATGCAATGTTGTGTGCATTATTAAAATAATTTATTGTATGTATTAACATTAACAAACATATTTTATTTTACAAATATATTATAATATTATAGATGTTCATTTTTACAGATCATTATGGAATCTTCTAAAGAAGAAAATGTATCACTAAACTTTTGTTCAACAACAAAGGGAGAAGAGTTTCTTTTATCAGTGTCCACTGGTTTTTATGAGGAGGAATTTGACGACGACGAAGTATTTCTGGACGATTCGCAAAGTACTGATATGGAGGGATCATCTGATTTGCCGAAACGCATTCGGAGAACTTCTGACGTTATTGATTGTGTTGGTGAAACAACAATGTCTCCACCACATAGTAAACGTCATAGTTTTCCATCAACATCTGGTGAACTTGAGTACTCTGCTACATCAAAAGCTACAAACATCAAAGAACTTAATAGATCAAGACATGCTGAGTTAACTACAGGATCAGTTGATCTAGGTTATAGTAGTCCTGGCGCGCAATGTTCGAGCAGGTCAATAAAAGGAACATGGTTTAGATTTAGCTCCAGTAATGATGCTGATTCTGTTGATGCTCGACCAACTGATAAGTAAAAATGAAAAATAAAAAAATTATGCAAAGCACATTGTTTAATTTTGATAATATTTTATAGTAATTTGATTCAAGGCGATAAATTAAATGTGTCAAAAATGCCCGTTTCTCAAGATGCTACATGTTATAATATGGATCATGAATATCGGGGTGTTGCTGTTATCATCAATAATGATGTGTTTGAAGGATCTGCTCAAAGTTTACCTGAACGAATTGGTTCATGGAAAGATGTTGAAGAATTAAAAATGATGTTTTATCATTTAGATTTTAGAGTTATTATTTTGAATAATTTGTCCAACAACAAATTGTCCTCTAGTTTGAAAAGTTGTAAGTATTTTAAAGTATTAAGTTGAATACAATTATTTACTTTTATAATTTATGTAATTTATTTTGTAGTGGCTTTGGAAGATCATACTGATAATGATTGTCTTGCTGTGGTTGTGTTGACTCATGGAATTAATTCTTCATTTATTTATGCTAAAGACAATCCATATCCAGTAGAATTCTTATGGAACGCATTTACCCCTGACAAATGTCCCTCATTGGCTGGTAAACCAAAAATATTTTTCATACAGGTAATAATATATTGTATAAGTAAATATAGAATGTGAATGTAAAGTCTGATTATGTTTTATTTATTAGGCATGCCGTGGAGAAAAACTTGATGTTGGTATAACACTTAGAAATGAAAAAATCACTGAAGTAGATTCTTCTAATGCTGCTTACAAAATTCCTAAACATGCTGATTTTCTTATTGTTTTCAGTACATATGAGGGTAAATTTTTCATACAAATTTTATATTTTATTATATTTAACAGATAATTAATTAATTACCTTTGTATTACTTTAGGTTATTATTCATTTAGGCATCCTGAAACTGGAACTTGGTTTATTCAAAGCTTATGTATTGAAATTAATAAACATGATCTTTCTACAGTTGACTTATTGAGGATTATGACTCGTGTATCTAGACGAGTTGCTTTGGACCATGAATCTTGGAATCCAGATTTCCCATGGTTACACCAACTTAAACAAATACCTACCATTCACTCAATGCTTATCAGAGATGTGTTTTTTAAGCCTAAGAAGAAGCCTCCACCCGAACCAGAAATCATATAAATTGGTAAGTTAGAATGTTTCATTTACATTGAATTGTGATGATGCAAAATACATTTGTGTTTTTAAAACAATATGTTTTAACTACAAGAAACTTTTTGCTATATGAATTTCTTTGTTATCCAAAGACAAACTTTTGTGAGTTTAGTCTATTTCACCTCTGATACAGAATAAAACAGAATAATAAATTATTCTGACCAGTTTAAGCTGTGCATTTTTTTATGCAAAATGTTAATTAAGAAAAAAAAATGTATTTGTAATTAATTGTTGCACATATAAGACATGTTTTGCTAGATTATTTTCTTTGTTATCCAAAGATAAACTCATTATGTGAGTTCTGTCTATTTCACCTTAGATACAGCTATAAATTAATATGACAAATTTATGTTGTGCTTCATATTTTATGCAAATTATTGACATAATGGAATTATTTGTTTCATAACTAGATATGTTTTGCTAGATTATTTTCATTGTTATCCAAAGACTTTTATTTTATCACCTTTGATACATTTTTATTGCAATCATAAAGTAACTTAAATGTTTTATCAATTGACATTGTACTTTTAATTATAAATTATATAAAGACTTAAATAAGTTTCAATTAATAGTGTTTTTACTTTTGCGCAAAAACATTTGAGTACTGACAATATTTTATTGCTAGTATTAGAAATTTTTGCTAAATTATTATTAATTATGTTGTCATAAACACTATTACTGCACTAATAGTTTTAGTCTATTTCATACTTAGGAACATTAGAAAATTATTGTTAAAAAGTAGTAGTTTTAAATAATAAGTTTCTATTAGTTAATTATGATAACTGTTAATGCTTAGTAATACTAATATAATTTTAAATGTAATGTATACATTTTTTTTAGTACCTCAAAATTTAAGACCAACAAGAAATGCAGATATATTATGAATTTTTCTACTCCTATTAAGGTCTACATATTAATGTATTATTTTTTTTGTATTATCAACTAGTGATATGATAAAGTTTTATAAGTTCCATCAAGTGTTCATATAATTATTAAATTAAGTTCTAAATTTTGTGATAAAAATTATGTCTTTTTAAGACTGATTATTTTTCGATTCAATAATTTTTTTTTCAAAAAAGATATGATATACATCACTTATGATTTTATTCATTTAATTAATTGTTATACAATATTTATTATTTAATTTTTATATGTTTTGCTTTTCTAGCTAAAAATATCATTATTTCAAAAATGACGAAATATCTCAAGTATGTACAATGAATTATTTTTTATGTATATTTCAAGAGTTTTTTCACAGCGTTTTATTTATTTTAAATTTCATTTGATTATATTACTTTCAATAAATTTTGAATACTTTGAACAAATATCATATTATGAATATCATCAATAGATCAATTATTTGCTCAGCTTAATTAGGAAATTTTTTTTATTTAAGGTTAAAATATATTAGACATTTTTAGTAATTACTGTTATCGGGCATTATATATGCCTAATTGCGTTTGTCTTTCATAAGTTAAGTATTTTATATGTTTTTTTTTTTTATTTTGTTTATGAACTATAAGATTAATGTGATATTTTCGCATTTAGTTAATATTATTTAAAGACAATATTTAGATAAATTCTTTTTCAAATGATCAATATTTCGTTACTCATGAGATTAATTTATATTTTTAATTACATTATTATTAAATGTTATATTGCTTGTAGTAGTCTTTCTCTCTTCCTATTATTATACATTTTTTAATTGGCGTTCAATATTTTTTTTTTAATTCAACGTTTACCATTTGCATTATATCAAATTAAATAAAGTTTTATTATTATTTATTTGAAAAATTTGTAAATCTAAATTGTTTTTATACTATATATACATTTAAATTTGAACTGAATAATATTGACTATAATTGAAGTAGTGCTTTATTTTGCGTTTTATGATCTCTCCCATCTAGTTCATATGTGTATAATAATTGCATTTTATTATCCATTATAACTTGTGGTTTAAGTGATTGAAAGACATAAACATAAAAATGTTTTATATTTAAGTTACTACTAATTTGGTCTCATTTTTTTATTATATAATAACACATTTTTATTTATTTTTAAACTTGCTTATTATAATAATAAAACATTTTCATTTATTATGTCTATGTACAACATTTTTGTTATATTCTTATATACAGGGATTTGTGTGTTTTTGTGGACAATTTTAATGATTATATTATTAAATTATATATATATATATATATAACAAATATTTTTATATTCTATTTTATAAACATTTTTCAAAATGATTTTATATTTGTATTTAATAGAATATAATATATTTTTTCCCTACCAGTATATTATAATTTAAGTTATCATATATTGCATATTCAATATTGTATGCATGATATACACTTGTATTATTTTTTTTTGTTTAGAAATTTTTTTTATTAGTATTATTCATCAGCCATAATCATTATAATTATGTGTTCATTTTGATATTTATATAAATGCATTTCTTATTGGATTCACAAAATATTATTTTTTAATAAAATTAAAATTATTGTGAAAAAGTTTTTGTTTTTATTTTTTACCTCTTAAATTGTAAACTATTTGTTAGAGTAATATAATTAGTTTTTTTTTAATAGCAACATTTACAGTTACAAAAAATATTAAAAAAACTGACAAATTATCATTTATTACAGTTTTTTATTATTATATACATTTATACAATAAAATGTACAAACATCAATATATTGTTTTACAGACTTCGGATATTTTGCAAGTTGATTGATTAATATAATAAGATTTCGGTCTGTACTAAATGATTGATAACATCAGAGTTTATTTGAAATGATACACGACCTGTAAATGAAGTTATAGCTTTTGCTCTTTCCCTGATGTATTCCAACTGTGTTTGTCTTTGTTCAGGGTCTCTGATATTTTTATTCATTTCTTCTTTCTTAAGTTCTTTGTATTGTGAGTACAACATGTTCATTGTAGCTGTCATCACTCCGGGAACAATTCTTAATATTAACTCATCATATTTTTTAAATACCCCGAGCCGATCTTCCACTTCATTCACAGCCAATGGTATTAAACCAATCGTCTGCAGTACATCAAAAGCCAATGTGTACTTTTGATTGTTGTAATGTTCAAAAAATACATAAACACTTTTTAACATATTAAATGTGAAAATAGATTCTTCTGAAGCGTTGATTTCAATTCCAGCTATCCGCTGACTTAATGATTCAGTATAATCTATCACTTTATTTTTTGTGCTGGGATTCTTATCAAACGAGGAAAATGTATCTGGTTGGATAACTTTGCTTAACATAATATTGGCTAGTTCAAGTACCTTGTCATATTGACCCACTAATTCAAAGAGTTTAGCTGAGACTTCAAGGTCACATTTTTGTTCTGCAAGTATAGCTGCTGTTTTAATAATGTCCATTTTCACTGTGTCGGAAGCCATAAATGAATCCAAAAGACCAATTTGCTTTTTACCATCTGGTTTCAGGTATCCAAATACTTTGAC
Source organism: Eriosoma lanigerum (assembly GCA_013282895.1). NCBI lineage: Eukaryota > Metazoa > Arthropoda > Insecta > Hemiptera > Aphididae > Eriosoma > Eriosoma lanigerum. The sequence goes on along the minus strand of CM023359.1, from coordinate 13,330,435 downwards.
ATATTCTTCAGTTTCGACGACTAGATTAGCAACATATAAAATAAAAAGTGTTGTACCTTCTGATTCAATATGTCTTAGGCAATAGTAATAGTTGATCGCCATTTTAAGGTCTTGGTTTTCAAAATTGGCACAGTAAATTTTCATTATTCTACCTAAATTTAGTCTTGGTATTTGATTATTGTCTTTAGATAAAATTGGCTGATCAAAATTTTCAGGTAAATAAAGTAAACCCAATTCATTTAAAACTATAGCTACATGTATTGCATGAGAACGAAGTTTTGGATGCATGAATATAAACTGAATAGCTTCTTCAAATTGACCAGTTAAGAAAAGCAATTGAAAATACGACATGGGCTGGACTTCACTGAATTGATTTTTGTATTCTTCATAAATCATCGATTGAAGCACTGTATATGTAAGTTTGTCCTTATCATTTCTGACTTGACACAGTTTTAACCATAAATAATCATCAGCAGTCTTAATCACATCTGAATGTTTATTAGCCATATCAATTGCTGCCACCAATGAATAAATTACTCTTTTAAAGGGATCATTGGAATCCCAAGCCATTGATGAAGTGAATCCTTGATCACTTAAATTGACATAATTATGACTGTTTTTTATACTAGTGAAAACATTTAGTAATTCTGGATCTTGATTACTTTTTTGTAAAATATTCACAACAGATTCTAAGTCACCACATCGAATCAAATAGTATAACAATGGCCATAAAGGAAGACTGTCATAAAAGAGCTGATCAGGGTTAGTGTACTGATTGATGTAGACACTCACAAAACTACGGACAAGTGGATAGGTTCCTGGAATACCACCTAGTTTAGCTTTGGATAAATGACTTTTTACATAACTTTTCATAAACACAATATATCTTTGTTCTAAATAAGATCTAGCATTCCCTATCATTGTATTTTGGTTGATTACAGAAGATCTAGCATGTTTGGAACCATGTTCGGGCACAATTTGACTCATGCATTTAACAATTTTCCACATTTCATTTATCCGGTCGTCATGTGCAATTTCTGCAGCTGTTGTAAAAGACTGCAAAATATCTGTTTGTATCCCATGACTTTCAATATGTTGGTTGTATTCGCACAAATATTTCGCATATATAAGTTCATTCTGGTCCAAGTGTGCGTTCAGACCAAAATTTGTTGTGTTAAACTTAGTAATAGAAGGCATTGTATTATTATTTGAGCCAGGACTTGACGAATTTGGCACATAACCAGGAAATGAGTTGATGATATTAATTTTCTTATTTCTCCAATTTCTAATTGAAGCGTCGTTCTGTCTTCTATTGATGAAGTCTTCATTACTTTTTTTAACTGACTCTATGAGACTGAGTATTGCGTTTTGTACTTCGTTTTTCACAAAGCTGTCCACATCCATATCGGGTTTTGGGTCCAAAGTGTCAAGTGTAGCCACCGAACTGAGTTTCTCTAACTGTTTCGGTACTTGTGGTGCATCCACTCCACGGTTGGACAAAAATACATTACCTTGAGCCTCGACGCCCGGGACACCGACTTTTGACCAAAGATTTTCGGCAGCATCCAAAAGTTGACGAATATTCCTAGTAACACTCGGCATACCAGTACTGGTGATGGCGTTCGCCTGCAACTTCTCAGCCGTCATCATAATCGAATTCCAATCGGTATTTTCGGCCATGTTTTAAATAAAAAAAATTAGAATTTAAAATTCACAGAAATTAAAGACTAACTGACATAAGTAACAAACTCTTAAATAATAAGTAATAAACTAATAACAATAACTCATAAGCATAACCAATGACCGTTTGGCGCTTTAATTATGTTTATACTGTTTATATAGTTATAAACTTTATGCCGGACGGCGATATAACGTATAATTAACACAGTCAGAATATAACAATTATTAAGGAATAAAATAATTGAAAGATTGAGGTTATAATATTAGGAACATTAATTTTCCAGTTATCAGTTTTTAAGTTAATATTAAAATTAAATAAATATAAAATAAATATGGTATAATAACAAAATGTATTATATTCCTTTATATTTTAATATTTATTTCAATTAGGTATAATTAGGGTTTCTAGTTTCTATGTTTTTTTTTTAATATTACTAATCAGCTAAGACTATTACCTTTACTTATAGATATATTACTCTTTACCACGAACTAGCTGATATGGTGATATCTAATATCTTTAGTGGCCATATTTACATAGATAATAATAGAATTTCTTTAGAGTCTTGCCATAGAATATATTTCATGCGCATGAGTATTATCAGTGTTTATATTCAAATCACACTAACCGGATGGCCGGATACCGGTCGCAATATAATTTAGCTACGGTAGCAACCAAAATGTAACCAATTGAGAATATTGCAATTCTCAACCCTACAAGTGGTAACGACTAACGGTCTTAAAATTTTTATTAGAAAAGAAAAGGAATACCTAAGTAGAAAATATTAAAATACTAAATGGCTTTTGATTGTTTTCAAATTAAAATTATGTTCTTAAATATTAAATAATTGATGAATAAAGGGTTTTCATTTTAAATTACTTTAATGATTTAGCTCGCTTTTTTTTGTTTACCTATATAAAAATAATATAGTTTAAAAAAACACCAATATGTCTTTAACTGAACCGAGTCCACAACACATATCTGTTCTAAGGAAATATTTTGGACATTCTACATTCCGAACCATGCAATGGGAAATAATTTATTCAGTTTTAGTAGTAAGATACTAACTTATTATTTGTTTGTATGTCCCTACTCATGTGTTTTTTTTTCAGCAAAAACAAGATGCATGTGTAGTAATGTCTACAGGTTATGGGAAAAGTCTTTGTTACCAATACCCAGCAGTTTATGGCAATGGCCTGACCATTGTTGTGTCCCCATTAATATCGTTGATGAAGGATCAAGTACTTTCCCTAGAGGTTTGGACTTTAAACATAAATAAATAAATAAAATTATTTCTATATATTGTCTTTTATCTATTCTGTGGTTAGATAATCTCATTTATTTATACTATCACCGGCTATTAAATTTGTAAATTATTTCTTGGTTGAAAATTATATTTCTTTCAGGGGTAAAAATTACTAAATTAAATATTTGCTTAAAAGTGTAATAACTAATTAGTATTATGGTATAACAATACAAATGAATGTTAAATTTGAATTTATATTGATTACATTTTGTTAATACATTTTAAATGTATTACTTGATAATTTTAAATTATTAAACTTTAGTTATGTTTTATTATTGTTTTTTAGATGGCTAATATAAAGGCCTGTTTATTGGGATCGGCACAGTCTAATAAAGGTGATGCATTGAACAGTATTTTTTCTGGAGAAGTAAGAGTGTTATACGTAACTCCAGAATGGATAGGCACAGAATCTGCTAAAAAAATTTTACATGATTTACAAACAAAAGTTAAAATAATTGCTATTGCTATTGATGAAGCACATTGTATTAGTCAGTGGGGTTTTGAATTCAGATCGTCTTATAGGTCAATTGAAATAGTATTTTTAACTCGAATACATTACTCTTAATTTGATTAAATAATAAATATAATCATATTGTTAGAAATTTAGGGGAAATGCGCACCATATTGCCTGGAGTTCCAATTTTAGCATTAACAGCAACTGCCACTCCAATTGTACGCAAAGATATTTGTAACTCATTGAATCTAATGTATAATTATTATTAAAATTAAATTAATCTATATATAGCGTAATTTTTATATTTTTCTTTTTAGAAATCCAAAATGTGTATGTACAGGATTTGATAGACAAAATTTGTACTTTGAGGTATCAAAAAAAACTAATAGTATATTTTCCGATTTAAATAAATTTATGAAAAAGAAGGGATTGAAAATATTTTTCGAAGGCTCAACTATTATTTATTGCCCTACAAAAAAACAAGCTGAAGCAGTTACTCAAGAACTGAAATGTATAAAAATAATGGTTAATAATTTTGATATATATTATATAGCTATATAATTTTTCATTCTAGCTAATAGAATAGAATGTGAAGTTTATCATTCTGCCATTCCAATAAACAAAAGAAATATTGTACATGAAAATTTTGTTAAAGATAAGTTGCAAATTGTTGTAGCTACTGTAGCTTTTGGAATGGGAATTGATAAGCCAGGTACCTTTTTACCATTATGAAATAAATTGTTGTAATTCTAATAATACATTATAATATATAGATAGTTTTAGTAGTGTAATGAATATAATTTTGAATTATTAATTTTTTAATTTGATAGATGTACGACAAGTTATTCATTATGGAGCACCCAAAGATATCGAATCATATTATCAAGAAGTTGGACGAGCAGGACGTGATGGTTTACCAGCAACATGTCATGTATTTTACAATGAAGTTGATATTGTGCGCAATAGGCAGATTATGAATTCTAACATCACCAATAACACATATCGTACACATAAGGAAAAAATGGCCAAAGTCATTGAACAGTACATGGAGACTAGATTATGTAGACGACAACTATTGTTATCTTATTTTGAAGACATCTCTCCATCAGTTACTGATGATACTAACATCAGAAAAGACTGTTGTGATAATTGTACATATAAGTATGACTTCTAAATTTTGATTCATATATTTGTTTAGTTATTAACTTAACACATATTATATATATATATAAATTTGTTATTGGACTGACTAAATATTTTTTTTTTCTTATTATTTCAGCCTACTAACTAATGGAATTAAACCAGATAGTAATATAGATTTAACTGAAGATATACAATTATTATTAAAATGTGTGCAAGTACTGAATGGTTATTTTGGACTTGTAACTGTAATAAGTTTCATATGTGGTAAAAAGAATGAGAAATTACATTCTCATTTTTTGTCCCATAAATTGTATGGAAAAGGGAATCATAACACTGATGTATTTTGGAAATCGCTAGGTAAATATATTAGTATTCTTATAATTTACAATGTTTCTATTAAAAGTATAAATATATAAATATTTAAAACTAATATATAAAACTTTTTATCAAATATAATATAATTAATTGTTGTTTAGGTAAATTGTGTCTAAGGGAAAATTTGTTAAAACAAAAACCTTGCGATTCTTTTAAGCAAGGTAAAACATTTTCATTTCCCGTCAGTACTGTTATAGTTTCAAAAATGGGATATGATTTTATCAAAATGTAATGATAACGTTTAGTAGTTTATATATTATAAATTAATTTATGTTTATAGTTCTATTGTGTTATTTAGGGGGAAAGAATCTGGTATTAAAATTGACCCATCTCATGATGTGTTAAAGTTTTTCAAACCAAAATCATCAGATAAGTAATAACTAAATTTATATTTATTATTTATAATTATAAATCATGTGTATTAATTTTTTATTTTCAGATTAAATAAACTTAACTATGTTAGTACCTTAGACACGAAAATAACTGATGAATATAATCCAGCATTAGAGATAAAAAAAAGTACACATTTTAATTCACAACAAGCTACTGTAAATACTAAACTAGAAGTAAATATTTTAAAAATATGCATGAAGTTTTTTTTTATTAATTTGAAATATAAGTAATAAAAAATCTTAATAATCTTTATTGATATTTTATAGAACACAATTTATTCAACATTAGTTATGTACAGAATCACATTAGCTCAACAATCAGACTGTATGCCGTACATGATTGCTAGTAATAAGATGCTAATTGATGTGGCAAAATTGAAACCCAAAGATTTAAACAATTTAAAAAATAGTAAATATGTATTAATTTTTTTGTTGATTTTATATGCTAATTTAATTGTTTTATTGCTAAAGTTGAAGGATTTACTGAAGCCAAAATTGAACGTTTTGGTCAAGCAATAGTAAATAAAGTAATAGAAGTTATTGAAAAATATTCAATTGATACCAAAAATGTGGATGATGAGGATACACAAGAATCTAAGTAAATATAACTTCATTTAATTCAAATTTTTACTATTAAAGTTATATAAGTAATATATATTTGTTTTTTCTTTATCTATTAGTAAAACAAATACCAGTGCACATGAAAACTTATGGGATGACTGTGATGAATCTTTATTGAATCAAATATGTGATATAGAAGAAATAGAGATAGTTCATATTAATCAAGAGTTGAATACAAATGAAGTAACAAATAGTTTACCCTCCACAAGTACCGAAAATACAACAAAAAGAAAATATTGTACTACTGAATTTAATAGACAACCATGTCAAGAAAATATAGAAGAGCATAATATAATTAAGATAAAAAAATTAAAAAAAAATTCTTTATTCAAGTTTTAATGGATTAAAAATTAATAGCTATATTACTGTATGAATACATATATTAATGGTAGTGATAGTTTTTTAAACTTCCAATATTCATTAATTAAAATATTTATTTTTATTAATAATATTATCTATTAAATTGAATTATTTTCTGTAAATTGTTTGTATATTATCAAGTAAGTTAATATTTTTTTCAATTTCATTATAATTGTATTATATTACCTCTAGAAGTTATTTAGTTTTCAATTTTGCATTGATTTTCTATTTTCTAATTTAAGCCTTCCTAACAAAACAAAAAATTAACTATAAATTATACCACTAATAATTATACTATTATAATATTAAAAAAAAAGAAAGTTTTTAAATAAAATTAAGTAGTCTAATTTATTTTTTATAGATAAAAAATAACAGTTTACATTTTTGAACAAAAAATAATTATGATGTTTTAAATAACAATATAAGGCACTATGTATGCATGATAAAATGATAAAAAAAAATGTTTATAAATTATTTATAATATAAAAAGTAGTGTACCTATAATACTTGAATATAACTTATTATAAACTTAATATAAAATTCACATGATAACAAAAATGAAATTAATAAGGAGGCCAATAACTTTCAACTTAAAAAAAAAATAAAAATACATGATCAAACATAACACGGCCTCAAAAAAGAAAAATAATAATAGTTTTCTTTAATCACTATATAAGAATAAATAATAATTATTGTTTACTATCGTGTCGATAATTGGTATTGTTTTATATTAATACAATTTTGTTCAACAAAGTAAAAAACAAATGGTGTTAGTTTCATAGTGGGAAATTGTATTATACAAAAATGTTGTGTTCCAAAACAAGTCAACAGGAGCAATAATTATTTGTACAATATATTGATAATTTAAAAATAATAGATATTTATTCTATTGTAGATTAAAACAGAATTAAATATGAGGTTTTTCTAAAAATTAAATTTTTGTAAACGAAAACAATTATATTTTGAGTGTAAAATTATTGGTCGACGGTTGTTGATCATTTTAAAACATGTACGCAATAAATTATAACATAGGATTAATGGCACACCGACTTAATAATTAATACATAAGTATGGTATATAATTGTATACATAAACAATAATAACAGAAAAGAATGTGAATTTTACAATACAAGTATAGACGTATAGTAATATATAAGTATCGGTGACATTTAAATTACCTCTTGAATCTTTTTCTTTTTAAATGTAACTAATGTAAGTATTATATTGATTTTTTTTATGTAATAAATATTCAATATTTGCAGACATTTTTAAAATATATATCAATTTACTAAATATAAATGATCTTATAAAATGTCTGGAAATTAATTCTTGATACGCCACTGATAAAGTTTAGTAGTATACACTAAACAGTATTGTACTAGTAACAATACTGTAAAGCTAAATAGTTCCGTTTATAGATTTGTGGCCTTTTTCTTGCGGAACAGGCTAGATAAAACACTGGAACGTTTGTCTTTACGGCCTAATGGCATTTGGTGTTCGCTCTCGCTGGAACTTTCGCTGGCCCGCTGTCCGCCACTACTTGTCACCGTCGGTAACGTGGCAGATCGGTTCGGCACTGGTGGTGGTGGCTGCTTGAGTGCATCAATGTTTGCGTACACTGTGAACACGAAAAGACCAAAACACAAATGGTAAGTTAATTTATTATCACTAATAGACTAATAGTTGTGCACCTACCTAGATTTTAAAACAAATATTATTTTAACAAAACATAAGTAAATAAAAGATGTGTAATGTCTAAAACGTTGGGATCAGGTCCAAATATATGATAAATTTTTGCTAGGTATATTAACAGTGCCGTAGAAATTGCCTGTGAAGACGGTGTATTGCACCGGAGCCCACTTACGTTTACCTAATGAATGTGAGGGGCCTACCACGAACCAGTGTACTAAAAATTGTGTTGTTGTTCTTAAATTCAAATAATAATAGTTTGGAAGAATATAAGTTGTATGTTATTAAAAGATCATATAAACTTACACAATATACTTACAACCTGTCATAATAAATTATTGTCAATTAATGTTTAACAATAACAGGTGACATACTTACGAATGATTTTAGACATTTTTTTCTAACTGCAGTTCTCTAGTTTTCAATATTTCCAGTGTATATATTACAGTTACACAAAATTTATGTATGTGAGTTTGTCGAATGTTAACATTTATATTTACTATATATTTAGATATAACAGTTAATAATTAAATAACACACAAATATTTGTACTGAATGAATTATTTAAAGAGTCATAATATTAAAATATGAATACACTTTTTATAAATAAATTACCTATTAATATAAACATTATATAAAAAAATATAATTCAACAATAAATAATATAGTATTAGAGGCCTGTTGAAAAAATTTGCACTTGAGCCTATAAAGACCTGCGGCACTATATGTATATAAATAGGTGATCTACTGGCTTCGGCATACAGATAAACTGTTGTTTTAAAAAATATGAAACAGTGAAGATGAACTATGAAGGCATGCACTATTAATAATATTTTATCGACCAACCAGGGGCGCCATTTCATTATTTTCAAAGGTAGAGCAAAATAATATAATGTACTTATAGTTTATAGTGGCCATCCTATGATGGTTAGGTGCCTAACTGTATGGTTCTGCTGCCCACGTGTGCACGTCTAAAGTAATTATGTTTGAATAATATCTTGCGAACATACAATCAGTATTTTAAAAATAAGAACAATAATTATTGGCCAAGTAATTCAAAATCAGAATGAATAAGGTTAGAGTAAAAGTATACAAATGAATAACATTTTTATACTTTTTCGATAGGTCGCATATTGGACTTGAGCCAGTCCAAAAATGTTTCATAATAGTATTATATTGTACATTTTAAATGTAATCGGATAAAAATATTACTATTGATAAAATTATCATCTATGCATTTTACTCTTAGTAAGACATAGAGGTGAGACGAGAGAACATATTATTACCTATAATATAATTATAATTTGGTATATAACTATAATTCTCGTACTACAAAATCTAAAAATTTATTTTATTTAAATTTTCAATTCACTAATTATGCTAGTAATACACTTTCCAATCGTGTAATGAAAACTATTAACAACCTTAAAATAGATCCATTTATGTCACCAAACTTTTACTATTTTAAAAAGTACTGTAATTTATTAAATTTCAATTCATAGATATTTAAACATTTTTGATACATGAAATTTATTATATTATGTATTCTTACTATTATAATTTTCTATTGCTTGTTAAGTATAATAAATATTATAAATATATATATATATATATATATGTGTGTGTGTATTTTTTCCTTACTCTCTCTTATATATGTTGTTCTATTATCTATTATGTAATATACACTATATTAAATCTATGTAATTGGGCCTCGTCCATTTAATATGAAATAAATAAATAAATAAATATGAAATTACAACAGAACAGTATAATACGGTTAAAACTCACCGGCACTGTGTCTGTAATCCGAAGTCCAAGTTTCTCTGTTAGTTGATTTTATCGGTGGTGCGGTGGTAGGTAATGGTGGTGGGGCAACTTCTGAAAAATAAATATGTGATTGTAAAATGATTGTATTAAACTTAACACATGTTTGTGAAAAAATTTAATTAATAATCGTATAACATGTTTGTTAACAAACCAGGTGACTTTGGGTGAGCTATGTCTTTGTTCCAGTCGTTATTGCCGTTCGCGTAATAGGAATGTGGTCGTGCGGGATAGCCGGATTGAGATATTTTTGTACTATAATCGGTAGCATCTAAGACAAAAAAAAAAAATTAAACTGTGGATAAATTAGAAAGAAATATAAATGCCATATTACAACACAAAAGATTAAAAGAATATAGAAAAAAATATATTTATTAGGTATAAAATTATAATAAATTATGGTTGTCTATAGTTTTAAGTTTATAACTTATAAGAGGTAGTAATTAGTATACTCTGAAAGAAGTAATAAACAAGTAATTACAAATTTATAAATTAAAAATATTCAAGCAAAAGACATACATGGAGACAAATTTTCGATCATAATAATTTTTTCATAAAATTAATTTTACTTGCCCATAAATTATAATTACAGTCTTATTGATAATTTAAAAAAAAAATTAACCTCCTAAAAATGTGGTTAAGTTATGTCAATGAGCATATAGAAAAAGCATCAAATATCTACTAACTATGCGTACACATGTACAATCTAAAAAAAAAAATTACATATTTTTTAAAAATAATATATGGTACGTATAAAATTGATCATTAAAATTAAATTTATTTTGGTGGTCTCTGTATATACCTATATAGATTAACACATTATATTGATTTTATTGAAAAACTGACGAAAATGAAACTGTTCAATGTTTTCAGAGTTGTCGGATTTTAGTGTTTAGAACATTTTTATTGTAATTACATAATTATTAAACTATTTCTACTTTATAGTTCTATACATTCAATTTTAATGTACAATATTTTAAATTGTTTATTAATATAATAAAAGACCTTAAATTTTGAGGTGCGTCCTGCATATTTGAACACATAACCCCCTCCTTTACCTATGCCTTTGAGTTTTTTACTTACCGTTGGCGGTGTGATTATTTTGGTATGGTATATTGTCAACTGAAGGTGGCCGCACAGGTATGGGCCGACGAATATGACTGTCTTTCCGGGCGTTTATCACTGGCAGCGGTGGTGCCATAGGCTTACGCTCTGATTCTGGTGTCGTTGCCGCGCTTGAACTAGTGCTGATGACTGTCGATGGAACCGGCGTCAGATCCGATCTAGGCGGCGATCCCTAATAAAACGATTGCATGATTGTTTATTACGATATTATAGCGCTACATCATTGTATTGATCATGTTGATAATTTGATATTATATTAATTATTCAATAATGCATTTAAATACTCCTTAATTTGTTAATAAAATTGAATAATCCCATTGAATTAATCAGATAGTTTATCATAAGAAATTATGATTTTATTTTATAATGAAAAATATTATATTTATAAAAATAGAATTACCTACCAAAAATTACAATATAACCGATTTTCTCAAAATGGTATGGGAGCAACTTTCATTCTTTCTTAAGAGGAAAGTGTATTAAATTTATTGTAGTGATTATTTTAGTAAACATTATTTTTTAGTACACACCTATTTGTACAATACTCTTATATAACTAAAATAAAAGTATGTCTAGATTATAGTATCTATACATATAAATGTTGGCGGATAAGATGATTATTAATTATTGTTGTTATTGTTTAGCCATCATCAATAGCTGGTCTATAGGAATTGTGATTACTTTTTGGTTGTCATCATAACTCAGAAGCTGCAGGCTGGGTGGAAGTTGCGCATGGAATGTGATCTTGTTGACCCATTCTTCCATTTCCTTGGAGGTATCTGCCAAGAAGAGAAACTCTGAACCATCTGTACAGCAGAGTCTACAAAACAAACATAAATGTTGTTTCAATTAATACCATATTTGGTTTTAGCCTTTTGCAAGTTATAAAAATATAAATTCATAATTGTTATATATATATACCTGAAAACATGTTTTCGTTTTGTGTAGTCAAATGCCTTTTCACATTTTGCTTTGAACACAATTATTGGCGATGTCGCTGCTTTGCTGGACACAAAGTCTTCCTGGTCTTTGAAGAAACACAACAACTGACCGCATAATACTGTATGATAAACAAGAGTTACTTATGTGATTATTAGTTTCTATCATAATTATAATTTATGAAATAAATTTAAGCATTTTTTTTTTAATTATGTTTCTTACCAGTATAAAAGGTTTTCCAAGACCTAACAGCTGCTTTTTTCCCACTGCTCTGTAGTTCATGCTTACGGTCCAAGAATCCTTGGATTTCTACTGGAGGCAATTGGTCCACGTTTTCTAATTTTTGTAATTTTCGGAAACTTTGTGTTCTCCTTCGAGTGGTAAAACTGGGTGTTCGTTTTGGTTTTTTATACACATCTGCTTTCATGCTTTCAGCTCTTTTCACGTCTATAATATATAACATAAAATAATTAACTCTTTTAAATTCAATGTGAAAAAAAATATATTTAAAAAAAATTGAATTACCTTTTTTAAGACGATTTCCAAATATAGAAGAGAAATTTCCAGTATTGTTTAAGGCCGGTGACCCAGGAACCATAAGCCTTAAAACATTTTTTTATTAATTATTATAATCACCTAACAGTTCTATTCTATGGTTATTGATATGAATAATTATTTGGGTAAGCAAATATGGCATTAGACAAAAGCAAATAAACTTACGTATCCAAATCATTGACATTGGGTGAAGAAACTTTGTCTTTTAATACTTCGGTTGATTTCAATGGCGTGATTACATCATCATGCGTAATATTTTTATCATGCATTCTTAAGCAAACGTCGAAATAATTAGATTAATCAATGAATAATTAATCAAATTAATAATAGTCTTATAGGTAAACTAGGTATGTAATATTAAAGTAAAAGAAATTCATATATGAAAAAAATATGTATACCTAGTTTTTTGTTAATATTCTTATTCTAAATATTATATAATATATATGTATAAATATTAAATATATACTTTTAATTTTAAGACTAAAAAACATGCAAATATTTATATTTTATAAATATTTTTATTTTCATGCAAATTTTTACAAGAATATTGGAATAAAACAATTTTACAAGAATTCATAACATTTAAACCATAGAAAGCTGATGAGAAGCAAGAAATTTATCAAAAACATACCTCATATTAGGGTCAAAATCATCATCATCACCATTCATTGTTTCACCAGCATTATTGACCTTCCATCTATCGCCTTCTTTCTTTCTCTCCTGTAAAAATAAAATGTTAAAAAATGACAAAAATAACATCCTTATTCTTGAATACTTACATCAGTAATGCGTTGTACTTCCCGTTGTTTTCGTGCTTCGATTCTTTCTCGTTCCAAACGTTCTTTTTCTGCTACTCGGGCTTTTTCTTCAGTCTCCAATTGTTCCTTAAATGCTAATTCCAACTGTATTCACATATAAACAATTATAAATTATTAACGTACAATAGTTATATTGTTATTTTAATTAAGACTCATTACTAAAGTAATCCTTTTCAGTGTATCAAATTTTTCTTCTTGTGCCTCTATAGTTTTTTCAAAGTCTTCATGTTTTCTAATAAGTTCTTCGACCTGCCAAATAGAATCACCTAACTTATCATCATTTAATACTGGTTCTCGAGTTTGTATCCAAGATTCCAACAAGTCTGCATCTCGTTTAAATAACTAAAATATGAATAAAACACATTACTCAAATAAAGTATTTAATAAATTAATCATTAATATATAAGTACCTGCGTGTCCAAATTTTGATCATATAAAACTTTACGTTTTTCCCAAGTATCAGTCATAAAATTGTGTCTTTGTTCAAGAATGTGAATTTTTTCTTTAATTTCATCAGACATAAAATGTCCCTAACATTTTTAATAATTAGCAACATAAAACAATTTTTAGAAATTTCTAAACATACATGTTTAATCAGATTTTTCCCGGTTTGATAGAATTCACTTAATACTTCTGATCGGCTGTAAATCTCGGCATTATATTCTTGGTGTCGTGATATTAACATTTCTGCTCCATTCACGTCTTGACTAAGTATAGGTGATGTTATTTTGGCAATAGTTTCGTTTATCCATGCACTAAATAATCGAAATTGAACACACATCAAAAATATGTTATATATTTAATATATTATATTGTATTTGAATTTTTAACCCACATCAAGTGTCTATATTGATCGAAGTAAGATTGTAAGTGTTCTGCTTGGTTCAACTTGCTTTTTCTTTGACTTGCATTTTCTAATAGTGTAGTCCAAGCATCAACTGCTTCATCTTGTTTTACTTCGATATGATCTTTGGCATCTGGAAACATTGCTGATAGTCGACCAGCTTCTTGTACAACACATTCCACCTAAAATATAAATAAAATAATAAAATAAAAATTTTGTGCTTTGCTAATTTTTTTTATTTATGTACTTGTTCTTTGACTGCAGCAAGATCTGCTTCAAAACCTTGATGTTTTTGAATAAGAGTCTGTATCGTATCTAAATCATGACCATAATCTTCAGCAGCTAACAACGCTCCTTTTTCTTGAATCCAGCTGATTGTTTCATCAGCAGTCCGATCAAATACATGTACTTGTTTAGCACCCATCAATGCCTTAAACATTAGAATTTCAATAATTTAGTTTTTTGTAAAAACTAAAAATATTAATTGATATCATACCTCTTGTCTAGCATTAGCTAACTCTTTCAAATCATCCCACAACTGTTGAGTATCTTCTAATCTAATTCTAATTTGATCTTGTTCAGGATTCTTTTCCTCAAGTAATTTATGGCCAATGGTAATGCAACTTGAAATACGTCCTTCACTACCATTTAAACCACTCATAAAACTTTCAAACGCCTAAAGTATATTTTATAATTATGAATCGATTAATTTAAAATTTTGAAATATTTTACTTGAATTAAAAGTTCCACATGTTCTACATCTCTACCATAGTCTTCAGAAGCAGCTACAGTTGTTTGGTCTCCTATCCATTCAGCAACGTCTTCTGCTTCTCGAATAAATTTATAGAATTTCCGACTCTCTACTAGTCTAGTAGCTCTTCTTTTATTTAATGTACATAATTCTGTATACACTTCTTCAATATCAGTCTATATGAATAAACATAAAAAGCATATTAATGAAGTAAAGTATAAGAGTATATTTTAGTTTTACCTGTTTCCGTAGAATATTTTCTGAATCAAAATGAGAACGATTTACAAGCTCTCTACTGAATTTTGCTAATCTTTCAAGAGAGTGTTGGAATGTATTCAGTTCTCTTTCAATTCCTTCTAGTTTTTTCATAAGAGTCTGTACAGAATCTTCATCTCTTCCATAATCATTAGATGCTAATAAAGGATATTTTTCTTTTAACCAGACTTCAACTTCATTTGCTTCAGCATAGAACTATGGAAAATTGAATTAGTAATATTTTAATAGTAAATTGTAAATTTTAATAGTATAGGTACTAACCATTTGTGATTCATAAGCATCTAATAACTTTTGTTTTCTAATTTTTGATTCCTGTTTGAGTTCTGACATTTTTTCTTGTAGTACACTGTAATTTTTTTCAATTTGTTGTGCAGCAAAATGACCGCTTCTTACCATTTGCTGCCCTCTGCCAACTAGAGCAGCAACTACTGGTTCATGAGATATTAATTCAGCATCTAAAGCCTAAGATAAAAAAAAATAACATAAAACAATCATTTTAATGTTTTGTTTGTAGTAATATAACTTGCCTGATGTTTATTTTGTAATGCCTGTACTGAGTGTAAACTAGTACCAAAATCATGAGATTTAATTAGTATTTCTTTGTCATTAATCCATGTCATTTCTTCTTCAATATCCCTTAATAGTCTATAATGGATTAGTGCATCTTCCAAATTATCTCTACGAATTTGCATTGGCTCTTGAAGAGAATAATATCTGAAATTCATTCATGTTAGTATTGAAAGAAAAGAAATCAATTTGTTTTTACTATAAACCTTTTAAGAACTGCCTGAGCTTTATCTTGTATCTCATCTTTCATAAAATGATCAGAGTTTTGAAATGTCAAAGCAGTATCTTTAAGTGTTTGACAAGCTTCCCCATGACTATGAACATCATTTTCTAATAGAGAATGCCTTTTTAATAGGTTCACAACACTTTGTAAATCCTTCCCATGGTCTTCAGATTGCAATTGCATTTCTACTTCTTCTGTCCATGCTTCAAGTTCTTCTAATGTGCGGTTAAATAACAATGCCTAATAATACATTTTTTATTCGTGGTTGTTTAATGATCATTAAGAATTTATTTTAATTATTAATTTACTTGATATGAATCTTGTAACCGTTGCTTCTTCAGTGCACTCATTTCTTGTAAAAGTCGCCATTTTGTTTCAAGTTCATCTGATCTAACTCGAATTTCCATGCCTGCAAAGTGTCCGTTGCTGATCAAATTCTCACCTTCAGTACATATTGCATTAACACGAGTGCGGTTTGCAGTTAATTCTGAATCAAAAGTAGCATGTTTTTGAATTTTTCTTTGTAAATTTGTTGGGTCTCTGTAACTTTCATCTCCAGCTACTTGTTGTTTTTGAATTATCCATCCTTCCACCTAAAATTATAAAAAATTAATATGCATATTGTTCATAATTATGCCATTTATAAAATTATTATTTCACTTACCTCATACATATTTCTTAGGAACTGTTGTAAAAGTCTGGAATCATTTAAACGTCTTTTTCGAGAAGCTGTAGCTTCTTTTAATCTATCTCTTCTATTACATATGCTAATTAATTGACCCTGTATGCCATTACTATCATAGTGTTGACCAGTGACAAGTTCCAAAGCATATTTTTCTAATTCTTCAACTTTGACTAATTGAGCTGTTAATGTTTTTTCAAATGCTTCATGTTTTCTTATTAATTCTTCAACACTTGACAATGATTCCTAAATATTTACAAATTTCACAAAATCATATTTGATTTTCTACATGAATACTAATATTTAAATAAAAAATTAATATTATTAACTCACTCCTAGATCATCATTACTCAGAAATGCCTCTTTTGATGCTAACCAATTGTCTACTTGGTCAGCTTGATTTTTGAATATTTGAAGTTCTAAAGCTTGACTCAACATAGTTCTTCTTTCTCCCCAAGCTGCACTTAACGTCCTGCGCAGTTCATCAAGGTGAGCAAGTTCTTTTTCAGGAATTGGATTTATTTTCAATCCAGATTCTTTCAATGTTTTAAAATGCTCTTGGCGACCATTGATTTCAGCTTTTCTTTCTTGATTCAATTCTAATAAAGCTTTTGCTTCGGCCATATTTGTAGGCATGTCATGGCCTTTAATTTTCTTTATAGAATCAATAACCCAAAGTTCTGCTTCTCTTAATTCGGATAAGAATTTTTCTCTAATATATGCTTCATTTAAAATTTCTCGTCGGTTTTTCGATAACATATGTAAGTTTCTCCAGTTATCCTGTAGTTCAGACAATTTAGCTTTAATAGGAGAAGACATATCTGGGTATTTTTGTATGAGTCGTCTACATTCAGACTCATGCTCTTTTGTTTTTCCTTCGATAGCTGTCATATCTCTTTCTAAAGTATCTTGTTTTCTTTGCAATTGCTCCACACCACCAAGATTTTTACCAGTTTCATTACTAGACATAGCTAGTGCCTTTTCACTAACCCGCTGCAATGTATCATCAACATCTCGATTGAATGAATGTATTTCTAAAGCTCCGTTTAGAAGTTCTCTGTATTCACTTAGTGCTCCTTGAAGTGCTTTCCACCTATATAAATTAATTATTAACTGTAACATTATTATGCATTTTTCTATATGATATCAAATTATTATGCGCACTTATTATTTAAATTTTGTCGACGTTGTTGTATTGACTGTGTGTCACTTCGGCCTTGTCTTATAAGTTTATCAGCTAAGTTATTGATAGTTTCTATTTTTCCTTCATCCACTCGATTATCAATATCTTCAAGCTTCCTTTGCAGTGCTAAACAATGTTCATAATCTAAACCCATTTCTCCTGCTTGTACCATCATTTCCTATAATTCAATTTCATAACAAATTTTATTTTTTAATTCATTACAGTATACATTAAAGTATTATTATTTTACTTTGTCTCTAATCCAAGTTTCTACTTTATCTACTTGATTATTAAATTCTAAAATATCTTGAGCTTCTTCTAAACCTCTGCCTTTTTCATTAGTTTCTTGTAACAAATTTCTCCATAAAACTAAAAGCTTTCCTAAAGAATCTTGAATGTCCTTTGAATTTTTATGCTTCTTTTCAACCAACATATCAGCTAAAAATATAAAAAAATAAAATTTATTATACAGGTTTAAACAATAATTATTTTAAATTTAAGTGTTTACCATTATGTTTTATAGAGTTTATTCTTCCTTGGTTAGCAGTAAGTTCAGCTTGGAATGCTTGATGCTTTTGTAATTTTTTTATTTTATCTTCTAAATTATTAACGTCACCTTTGCTAATTTCAACATCCAACTTTTTGCGCTTTTCACTTATCCATGATTCGGCTTCTCCAACATCTCGGAGAAATTGAGCATGTAATAGCGCATCATCTAGTTTTTGTTTTCTTAATATGCTTAGCTTTCGAATTTGTGCTCGTCTAGCTAAAACTTCATTTAATCTTCTAGATATTAAATCACTTTCAAAATGATTTTGATTGAGTAGTTTATGACAGTGTTCTTGTAAAAGAGAAATTTTTTCTACTTGTGTTTCAAATAGTTTTTCAAATCCATCATGTTTTTTTACTAATGCAGCTACCTGATCTACAGTATTTCCTATTGAAAAAACACCAAAATTATTATCAATTATCATTATTTTATAGAGAAGAGTTATTTGATATTTACCATATTCTGAGCTTGCCAATGCTACTTCTTGTGTGTTGCAAATGGTATCAATTTGTTTTGCATCACGAAGGAAAAATTGCAAATCAATAAGTTGGTCAAGATGAACTTTTTTGTGATGCCAAGATGCATGTAACTGATGCCGTTCTTCCAATAAATGATTTAATTTTTCTTGGATTTCCTATGTATTAATTTTATTTTTACCAAAATTATAAATAATTAAATGAGATTTCAAGAAAATCTTACATTTGCTGCAAAGTGGCCACCTTGTACTAAAGCTTCTCCAAGATCAGCAACAGTTTGAAATGTTTCTTCTCTAGCTTCAATTTCAGCTTTTACTGCTTCATGTTCACCTTTTAAAAGCTGAGCACTTGCTGCATCTCTTACTTTTTCTTCAGTTAACATAGTAGCACGTAAACTACTAGACCAATTGACTAGATCTCTAACCTACAATATAATGTTGTAGCAATGATTTATTTATTACATAAAAAGAAAATTAACAATGAAAATTACTTGAGCTAAAAATCTATGCAAATCACAACTTGCTTGTAGAGCTTCTCGTCTGTGTGCAGATCGGTCTTGAAGTGAAGTCCAACTTCGGACAACAGTTTCTTGTTGCTTTGCAATATGTGAAGCATTAGATCCTGGATAGAGTGTTTGTAGTTTTACAGCATCTTCCACCAAAATCTAATGTAATAATATTAATTAATATTATTAATATTCATTATAATATTTATACATGTTTATTACACATGCAAATATTCTTTATTATCATATTTATTTACCTGAAGTTGTGCTTCCAAAGCAACAAGATCATTTTCAAATCCTTCGTGTTTTCTGATTAAAGTTAGTACAGAATTTAAATCTCTACCTAAATCGTCTGAAATTGTTGCATCTTTATCATTAATCCGAGATAATGCATCAGCAACATCTCTATGGAATCTATGTATCTCTCCTGCTGCTTTGAGGCGTTTTTCTCTATTTTCAATAGTAACTATAAGTTGTTGCCAGAGTTCTCTAATCTCTTCCTGTCGTTTCTCAATTTCAGATGTATATTCAGAATCATTTGCTACTAATTTATTAGCTAGATCTTCACACTGTTGAAATCTTTTTGATCCAGTTTCCACACGGTGTTTAAGATCATCAAATTTATTTTGTAATACCTGTTATTTTAGTAAAATATTTTATTTGTATAAATTATATTTATTTTTGTTTTTTATATTATCATACCAAAAGATGTTCAAAATCTTGACCATAATCTTCAGATGATGCTGCTTGCATATTATCTCGAATCCATTGTTCAAGTTCATAACTTTCAATTAAATATTCATGTCTAAAACAAATGTAAGTACATACTCATATGTTGATACGGAAAAGAAGTTATATTCTTTTACCTGCACATGCTTTCAACCAATCTATGTTGTCTTGCTGTTGCTAATTTTTGTAACAATTTAAATTGTTCACAAATATATTGTTGCTTAGATAATATGGCTTTAATATCTGGATGTTTCAAATTCATCATATTATTTCCAGTATGACACATTTCTTTGACAATACCTTCGTATGTATCGATTTCTAGTTCTAAAGCCTATAAAATATAATAAAAATGAAAACCATATTATATCTTGAGTTATTATTATATTTATTTTAATTAAAATTATAAACTATACAAACCTTATGTTTTGTCAAAAGTTTAGAAGCTGCGTCTCTGTCTCGACCACAGTCTGTAGAAGTTAACATATTATTTTTTTCTAGTAGCCAGCTTTCAATTTCACTAGCTTCAAAGAAAAATTGCTGGGCTTTTAAATTTAATTCTAGTTTACGACTTCTATCATCACCTTTAGCTGATAGGTCTTGCCATGCGTCTTCAAGTCCAGTACATAATGATGAAACCTAAAAAATAATTAACTTATTTAATTTTTATGTTTTAAATAAATTATTTATTATGTTATCCTATAATATTAATGATCTAAGGTATATAATATTATTATATTATATCATACCATATTATATTTGTTAGGTACCAACCTGCTTAGTTTCTGGATGTTTTTGATGAATTAAAGCTTGACCTGATTCAAGAGTTTTGTTAATCATAGGTTGATGACCTTGTATTTCTGCTTCTAGTTTTTTATGTTTTTTATATAATGTTTGCGCCTGATGAAGATTAGTACCCAATTCAATAGATTCTACAATTGGTAGGTGTTCTCGTATCCAGCCAAGTTCAGCTTCTAACTCAAAACCAAATTTATGAAAGCGTAAAGATTCATCCAAAGCTTCTTTCCTAAGTTTTAGTGGTTCATTCAATCCATTGAACCTAAACATTTAATTATATATTGTATAACATTAATATTATTAATAATAGTTAATGATTTAGCAAATAATTACATTTGCTGGCATTTTTTACTGGATTGCAAAATGTTTTCTGCATCGAAATGACCATCTTGAGCCATTTCTTCTCCAGCAAAAACTAAATCATCTATTTTTTGTTTCCAGTGGTGGATTTCAGTTTCAATTACTTGATGATTTTTAAGAAGTTGTTTACAATTTCGTAAATCTGTGCCTACTTGTTGTGATTGCAAGTCTTTTTTAAGTTCATCATATTTAAAATATGCATCATCTAATGTTCTGTTATACATATGCTGAGCTGACGCTTGTCTCAAACATCTACCCTTTTCCACACTAACCTCCACCAGTTTCTTCCAATCATTATTTAATTCTAATAGCTTTTTATTTACTTCATTTTTTCGGTAATTTTCTTCATTTATTAAACTCTGACCACACTGGAATATAAATTATAATATAATTTAAATTTAATTGATAAATGTAAAAACTTACTTTATTGATATTTCTTAGTTGACCTTCATTTGCACGTAGTTCACATTCAAATGCTTCATGTTTTTGAAGTTTTCTTTCAATATTAGTAAGATCTCGATATGATTCATCACTAGCGGTTTTTAATTTATCTGTAAGCCAGGTTTTAAGATCATCCACATCTGCTCGAAAAGCTTGATAATTTCTGCTAGCTATTAAAGCATTTCTTCTCAATGCTGCTTGATCTTTTACTAAATTCCGTCGATGCAAAACAGCTTCTTTACGTTTATCAACACTAATAAAAATATTATAAATATAATAATAATTCTTAATTATTATATTGTAAATAGTTTATTTACTGATTTGCATCATAATGGTTAGCTGATATAAGTTTATTTGCCATTTCACAGAAAGTTTTTAATCTTTCATCCTGCGCATAAAGGGAATTTTCAAAATCCTCATGTCGTTTTAATAATGCTTCAACATCATCAACAGATCCCTAAATAAAATAAAATAAAATAAAATAATACAATATCATAATTTTTATAAATTGTGATTTATTTTTATACTCCTAAATCAGTATATTCTAAAAACATTTCGCTCCCCGATGTAGCAGCATCAATGTGATCAGCTTCTTTATTAAATATTTGCAATGCTAAACATTGTTTAATCCATTCTTTCTTTTGTGCCCATTCTTCTGTTACATTTTTAACTTCTGTTATTAATTTATTGTTGCGTTCTTTCACTTCATTACTACTACAGTTGCCAGAAGATAATAGTTGTTTACCAAGTTCAGATACTTCTCTAACTTCATCTTCATGTGCTTTAATATCATCTCCCAGTTCCTAGCATAAATAAATAATATTAAATAAGCATTGATTTTTAGAAGATACATCTTAAACATTATAAATATATATTACTTGATGATTTTTAAGCAAATTTTCTGCTGTTACTACATCACGAGCAGAATTATCAGTATTAACCAATTCTTTGACTGATGATATCCAGTTCAATAAATTTTTTGAGCTATTCATAAAAATTTGTTGTCCAACAGCACTTTCTAAACGTGATCTTCGATTTAAAGCTTTATTTTTGACATTTTGCCATAAAACTTGAACTTCTTTTTGTTTTTGAATGACATTTTCTAAAAGTAAAAATGTCATTATAATTTATACATTTTAATAATATATATTCTATAATATATACCTTTTTCATTGGGATAGGAAACTTTTACTGAATTGGCCAACAAATTAACTCTGTTAACTTTTTCTTCTACTGGTGCCAATTCTCGTTCTAAATTTAAATGTCGTCTTTGTAATGCTTGAATAGTCTTTAAATCTAATCCAACTTCAGCTCCATCTAATTTATCCATTTTTTCAGTCATCCAATCTTTGGCTTCACCACAAGTTTTTTCAAATAATTCCACACTATATACATTATTTATAATATTATATGCAAATATTTGATAGTAAGTTATTAATTATAATATAATACCTAAGAGCTCCTTCTAAACTTTTTTCTTTTTGTGACTTCAGCCAATTTAGATGATCCCACATTTTATGTATTTGATTTTGTCTCTTGGTAATCATATCTAGCTGACTATGTCCAAGTTTGGTAAAATCTTTGACTGCTTGGTCAATATCTTCTACACGTTTGTTACTCGCTGATAAATCGGTTAAAAATTTCTATAATATACATTTTTTTTTAAAGTTAGTACATTATACATTAAGTCAATTTATTGTATAAATAAAATATAATTTTTACTTCATATTTTCTCTTGGCAGATTCAACAGTATCTAATTTGTCTTCAGTCTTTAATAGTTTTTCTTTGTCTTTAATCCATTTTTCAAAATCATCACATTCTCGATAAAATCCATATAGGCAAATAGAATCTTCCAAAAGAGCATGCCGTTTTTTAGCTAAGTCTTGTGACTTATCATAAGTATTGTTGATATTTGTTATACGTTTTTCAATACTTCTTTCATTTTTAAGATTGGTGTCATCATTTTTTTTTGGCTCTGAATAAAAGTTTTTATAAAAATAAAAATAACTATTAATATAACTACTAATAATATTTAATTCAATGTTATTTAATTACATAGTTTGATTGAAACCATTAATAAGAAAACAAATACTATTTTCATAGTAGATTAATTTTTTACCTTCTTTTTCTGGAGTTCTTGTTTTTTTCACACGGACTTTCTGTTTGACCATTTTAACTTTAGGAATCTTTCTTGTACTTTTGATTACATGTGGTCTCCTAACTGACACTTGCATAATTTTTGGCTCAACTTCACAAACATAGTTGGCTGGAACAAAACCATCTTGACCATTTACTTTTCTTACACTCCACCAATCTGGGTTTGTTTTATTTAACAAGAACATTATCTATAATAACATAACAATATTTTAAATTTTATTTGAAGTATTATTTTAAGCATTTAATATACCTCTCCTTTAGTCATTATCATGCCTTGTCCACTAAATGGATATAAGCTTTTTACTTGAGGTACTTGTCGTTCTTCTACTACAGTTCGATGTTCAACATGTTCGATTATTTCTTCTTCTAAAACTTCTTGAGGAAGTAACCTAGTTTCAAACACCCATTCTTCAATTGGTTCTGCTTGAACAATTTGATTTGTTTCGTTAGATAACTGAAATTAAAATTTAATATTTATAATTTATAAAAATAATAATACAATTTTAATTGAGATGTAATTATTACCAAAATATTTGATATTCCTGCTTTGACTAAATTTTCAGCCTGTGTATTTAATGACTGTATATCTCCTTGATATGCATCTAATTCTTCTTCAAGTATTTTGTGTCTGGCCAATAAAGCTTGAGCGCTGGGCTCGTCAACTCCATAGTCAGTTGTACTCAGTACTGTTAAATGTTCATGTAACCATGATTCTGCTTCATTTGCATCAGCATAAAACTAAAATGGATATAAATATGTATATTATTTTTTATACAAAAAATGTTAAAACTAACAATAAATTAATTACCTGGTAGGCCTCAGCTGCATCTTGTAATTGTTTAGTTCTCAATTGGGATAAACTATTTAATGAATTCCAATTACTTTGTAACGAATCAACTCTTGATTGAACTTCTGAAGGTTCACTAGCATTTATACCCAAAGCAGATTTACATATCTGATCAGATTTTTGACGATGGACTTTCATTTCATCCAGTAAAACCTAATTAAATGTTAATTTTATTTAAATAATCATATTATAATTGAAATTAATGAACAGTGATTTATCAGTAAATAAATTCATGTAAGTACTATTATTCTTAGTAATATTATTTGCATAATTAATCTCTTTTATATTATGTAATTGTAAGATATGAACTTCTTCTATAAATAAATAGATATTTGTTTTTCTAATTTATATATAAATTATGTAACTTAGAACAAATTATAAAATAATTTGAATATGAATATTAAATAAAAATTTACTTAGTTAATATCAAATATCATTGTTTATTACTCTACATATCAAGACATATTATAATATATAAAATACATATTTTTCGACAAAAAGGCAATACATTAAATTATTGCTAGATATTTGGATTATTTTTAGGCTTTAAGTCAGTTAAACATTTAAAATATAGAAAACTATGTACTTAATATAATTTACTAACTTTATGTTTTTGTTGTAAACTTAATACTCCTCTCAAGTCCTTTGCAGAAATATCAGCTTTACAAATTCGTTGTTTCTCAACAAGCCATGCTTCTTCGTCTTCATGATCTTCAATGAATTGATAGAAATTTCTTGCATCTTCTAGTCTAATTCTTCTTTCTTTGCTTAATTCAGACAATCTGAAAATAATCAAATAATTTATCAAATAATGCTTTGGTATAAGTCATAAAACACATACTTGTCATATGTAGTGTTTAGTTGATTAAGGCTTTCCTTTACTAATGCAGTATCTTTATGTTTAGATGGTACATATTGTTGACCCTGTCTATTTAACCTTCGAACTGTTTCACCAATGGCTGTAGTTTGCATTTCTGTCAAATTTTGTTTTTGTAATAAATCTTCTACAACAAGTAAATGTGGCCCAACATCTTCAGATTTATAAGTAACTTCAATTTCCTACATATTGAATAATATTAATTATTATAGGCAAATATTAATATAAATTTTTTATTAAAATATTACCTGTATAGTAGACATAACTGTTTCTATTTCTCTAAGCATAGAAAACATAGTACTAATATTATTTAAATTAATTTTGCGGCTTTCTAAAAGTTTTAAAAGATCTTTCCATCTCTGTATTACTTCTTCTTCTCTTTTTTTTACCCTATCTGCACCATGATAATTTTCTTTAATCAATTCTTCACTCATAGCATTTAAATCATGAAACCGTTCTTCTCTTGCCATGATGTCTGCGCTAATAGCTTCATGTTTTTTTACTGTTGCATCAACTTGTGTCAAGCTATTGCCAAATCTTGGATCATTCAGTACTTGGATCATTTCTTTTAAATAACCATCACGTAGAACACTCTATAGTAATAATAATAAGTTATTAGTATTTAATTTTTAATACATTTATAAATTGTATACTTTTTTTTCGAATTTATAGTTAAGTTGCTCTAAACGTTCTTGTCTTAATAATTCTTCTCGTAGAGCAACTTCACGTTTATGTTCTGCCCTATCTAAGGCTTCCCAGTTACGTTCAACATCATGTATCAATTGCCCGTCTTGGGGTATGAACACGCCTTGGTTAAGTGATTTGAGTAAAGTATTTATATGAAAGTAAAGAGCTTCAATTTCACTTCGTTCTATGTACCTGAACATTGAGAATGAATAAATTATAATGTCAAAATGTAATTTAAAACATGCTTGTCATACTTGGGAGGTTTCTCGACAGTCCGGTATTTTTTAAATGCTAATAATTCACGCTGAATGCCTTCTAAAGAATTGGGAAAATTATGGTTTTCGAGTTCTTTAATTTTTATTCGTATCCATTCCAACAAATCCGATGTTAATTGTTCGTAAATTATTTTTTTTTTATCTGTATCCATTAACTGGCCAAGTATCTATAAAATATCAATACAAATAAACAGGTTAAATTTAAAATTAAAAATTAAAATATTTTTTATAATATTAGGTACATTTGCTATTCTTCGACCACTTTTCATTTCGTTCTTCATTCTTGCAAATGTATGATAGTACGAAGCGACATATGTTATTACAGATTTTTCATCTGGTCTGTTAATGTCTACATCTGTTTTAATTTAAAAAAAAATATATATATATATTTATGTTAATTTTTAAAATTGTAATGTAAATGTGTTTAATTGTAGTTAAAGTTTACCTTCAGCATCAAGTAATCTAGGAATTCCTAATTCATTATTAGCTACATCAAATGCTATGTTTAGATTATCAATATTGGTGTTCTTTTCGAGTGATGGATAATCAAGTAGATCAGGTCTATGTGAATGGATCAATGCATTAAAACCTAAACCATTTCTCCATGAACCTACACAACAATAAATTTAGAAAATTAATGTGTATTTAACTTTCTCAAAATTATTATTTAAAATAATTTTACTCGAAAAATCTTGGATATTAACGCCTTTGTACCCATTTGTTTTTCGTTGACACCATAAAAGCAAAGCATCCTTAGCAGATTTCTTTTCACTGCTTTCATTTTCTTCATCCTACAGGTTAAATTAAAACGTATAACTGTTATTAGATTTTAATTAAAGAATTTTATCAATGTAGTATGATTAGTATTTTACGTTCGGTCACTTACAACATCGATTTCGATTTCTTGAATTTGAAATCTTAAAATAATTGTCCATATCAATCCTAATATTAATCGAGGATTTCCATCTACTATATCTTCAGCCCCAATACTCTCTAATCTAACCTATTTGTAATAACAATAGTATAAAATATTGTTTTAATTTTAGGATTAAATCGACTGATTTTAAATTAAGATCAGTTGACAAATTGTTAATAGTGTTAAAAGTTGTTTTTCTAAAACTATTAATGAATAATGTATATAAGGTACCTTTGTGTGAAGAAACGCGAGACTCTTGTTAACGTTTTCTACCTTGTGTACTCGCATACGTCCGTTATTAGGTTTGCCTAGTTTTTCACCGGAAATAATTTCTAATAGTTTGAGGAGCTTTTTTCCATCTGCCAAGTCTAAGAACAAATCGTCTACCTCCATTCTTACCTATATTACAACGATTCGTAAATATATATAATAAACATTGATCATTGGTTCACAAATCCGTGTAACGCTCACTTTTTGTAAGAACGAATTCATCCATTTGGTAAAAGTCTTCTTTTGTATGTGTAGCCTCTCCTCCTGAAGGGCTTTAATGCGCCCCTGTTCAAACTTAAGTACATCTTCCCTCTGCGTCATCTCGTAGCGTGTGATACTTGAATGAACATTTTATAATACTAAAACAAAATGTATAATACATAAACAATCTATTATTAAAATTTTTTGCTTTTGCAATATTAATTTAATAAATAGGAAATTAGAACATAATTTCTAGACTTTTGGGTGTTTGTAGGTAGTTAGTCATCTATTATAGTGTTTATTCTCATTTATATAATTTAATAATTATGAATTAAATAACAATTGGGAAGTGAATATGAGGGAAAGACATATAAACCTCGAATAAAACAAAACCTACACTTATTAAATATGATGATATTTACGAAACATTTTTAACGTAGGATGTGATGATATTAATAAACGGAACATTTAAAATTAATAAAGTTTTTAGCAAGAAATTATATGATAACAATTGTAGGTAGTAACTATAGTAGGTAGTATAGTAGTTATATAATGCTACGCAGATATAAGTATATCTGGTTATTGTTTAATTAATAGTTACGCTTCGTTCAACGTTTTCAAGGCAATACAATATGTAGGTCCCATATATATATATAATATGAAATGCTAGAAAATTATGGATAACTTTTCTTACCGACATTTATTATAATAATAATAACTAAAAAAAAATTATTTATTTTTGGAATGACGATTGTGTAATATGTTCGAATAAAAAAAAATTGAAATAGTTGATTGAAAGTATTATAGGTATATTAATTAATTTATTATATAATATAAATATACTATAAAAATACATGCGTTATTTCTATTTAAACAATAAGTCTATATATACTATATAGTTACTTTTTCCCCTTTTGGTTGTTAGATGGTTTCATTTAATTTTGAAGCCAAGCAAGTGTAGGTCTATAGGGTTTTAAATAAATCCAATCAAATTTTAAGGTATTTATCACTGAATGCTTTTTAACTGTCATATTATTATATTTTCAACATAATATATAATTGTAATTATATTTGACTGCTTAATAGCGAGAATATAAAACACTAAAAAAAATATATTTAATTGAGTAATAACATGCTATTTTAGCTATTACAGATTAATGTAATCTTTGATTAGATACCTACACGTTAGGTTAGGATGGACTTTTTATTATATTTATACACAATGTAAGAGATCGTATAGTATTTATATATTTTCTATTTTATAAGCCTATAAATAAAATTACTGACCTAGTGGTGTACTAGTATTTTATTTGTATTTATCGATTTATATAAATAATAACATTATCGATTTCAAGGTAGAGTTTTATCCTAGAGCTTAGTAAAATGATTGCTATTATATACGACTAATATAATATGATAGGCATAAACGATATTGAGCAGGTACTACGATATAAACTTTATTCGAAATTCGCAGTACAATTAGAGAATTACATATTTTTTTCGATTTTCGTCGTTGTACTAATATAATATAGGTATGTAACACGTGATTAGTAATTTAATTAATATGCAAACACGCATGTTTTAAACGATATAATATATTATTACTTAACTAATGAAAGATAATGATTGAAGGTATATTTAATTTTGATTTTTCACTATTGATATAACTATTTCTTTTTGTATTGTATAACACTAGAAGTTCTAACGGTTGATGGGTAAATGATGAATGGGTTTTATTTTTTTGGCGTTGATGAATGTTGATGTATTCTTTATTGTTAATATTTATGATACAAAACTTTAAGATTTTTTTATTTTTTTATTTTCTTATTTATAATTTAATTTTGCTCAACTACTATTTATTCAGTTGCATTTTGTATAAATATTTTTTTGTATATAATACACATGGTACGTGTTTAATAATGTATACACGCATAATAGAAAATTAGTGTATAAAATCAATATTAGGAAAATCGGAAAATAATTTAGAAGTTTTTTTTGAAATGACAGATGACATCTTTGCTTAATTACGAATTTTCTTTTCTTCGAGTCATCAAAATAATTTCACCATTCATAAACAAATTGTTTATTTTGTTTGTATGATATTAGTTTCTATATCCTACAATAATTTGTGTATGAAATACGCGTAGACAAGGAAAATCATTTTTACTTATATTCTACTTAGAATAGAAAAAGACATCCAGATTTGGAAAGAATTAAAAAAAAATAATGTTATAGGTACATTCAAATTGAAATGTCTTACGTTTACTAATTTTGATTCAATGCATCTATATATTATAATAGATTTGTTTAGTGTTTATAAACAAAATATTTTTTGCAGTAGTAATGTATTTTATTGTTTATAACATATTATATATGTATACCTTTGTAATGTATTGGTACGTGTTTAACAATAGATTTTTCGTATTAAACATTATTGCAGATGATAAAAAAACTAATGATTACAATTTTGAAAAAGTAAATCGGTACCTAATTAATTTAATGATAGTCTTAAAACTTTTTAAATTATTTACTATTTAGAACTTAAAATGTATACCTATTATATTAATTAGTATTATTTTGTAAATTAAGTGTCTAATATATTTAAATTCTAGTTTTATAATAAAATAGTGTAACTCATTAAGAAAAAATTTAATAAAAAATTATATATTTCAAATATGAAAAGTTACGATAAACGAACAATTATACATATTAACTAGTTATAAATTTTAAATTGTTTTATAAGTTATTATAATTATATATAACTGCAGGTAGAGTAACATCTATTAAAATGACTATATTTTTAACTATTTTTAACTAACTATTTTTAAAGCCGAATTGTTATTTTAATTTGATTATAAATGATTCTTAATTCCTATGCTGTTCAATAACTACATATTATACGATAAATTAAAACTAAATAATAATTTAATAAGTAAATTATTTGTTAAACCATCGTACTATAAGTATAACTATATAAGCAATTCGTCCTACGTTAAATGCTAATATTTGTTTTATTTAGTTTAAATATATATCAATCAAATATATTTTGTGTAACTATTATAGACATAAGATAATATACGGACATAAGTGGTAAATTAAAGTATATTATATTATAGTTTACTGATTAATATTATTATTAACAATATGTATTGTAAAGAGTATGTAAAACAAAAAAACACACTGAGACTCACATAAAATATATAATTGTTGAAAAAAATTCTGTGTAAATTATTCTTATCTTACATTTTTTTTATTTGTGAAATTAATAACTCGCATCAAGTTTTCTACTATTATAATATAATATGTTTATTTTGTTATATAATAAAAACGTTATCGCGTTTAGTTTACTATTACGTATACAAATTCGTTTAATACCTATAAAATAGGGAAACTAATTAGCGTATCGTTAAATCTAAATAGTAAAAAATAACTAAATATTTCATTAGATAATAATATAAAAAAACATACTAAAAATACATATTTATATAATACTTTAAATAATAATGCATAAAACATTATTTTATAAATAGGCTTATGGGGAAAAAATAGTAAATTTTCTTCAGTTGTCAGTTTTACACAAGAGTAGTTTTTTTTTTATTTCTTTAGAGACGTATATTATAATCGTATTTGTATTGTATTCTCAATTTTCTAGGTGAATGGTTTTAGATTTACATAAAAAATCATACTTCGGTACCTATATGAAACATACTAGCTATTTACACCAATATTTGTACAAAATATATAAGATGTAGGCGTATATTATAAAGTTAATATCTTCAAATTACCATTTTAAAATTTAGATTGTAGTTATATAAATGAAACTTTTTAAAGTAAAAAATACAAAATATCCTTTTTTATACATTAATATATAATATGTTGTAGAAAATATGCAGGTGTAAGTTTATATTATATATTATACATTATAGTATATATTATGTATATCTACATAAATATATATGAAATATAGGTATATCGATTATTTTATCCTTTCAATTTGTAATAACAATTTAATATGTTATTTAATTAGAACTTATTATTTTTAGATAGTAAATATTTTTTGCTTGTTAAGCAGGTAACTGATTTTTTATTGTATGTATAATTTAACAATGTAGATATTACAACATTTTGACCAAATATTTAACATTAACTTTTATATTTTAAGCCCACAATATCCACTTAACGACAAAAAAACTATATTGTTCGAATATTTATTATTATATTTATTAACGACTTATGCAGATATAAATATAATAGGACAAATGTAAATAGAAAATGAATCGATAATACGCTAAGTACAATTATTGAATTATGTAAATTATTTATTATATGCTAAATTCCGTAATCGGAATTTGAGTATAATTTATTATAAATGAAACAGTGAAGAAAATCTACGAAATAGGAATTAATGAGAGTAAATAGTATATTAAATAGGTAGTAGGTATAAAGTTAATATAATTATTGTTATATAACGTTTCCCTTGTACACGAGTCACGAACCATTTTTTGTTTGGCTAATAACAAGTATTGTCATATTTTTAATAAAAATATTAAATAAATTATTATTATGCTACATGATTAAATTTATTTTATTTTTTAGCATCGTCTAATCACAAAAAAGAGTGAAATATCGGGTCACCAAACCATAAAGGTTGCAGGGAAATACTATATTTTAAACGAAATGAACGCGGAGAAAATAGTGGAAAATATCGTGTTTTTTCCTTATTAAAAACTATGTTTCGGTTTTACGTTTTCGAGCCACGCGAGTATAATATAACATATCAGAAATATAATATAATATATGTGAACCGGACATTAATATTGTTTAAGTTGCACGTCATACCTACTATAGATCTCTCTAGATCTTCGTGGATCACGATCACGCGTGCGTCGTGTAGCGTGTAGGGCGTATGCAATATACGTATAGGTACGCTTATTTTAATTCACTGCCGCAACAAATGACGGACATAAAATAATAAAATAATAATTTTTTTTATATATTATTTGACATTTCGGCGCGTTTTACGCGAGTTCGTCCAATAATATTACATGATGATTAATGATTATGAATTTCGCGATTCCAAAATACCAAGAAAAATACATAACTCGTAACACACATGATTATTATTATTTTTTGTACTTTTACTGTCTTGTGCGTTGTCGTCGCGATATAAAAAAAAAATGTGAGAAAACATCTTACTTAACGGTGCATAATAACGCGACGTTTGACATATAAATATTTATATACCTACCTATATATATATATATATTATTATACGGAATGGAAACAGAAGGCCTGACAATAGCATCTTTGTTAGTGAATTCCGTCGTGTAAGTAATTTACGCGTGTGAAACCGCGCTATCGATTAGCACTCCAAGTCGGCGACTATATGCACCGCGTGTATTTACACAAATACATATTATATATAGCCATATGGGTACAAAGCATACGTACAATGCATAAATATAGGCCAATGAATAATAATAATAATAATAATAATGATTAATAATGAATTATGCCAGTGACTCTACACAATGAGATTTATGATATTATATTAGATAGAACGTGGTAAAAAACGAGTGTTAAAATTATATTATATTATGTTCATACTTATTATTAAAGTTGAGTTATTATCAAGTACGTATTTTAAATACCTTTTAAGAAAATCGCAAAAGACCATTAATTTTTGAGGTTATTGACATGTGACACTGGAATTAAAATAAAAAAAAACTACTAGGACGTTAGGTATATAAATAGTTATTTGAAATGTAAAATAATTGTGATTATTTTGTCACAAAGTACAGTCGACAAAATTATTTCTATAACACACATTTTGTGTTTTAATAATTTTAAGTACGAAGGCTTATTGGATATAAATAAATCGTACCTATTTAGAATAGTAAAGAAATAAAGTGGAGTTAATAAATAAATAGAAATTGCATATATTATGGTGAAAATGATACTATTCTGGCTGGATGGTTTGAACATGATATGACTATATGAGAAGAGATGATACAGAGGCAGTGAGAGTTATTATGGGATTTAATGTAGAAAGTTAGAGAGAAGACCAAAGAAGATAGATGGAATATAGAGTGATATGAAGACAGTTGGTGTGAATGGACATAGGATATTGAGGTGTGGGATTAGGGTGGCTGACACCATTTAGTTGGGACTATTAGGAGTGTAAGGCAAGATAGAAAAAGTATTTAGAATACCTATTTAAAATTGGATATCAAGAAAAGAATACATGTTAAAATACTTTTTAACATATTCATACTTTATACGAATAAAAATGGGAAAAAGAAGACAAAATCGCAATGCTATTATGATGGATTTGAATATATTACCTATATAGGTTTAGCAAATTATCTTTTATTGTGTTACCACAGGGAAAAAAACATTTTTTTATGTTGTATCTCGTATGCATACTAATATTATACCTACTTTCTGTCTACACGTTTGCATGTAAGCCATTTAGATAGAAGTTTTAGTGTTTAATAAAAAATATATATAGAATTACAAATTAGCCCCCTAAACTCACAAAATGATACATTTTTTTAATGTATAATATATTATAATGTACATAATATAAATGATTACAATTTTAATACACCTACCTTTTTATACAATTATATTAACTTTATAAGTTATAACTAATTTGACATAAGAAATCATATTTTAATAAACGAGGTACCTACTTATTAAAATTAATTTAATAAATTGTTTTATCTTAAAAGTTAGAAAATTACTTTAAAACGTAGGTGTGCTATTACATTACCTATAACCTTTTATTATAATAATTACCAAAATTATGTTAACGATTTAAAAAAATAATTTATTAAATATTTATTTAAACGATTATAATCGTATATTACTATAGTAATTCAAAACTTGAGTGTTTTCCATTACAATATTTCATTAAACCTATAGTAGAGTTGTAGGTACTTAATTAATTTTTTTGGTAATCAGAATATTACGAATTTATTAATACTTACATAGGTTGAACTACCTAATAATGTTGAATTGTGTTTTTCAGAAATATCTATGTTTTCGATATATTAATACAATATTATCAATTTTTCTATTATCATTTAATCTATTCTGTGCTATTATCAACAATTCAATTTTTTACAGAATGAGCTTTCAACGTATATATTTTTATTTAGTTCAGTGTAATATCGTATGTAAACGTAGGTTCGACTTCCGGGTAGCCACGATTATTTTGCGCGTGGTGGCGTCTGGAGTCTGGACCAAGTCAGTCATAATAACTCGAAACAGCCCAATCATTAGGGTTGACTAAAACGTCATGTTAACCAAAAACCTTCGACCCCTTGACAAGTATTGATTGTTATATTTAAATAAAGTATGGGAAATATAAAAAATACAAGTATGAATTAGTAATATTAATTTGTAATATTGTTTTTTTATCACCTGTATAATAATATAAATTATCATATAAACAGATACAAGACACAATATAAAATATTATAGCAATTATTTCTTTGAATCAAACAGGTTGGTTGCTCATATAATATTATGTCGTTACATCGTTATAAATTTATAAAATATACATATTAATCAATTTATTGCGTTTAGTTTGAGAAAAAAAAATTTTATCTTTTATATATTTTATGTATAGTTTTGGAAACGTTTTATACTTTTATCATTATTATTTTTATTTTTCGTAACCAAAGCCCATAAGCTATTTAATTTGTTATTGTTGCATTTTGATGTAACGCACTAACGCATTATTATTTTTATTACGGGGAATTGCATTATTCTATGTGGGCTTTTTTCATTTTATCGTCTTTGGTAATATCGTCTTTAGCTGCGAACCTTAAGGCGAATGGTGCATCTAAAACACTTTATTAACTTGCGTCGATACACTGCACAATATAATACATAGACTAGACATTATAATAATATGAAACATCGTGACCGAAAAAAAATCCATTATGTAGCTATGAAAAAATACACCTCGTTTAAATTTACGAACAAAAAAATACTTTCCAGTTTTCATATTATGTTGATAGTTATTATTATTATAATATTTTGTGTTAGCTAATCCTACAATTAAAACTTATAAATCATACTGTATTTTTTTCATTATAAATAAGTTCAATTTAACAATAATATTTAGTATTAACAGTATATATAATCGATTACAATAATGCAAAATAACACGTTTGCTTAATACAATAGTATTGTATGTTTTCACACATATATATAATATTTTTAAACGTTTGTCAATATTGTTTTATAGTGTATTTACATATAATTTCTTTTGAAATAGTACCTATATATAATCTTTTATACAATATTGCTACAACAATCGTTGGTTCGCTTGAAAGATTCGTTGTAAATCTCTATCTGTATATATATATATAATAAGACGTACCTATATATCAATGCATATTATTTTCATTAATTTAGTAATAATGCTAAAAAATACAAAATACAAATACATACTAAAAGTCGTTAAATTCTTAATTCTTTTCTTAAGAAAATATCAATTATTGCATATGAACTTTTTTTTATCAGAGATTAAGTCTCTTCTCTGGAAATATGTGATTTAATATGTCTTGAAAATCCGTAAAATGTTTAAAAAGTTAGAATATATACTTATATATACAGTGTGATCAAAAACGTTAAAAAAGGTACTATTTGAATTTCATATATTGTCAATGTATTTGAAATTTGAATATTTTATATTTGTCGACAGTCATATAAAGTTAATTTACAACCATTAAATACGTAGTCAAGTACACAGTTATAAAACAACTAATAACTTTTAAATTCGTTTTCATAAATCATTATTATTTAGCATTAACTAAAAACAATTTTTATTTCAATCATAATAGTTAGTTTCATGGATACAATTATCACTAAATAATAAAATATTTATAAAATTAACTAAAAACTATAAACTTTAATTCTATGGAATATAGATCATATATAATATATATAATTGTTTTTAGTAGTGGCGGCTAATCAATAATTATAATATAATAAAATTATTTTCTTCAAATAAATACATTATATTTATAAGAAAACAAATAATATGTAATATTCAAATGTTATTTTATTAAAATATTATAAGTACTTGAAGTAATTTTACATATAGAATTTAACTTTGTACTTTGTACTCGCACCGACTCACCCAGTAGACTTCAAAATTACGAAGACGTGTTTGATCACCACTTTATTTACTAGTTAGTCGCTACTGGTTTTTAGTGTGAAAATGCCCAATTGTAACAAAATTCTATATAATACGTTGTGTACTTTAAACAATAATAAAATATAAATTCTAATAGTCCCGATCTTTGATCTTTATTTTAATATTACTATTTAGAAAATAAATAAATAATTAAATACACCAGTAATTGATTATGATTTATGAGTGCTGTACACATATGTAATGATCGAGAACAATAATAATTATTATTATATACACGGCATTAATAATAATATATATTACTCTATTAACTATATTGATCTCAATTTCACATTTTGTTATCACGAATCAATTGCAATAATATTCTATTGCATTAATTGACCTGGAAACTTAACCGATGAGCGTTATTAATTTCATTGATGTTACTATATTAATATATTATGTAGATTGTAAACTGTTGGTTATCATTGTTATTCGTTTGCATAATAATATATATTATAATATATTTTGACGAGAGTGGCAAATTAAATCTGTACGTTGTATACGTTATTATTGTTATATATAATAAAATTACAGTATTGATCGTAATAATAATATAAT
This sequence comes from Eriosoma lanigerum, assembly GCA_013282895.1. NCBI lineage: Eukaryota > Metazoa > Arthropoda > Insecta > Hemiptera > Aphididae > Eriosoma > Eriosoma lanigerum. The sequence continues at coordinate 13,292,771 of CM023359.1, read as the reverse complement.
ATGTCAGTGTTAATGATTATAATTATTCAAAAAAATAATTAGCTATTTATTAGAATAACCTAATAAGCTCGTTAAGGCATACTGATTAGATAATATTTAGATTAATGGTTAAATATTATTTTTTAAGTACTGTTGGTTATTTTAATAAAATATAGCTACATAAATATATTTTAGTAAAATAAACATTCTAATATTACATTTTACATTTTTGTAAAATTTTGTTTTTTAATATTTTACATAAATTAAAAGTGTTAAGTGGCGAAGACGTGAAGTAATACAATTATGTTATTTTCGGTGGTATAATAATGTATTTTTATAGTAGTTACCAATTCACCAAGTAATAACATATGCCATATGGTAGGTATGTGGAAACCTTACCTAAGAATATATTACTAAATTACTAAATGTGTAACATGATAATTTATTTTCATAAATTTCCGATTATTTATAATTCAAATACAAATTTCCATTAATCAATCGCTCGCAAAATCACAACATATTTCTAAAGGTTACATTGTCACAAGTGTAACTTCTGAAATACGCATAGTAGTTACTAAATAAGCAATAATCATTAACTAGGTATATCAAATACCGTATTGTATACAGTTATGATGTATTATAATAAGTAATAAAAATATTAATTAATTTTTGTATTACTTCTGTACGATAACATAATAACAGTCCCTTATATTCTAAGAAATATCAAATTATTTGATATAATATAATATAATAATCTTACCTAATAATAATTAACGGAATTTCATTTATATTATATATGCTTATATGCAAGATGATTAGAATTTTGTAATAAAATAATGGTGAAAATAACATATAATATTATATATTACATATAATATCTCCATTAGTTTTTAACCGAATATTTGGATCACTCTGTACATTATGAAAGAATTATAACAAAATAATAACCTATACGTATCTATACACACTATAGGCTTTAGTGGAGAAGAAATATAGGATGTATGTTGCGTATTGTAAAAAATTAAATAGGTAAAATATTTTTTTTTTTACATTTTTGTGGGTGTGTTGTTGTTACTTGTTATTGTTAGAAGAATAATAATCGTTTACGTTACTTTTACAAACGGACGAAAGGGTAAATACGGCAACCAATATTATCGGACCGCACCTCTACATTACAACATTACATCCCGTCATCATCGTGTTTAGACGTTGTTGGTTCTCGTTTGTTTTTCTCACGCGTATTATTCGTTTATTTTTTACTGTGATAAGAAGAGCAGCAATAGGAGCTAGAACACTTATACCTATAAGTATGTATATGTATACATAATAGGTGTACTCTATAAGTAGGTATTTTTATTTTTTCGATATATTTTATCTACTAACAAACCTCCGTCCACGAAATACATAATTTAAAAACTTTTAATAAAATATTTCAAGTAGGCAGATAATAAAATACATAATATTATGTTAACTACTAATTTTAATTTTAAAATCTTGTTTTTTATAAGTACAATTATACAAAGCATCTACTTGTAATCCTAAACACGTTCACTTGTATATTATTATAATAATTATGTTTCGTGAATTGCGATGTATAATAGTAATGTTATATATATATATATATATAATATATTTATCATCATTGCATCATTATATCATAATATATAACATAAACTCATTAGTTTTTTAGCCTAATCCTACCCTAGTTGATTTTCAACAATTAGCACTATTACCGAATAATATTCGGTACACACGATGTGTAATAAAGCACACAGAGAGAGATAATAGAGATACAATTACGACAAAAATACAGACTTTAATTTTGTTATTTTTATTATTAAGAAAAAATTTCGATAACATAATCATATAATATTATCGCAAAAAAACAGCAGTAATTTCATTTGAGAACCTTCATAGTTACATATATGTCTGATGACAGTTTTTTCGATGAACTGGGCACGTGTACTGCTTACAATATTATATTTATTACAGTATACTCATGAGTTGTAAAGAACTAAATATTTTTAAAAGAAATTATATAAAAAAATCGAGAAAAAAAATTTGAAAGTCACAACAAATACATTCCAACCTTACCTATACTTGTTTGACTATACATTGTATGTTTAATATTTTAAATAATTTATACAAGATTTGTAGTTTTTTTTAACGTCAGTTTAGTATAAATAATATAATAAGTATAGATATTAATATAATTATAATAATAAAATATTTTATTGTATTTTACATAATGGAGGTTTACCATCCGGCGAAACCTACACGTGAAACGATTCTAATATTACAAAATTCTTTAAATCCCAATTGACGAAATTATTATTTTACAACTCGACAACACCACAATGAGGATAGTGATGTGAACTCGCGCAATACTTCACGTACGGTCTTTGTGTATGTGTGTGTCGTACGTGAAATAATTTTCGCCACGGTCGGTTCAAACATAATTTTGTGAAATATATATAGGTATATACATTATTCATTTATACAAGTTGTATCACGAATTCAAGAAGATAATTTTACATTGATATATATTTAACAATTTTCGTAATACACTTCGAATAAAATATAATTTCAAAGTGTTTGTTAAAAACTTAAAATAGAAAAAAAATTAATTGTCTTATTATATATGTTTTATAATTTTAAGTAGATTTCTTAATATTCCATTTTTTATACTTAATTAATGTTAAATAACAATACAAAATTTTTATGTTTATGTTTATATTGCACAGTAGATAAAGACTTTTAAATAACATACAACAAAAGCAAACATTTTGATTTAAAAATTTTTTTTCGAGTTCAAGAAAATAGCATACATATTATACAGTTTAATTCAGTGATAATTTGAGCAAAATGTTTAAAAAACATAATCGGAACATACACGAGGAATAATATTATGTATTTATATTATTATTATAATGACATAACGATCTTTGAACGCGTTACGCTATAATGGAGGTAGATTTTAAACATTTTTATCACATATTCGGCATATTCCCACGTATACACAATGCTCACCCTTAAAAATAAAAACACAACATCTGTCGGACATATGGGGCCAGCCTGTGAGCTGCACACACGTTATTATAAATATTATTATTATTATTATTATTATTAAAATTATTACAACGTACTGGCGCGTGTTTTTGTTTCTGCGAATTTATCATAGTTTTGTAGCACGTGTTTCATCGTATATGTATATATGTGTATACATAAATATACATATATGGTATAATTTACGTTGGTCCAAAATCGTATTAAATCCTTGGGGCGGTTAGTAATAACTATTTTTACTTGTGTAGTCGTGTGTTCAGAGACTGTGCGTTTTTTATTTTTAACTTTTAAACGCCGCGCTGATATTTGAATGCATAATATTATAATAGCGTGGTAAATGTAATTTGTAAAGACAAAGACAAAAACAAAATTATTATTATTTAGTTTTTTATTTTTTTCCGTTGAATAATCGTTGCGGTGGGTCGTCTACTCGTCTGCATCCTTCCTGCGAATACGTCTCGTTTTTCTTCTTTAATTTTCATGTTACATCAACATATTTTATATTTCATATTATAAATATTGTTTTAATTTTTTTATAAAATCGTATTGATTATTATAACAAATAAATCAAGCGAAGAATAAATTAAGTGAATAATATAAATTTTAAAAACAGATTTGAATTAACTTTAAGTATAATAAGTTTTATTAGTCAGGGAAGGAAAATAAATTTTATATAACATTATAATTCTCATTTTAATATGACGAAAAAAATGTACGAAATTTTTAAAAAAACAAAATGTACGATAGTTTAAGAATGAAATTTCAAAATGTCATCTGATCGATCTCGAATAGACTTCATATCAAATCCAAATATATTTTCAAAATTCTTCAAAAAGACGTCACAATTCAATGGTATTGATTGTAGAAAAATATGTAGTATTTGATTAAAAACTTGGTCAGCACCTAACCAATCGCATACGAGCGATTAAGCTAATATAAGCATAAGAAACTTGATATTTATTTTAAGTATTTTTTTTTTAATTATGTGTCCACAGTCAAATGTGTCTATATCGAAATTTAAATTTAATATTTGTGCCCGTACGATATTTTACATATGAGTATATTTATTATTACAAACTTTACATTTTCATTTATCCTCACTATATTTTTATATATATAAAATATGATTCTATTTTATGAAGCTTTTGGACCAAAAAACCATCAAAACGAGTACAAAACAATTGTTTAAGATATATCTGCCCTGCTTCAATAAACTTAACAATAATATTGATCTATTTTAAAATTTTGGAAAAAATTAAGTATTCATTTTTTTAATTTGATATAGAATATAGTTAGTTCGATGCTGATTTAAATTTGTTGTGATTTTCTTCATATAGCCAAATAAATAAAACATTGTATATTTGTATCAATTCTAAAAACTGTGGCGAACATTGCTGTTTTTGAGCACTGAATAAATTACGGTTATTTCTCTCATATTAATAGAGAATATTACATAAATTAAACGTATTATTGTAAATAAAAATAAAAATATGTAATAAGAATTTTTCGATAACAATATTTAGAGAAAAAACACATTTTTAAGAATTATACCTAACTCATTTATTAAACATGAAGACTTCCAAATTCATAAATAAAGTATATTACCATTTTGTATAGTTCATAATAATGTATATCTAAGACTTCACATTTATACAGTACATTTTGTTATTGTTAGAGCATAAATAATTTATATATATATAATATATATAATTGTATAATAAAAGCCTACTTTACACAAGTTTTTTTGATAGGAATGTATTATTTATTATTCTATGGCTTTAAATTAAAAAAAAAAATTATCAATGGATACATATTATTATTTGTAGATTGTACCCATTTACAAAATTGAATAGGTGTCAACATACTTAAACATTTAGATTATGGTATCTATGCCATAAAATAATAATAAACTTATTACACAATATTAAATCTTTTTTTTTTTTGCGTATTATGTACATTTTTATCATAATTCATAATTTATAATCGTAAATTAATATAATTATATAAATATATGATATGAAACCAACTACCAAGACTATAGATAAATATAAACCAATGTTTGTGTTGTTATAAAATGCCGTCAAAAAGTTTTCTAAAATAAGCAGATAAAAAATGTAAATAGATATTCATAAATTAAACTTTAGTGATAATCATTGATTAATTTATCATTTATTACTAAAATACCAAATGAATATCAGCTGAATGTATTATAAAAATATACATTATATTCTGCGTATAAAATAATTAAAAGTTATGTATATTATAATATTTATTATATAGTGATAAAATGATAAGTGATATACCAACGTATAAACAAAATACTATATATAGGTTAACCTACCTACTCAATGTTTCAATTATGATAAAATATGAATAATAGTGAAACATATTTTAATTAGACAATCCAAAAATATTATTATATAGTTGTATTTATTATTTTAGGTATTGACTAATAATAAATATATATTTTTTAATATTATCTACTTATTGATATTTGCTTGAAATGAATGAAATGAAATTACGATCATAATATAAAATTGAACATTAAAATTTTTAAGTTATAACAAAAACTGTATTTTCAAAAATATTACAATAGATGTGTGATACAATTTTTTTTATACAACTAAGGATGTAATTCTACCATCAAAATATGCATAGGTAGAAGAGTGAAGCATTTTATTTAATATACTTCACGTTTATGTAAGTGATATTATCGATAAAATGAATTCAAATGTAAAAACATGGTTCAACAATCGTTTAAATATATTTTTATAGGTACTCATCCAAGTGAATAACTGATTAATTGACTGTGTGCGTATATAGTATAATGCAAGTTGTAAAATAAAATAATAAAATATACTTTTATCTTAAACTGATATATATAGGTATGTATAAGTAATGTACGATTAATGTTTATTAGACAATTATTATACCTATAACAGTATAAATAATACAGAAAGTTTATATTAACGTATTATTTTCAATGATACCAAAAGTTAGAGATAAAAGTTTGAAATAAAATATAAATATTACTATTTGAAAACAAATTTTGCACTGGTTACACAAATTAATAACAACCTATATCTATAAAAAAGAACATTTTTCGAGAAATAAAGAAAGATACTACATTTAAATAATTAACTGCTAATATGCCTAAAAACAATGTATTATTCATGGCATCAGCATTCATACATCAGCAAATTCATACATATTTATATTAAATATACATAAAAGTATTGTGGGAAAGTATTTCTAATCATTCAGAAGTATCGTTATGACGACATTTAAGTAATGCTGATCAAAATATTTTGATATAATTTATCTATAAGCTCGAACTTTGAAGTCTAATTTTTAGAAATCAGATTATGCGATGTTTATTTTGTTTATATGACTTTCGAATTTAATAGGTACTCAAATAATAATAGATATAATTAGATATCACTTGAATACAAGGTTTATAATATGTGATTCGAAAACGCGTATTGCGTGCTTTCTTTACTAATATATAGCTATGTGAACCTACTTTAGGTCACTCGTTTAAAGACAATGTGCGAAAATACCTTATTTGGCACAAAAACTTGGCAAATGGCAAGTATTTTATTCAATACTTTTATGCGAGTGAAATTTAATCTTAAATATTAAATATTGTTTAAAATTTTCTAATTGAACGATTTGTGTGTGAATATTTATGTTCTTGGTAGTTGATTCCAGTAATTATATTGTTTAGTTAAGTAACATAGTAAAAATTTGATCGATTTTCTTAAATAAATAGTTTCTAATTTATTACACAAGGTAAATAAATATAATTTCACAAATTGTGTTGTTAATAATGAGTCAATGTCTAAACTATATTTAATATTAGTAATCTATGATGAAATTACCTAAACTTACTTCAATATTAACTATTGTCATACCTCAGGCCAAAGTAAAGAATTATAAATTTCGAATATTATTTGTTCCAGCTAAAAATGCCAATAGTGTCCTTGAGTTTAAGTACACCTGGTTAGGTTAACCTAAATATACCGGGTTACTTTTAAATACTTTTTCTTCAATGTGTTTAATTTAACGATTTGACAAATTATGTTTTGAAATTAGTAATAAACTAATAACAAGACTAATAACCATAGATAACTATATATTATGTGTATATGGATACAACCTAGGACCAAATAACAAGTCCACAGTTATTCATTTATTTATCACAAAAATATATTTAGAATCGAATTTCACTAGTCTTATTTAAATTATGATTTTTAATCATATATTTAACTCATGTTTATTTATTATGAAATTATAGACAAGTGACTTAAATAACTAATAAAATCATTAAAAATTATGCATTTAGTGTCTATTTAATTTATACAATATGGACATCATTCCATAAGTACGATTAATTTAATTAAATATATTAGATACAATTAACTAGGTACTATATTTTATTATTTATTTATACATAAAGATGATTAATTATTATAATAAAGTAAAATTAAGATAAATAGCTGGACAATATTATCTATGCCCGTAACCCATATAAAAGAAATAAAAATATATTGTGATTACTGATCAATAACAAATTAATATAAATGAAAAAAATAAATACACTTTAACTAATTAATAGTATAACTCCAGTTTAAGGACTATATACGTTATACACGAGTCATGGACCATGGTAATATTAATTAAAAACTAAATAAATATACAACGTGTAATTACAGTTAAAATAAATATTTTGGTATAATCGTAATTAGTTATTATCGTTAAAATGTTTATTAAATATTCAATATTATTATATATTTACTAAATAACCATAGTACATTACTAAATAATAATATACTATTAAACGATTCAAATGTCAAATAGGCATCTGAGTTTATCTGAGTGATTAAATATAGGTACTAATATACTCGTATATATTAATATATATTAGATTAAGATAAAACATTAGGAGTTGATTTGGTGTAATATTTTTATTTATTTTTTTTATCGTTTAATCGTAAGTGAATGAGCTATTTTTAATACACTATTTGAAATTTTGTTCTCAAACGCGTTTCGTATATGCGGAATTTTCTATATTAGTATATTGATTTGTACTAAGACCACGGTTCGGGTATAACATGTAGTATATATACGATAATGTAATAACAAGGGTATACACACGAAATATTTGAAATATTATTTTCTCGTAAAGATAATGTGCGTGTGTACACTGTACACACACGATTTCTCCCCTTCCACGCGGTCGTGCTACGGTGTAAGGTCAAGGACGTTTGCGGTCTACAAATTCTGTAATTTACTGGCCGAGTTGCCGAGAGATAACAATGGAAATAAATGCAAATAATTATACTATTATACTATTCACATATAATAATATGAAGTCATGTGTGTAATGGACCACCTCACGTATGGTAACTGGAAAGTAGTTATGACGTAGAAAAAAAAAAGCATGATTTGCAAAACCGACGCGGTGGAAGAATCGTACACCGCGTGAAGCGGAGGAAATGTCACAATTCGTAAAAGTCGATTTAAATAATATAAGGTATATTAAAACGTTGTTTATATCGAAACGGCTAATAAATTTAAAAAAATATGTTAATAGACAAATAGATTTTTTCAAGTTGGGTCAGGACGAATGGTTAAGACAGTGGAACACATCATCATCACTTGATAATATACACCTAAACCGTTAAACCGTTCGTCCCACGACGACACAAAAGCTTGCTTAGACGTCGACTCTCTAAACATTATACATTTTATCTAGTGATATGATTTCTATGTTATGATAATAAATAAACAAATGAATTATTGTTTGTGCCGGTACGCGTGTAAATATCTAGCGACTATCGGACTATGTCTCTCGGAACTTTCCGCGAGAAGGCCACTGCACGACAATGTACGCGAACAAACGACGCGAGACGTCATAATTATTATTGTATCGAAAAAAAAATAAAATAAAAAACTCAACGTCCTTGGACCTATCGTCGGCCAATTGTGCTGTGCAACATAACGTAGTACAGCCAATGAATAACTTTGTCTCGTGGTCGATACAAACGAATAGTTGAGGTACCAGTGTAATATTATACAAATACAGTATATATAATAACGTCATAATATATTACAGTATTCGTCACATATAGAAAGCAACGAAAAAACAATAGTATAGATTTTTTTGTTTTTTGTTTAGTCGTTAAAAAATATAAAAATGTTATTATAACGAAATCGTGTATATATATATAGTGTGAATGGTGATGGCAGTGTGGTACACACTCGACGTAATTCGTGGATGTGGCGTCGAATTCAAGGTCACCGGTCGACCGACCAAGCCGCCCGCATGCCACAGTGGCGGCAGTGGCAGACTAATTAGACACTTATTACGCGAGGGCCGGAGATTTCTATATTTAGACGGGGACGGTATAATATGCGGTATCTACCTATACAACACCTCGCCGATGGATCGTCGTCTTTTCTCACAAACACGGTAACCGCGTGCGGTTAAGTCTTGTACAGCGTGCCCGTGATTCCATCTACAAGTTTATGGTCCACACACGACCGTCGCGCGTCGCGCGGAACCACCGTTGGTTCTTGGACCGAGTCGCGACCGCGGTAGGGATAGGACGTGCGCGAGTCGCAGCCGCCGTCGCCACCACATCTGCATTCCACGCGGACGGGTTGTCCGGAAATTAAAATCATATTTTACTACGATATACGCACGCCGCCGCGTATAATGTAGATGTAACATTATTATTATGTGCAGTAATAATAAACGACAATGATTTCGATGTGCCGTTTACTCGTGTACAACATAACACATATTATTATTATACAAATGTAATGGTATTACAACAATTGGTTTCCAAAATCGTCGAATACGAAAAAATAATAATAAAAAAAAAAAACAACTATAAACGTGATGTTTTGGCGCGCGCGATAGAGTTTAATGCCCATACAATATTAATATGCAGTTTACTGTACGGGTTCCACGACCTGTGTGCGGTTTTTTTTTCACTCGCCAATATAAACGTATGTTGTCGAGATCACGAGATCATATTATTATTCTGTTGTCTCTGTCGCGCGACACGTTATGATAATATCTATTATAATATTATTATATTTAGGTACCTACCGACGCGTTCGATCAAAATATATTAATAGAGTAGTTATACATTATATCGTAAAATAAGACGTAATAATGGCGGGGCATCGACGAGTTTAGTAAAGTCATATAACGAATTACAATTTTTTTATTGGAGTAAAGTTTAAATAATTTACTTTTATGAAAAACAAAATGTTTTAATATTAAATTAAATTTGTAATAACAGTATTAGATTTTAAATAGTTTAAAATTGTTCAATGTTATATAATACAAGTATATTTAAAAATTATGATACAAATTAAAAATAAAACGAACATATATTTTTTTTTAATTTATAATATTTAACACTAATTAATAAATTTAATTTTAGTTAATATTAAAATTGAAAAAAATTAATTAAAAATAAAAGTTATTTTTAATTTTTAATTTAACTTAAAAATTTCACAATAACTTAATTTAACGAGTTAAAAAATTAGCTAACTTACCCAATGCAGTTAGCTTTGATAATAACTATGATTTTAGCATAGAATTTTTATAAAGTAGTTAAATTATACTTAACCTAATTTGTAATTCGTTTCCAAATGATCGTTGTACCCATCAGATAAAGTAGTATTACGTGTAAATATCATCTTATATTGTTTCTGTAACTTGTATGTTGCATATCGTAATTGTGAATTGCCGATAGAATCTATAAAATATCGTGATAAACTGTAAACGTTTAAATGTGTCACAAAAACTAGAATTATGCATGGGTTTTTTAAATTTTACGTATACTGTATTATCGTAGGTATTTTTTATATTATTTTCGAGGAATAGTCTGGACTCGTATGCTGTGTTAACTTATTTATTCTGTTATTATAATAATTTTATTTAGTTGTTAATGCATAGAAACAACTGTATATATTGCTACGATATTCGCGTAAATTAAATTTTATTTAGGACACAGCTACAATGTAATATACAATATATTATTATCATAAATGACTAAAATCTGCTGTTGTCAACATTTCCTATATAGTTAACATATTTATGTAACTATATCAGGTTTGCGGATCATCGCATTATTATTATTTAATATTTTTTTAGGAAAAATATTGAAAACGGTACCGATAATTTTAGAATTTAATTTCATTATGGATACGTTAAATTCTCGAAATATTAACTCGTATAAAATGTAAACGTTCCTGCGGCATCTCACTGGAATTATTAATATTTCACCAATTTTGCAAAAATCACAGCTGATTTTGTTGGGAATTTATATTTGTGAATTTGTGATATATAAACGACAAACACATTATGTGACGAAGTTAAATACATAATATTATTGTCTACGTACTTGTTATCAGACTTATAAAATAATACTTTTGTATTGTATTCAGAATAGATTTCGAATTAATATATAAGAAAATATTTATAACTAATATTAGATTTATTTTCAAATAGTACATACAAGCTACTTTACTAAAAACTATAAAATTAGTAAACAATTTAAAATTTTTATTCATTTCCATTACGAAAAATAAAAATTGATATTGCTCAAGAAAATGTAGGCAATAATTAATAAATATACTGTGATAATAATTTTGGTGTATAACAGGAAATTATAATTTATAGTAACATAGTTTTATTTTTTGTACTAATTTAGACCAAATTAATAGTTAATGTATAAATTACAAGTTCAGCATAAAAAGTAATTTGAAACTGAATAAAAATAATGATTATTTAGGTAAATATAAAATATATATTTTTAAATAATATTGAACAAAATGTATTCAGAATAATTTTCCGATACTTTTATTTGAATATTTTACAATTAGTCTGCCTGTTATAATACATTAGAATATTAGATAATGAAATATTTTATTAAATCGTTACCGTGCAGCGACGTATATGACCACATTATTTTAATATGTATCACGTTTTCGTAATTAAAAATGTTTATATAGGTTTATATAATGTTTTTATAGGTGTGTATAATACATATTGTATATTATAACGATATTAAAATAATATCAACATAATAATATTATTAACGAGAAATTCGATTTCACATGCACGTCGCTGTTATGATGGGACAACAGATATCTCGGGTAGAGTTCTCATAATATAATAATATGTCACGTTTCAAAGGTATCCGATAACTCGGCCCGTACTTATTACCTTATTATGTATGGTATGTACACACGCCCTATATAGAATAAAGTGTGTATACCTTGGTTCCAAAAATCGTACAGCTAAACACATATTATTATTATCATGCTTAACGTATCAGTGTATCAACCCTTCTAGGGTGAATAATAATAATATTATTATTTTGATTATCGTCTATCGATTACGGTACTCGTAGTATTGATGAATATTATAAATTATTATATTATAGTAGTTTCGTTTTAAAATCGTTAACATAAATTAAAACACTGAAACTAGTTTTGAACATGCAAACTTTGATTATTATTTTACGTATAAGTATATTATTGTTATTAAACATCACGTGTGAGATGAATATTAAGAAGAAAAAAAAATAGAAATATCAAAGGATTTTTATCTTAACCATGAAACATATATCTTATAATGTACCTAGCTATAAAATGTCTTATATTAATTATTACGGTATGTATAAAAAATTAAAAACTAAAAATATTCATTGATTTAGTTAATTTTGTATTTCAAATGGAAAACAATTAAATAATATATTTTACGTATTTTAAATATTTTGTAACTTCTTTATTATTCATAATATAGGTATAATTTAATAATTACCATTACTTAATTGCATAAAATATTAACAAAAGATTGCGAATTTATTATAAACAGTTATTAATTATTATTAATATATATATATATATATATATAGGTGTTTTATTTTAAAATTTTAAAATCATATTAAAAAATTGTTCATTGTAATGAAGGCAATAATAATAATCGTCTATAGTACGATATTATAACGTATTAAAACACATAATTTTTCTTACTCTTTTATTACCTATAATATATTATGATATAATTAAATATAATAAATACTTTTAAAAAACAATTATTATTTATAAGGATTTTTGGAAATAAATTAATAATTATGGTTTTAATAACCATGATTATTAAAAAGGTTTATATTTTCAATAATCAAGTTTACTGAACTATAATATATTGGATTTATAGTTCCATAATAAAACATTATTAAAATATTCATTTCTGAAGAGTAATTATTAACGGTTTTATATTCAATATTTGTTATTAAATTATCGCTATTAATACGTTTAATGTTTAAACAAATATTATTATTAAAAAAGAACAAAGTTCATTAAAGACACGATGGTATTTATAACAAATATACTTTTAATATACATTATAATTATAAATTTAATTATGTCTAATATAGTATAGACATTTTTTTTTTGACATATTAATATATTAATAAATATATAAATAATAAGAATATTAAACTAAGCATATTCAATTTTTTTGAATTTCATACAATACCAGACAAATACGATTTTTAAAATTATTTGTAGTATTGATATACATATTTGATTGTGTTGATGTTGAATTTAAAATATAATTTGTTTTAAAAATATTTTATTTACATTAAAATATTTAATATAGAGGGTATATTATGTATGTAGGCACTTATATGATAATATATATATTATTATTATCATGACTTTCAAAAAAGTTAAATATTCTCCTGCTGTTGGCTTACAAATTGTTCATTAAATTACAATGTACCTACATATAATATTCCCAGCAAAACTAATTTCAAGGTAAAAATTCTCAAGGTTTCAGTTAAAACTTATAAAATTGTCTTTTTGTGTTTTATTAAAAACAATATGAATAGCCATTAGCCGAATAGGTTTAACTAAAAAATCAAAATTCAAAATGTCTTACTTTCGTCTCAGATTAAGTTTAAATGCTGTTTTATACTAATCAGTATACCTATTATATTAATTATAAATATAATTTAATATTTAAATAATTATTGTAAATTTAAAAATATATGTCATTATTCGATTAACAACAACGATTTCAGATTTGTCTGCAGTTAATATATTTTACAGGAAACCAATTTCGTTAATTAATATTTATTTTAGACATAGTATTGGTTTTATTATAATGTATTTATTATATTATATAATAAATTTTATAAATAGAGTCAAATAAAATTTTCGGTGCTAAAAAATGATTAAAGGAAAAAAAAAATGATTGCGGTACTTCAAAATATTTAAAACCAAGATAAAAACACGAAAATTTGATTTTTTTACAAATAAGTAGAACTATTATTAATTATAAATTACTTCAAATTGTTGTGACATAATTAGATTTTAATAAAAAAAAATCATTGTAATTTGTATTTGTACAATGCATTTTACATTGTAAAATCAATATATGAGTAATTTTGTGTATTGTTATTAATAAATAATAATTAACTTTCGTCAATGTATTAATTTACATATAACTTGTGCTTATTGTTCGTATTATCTGTTACCAATTTACCATATTAAAAATGAAACAAATTGTAAAACGTAATTACTAATTGAAATTTTTTTAACTTAACTTTAATTATGGTAGGTACCTAATTTCAAATATCAATGGTTTACAAACCATACACATGTTTAATGATTAATCTTCATAATTTAAAAGATAATGTCTTTTAATAATTAGTATCTATTTAATACTACAATAATTCTTAAGATATATTTTTTCTGATATCATAATATTTGCATGGTCTAATTAATTTTCAAATGACATGAAACTTATAATTTTATAATATCCAATATAAATATATAAATATATTATATTATGTATATAATATACAACAAATTAAAAAAAAAAAAAATTCGATATACATATTTTTGAAAGAAAATAATATGATGCATTTAAAGAAATAATGTTAATAATTATTTTTGTATGTGAGCGCCATATTGCAATTCAAAATTAATCAAGAAAATAAATTTAGGGTTAATATTTATTTAGAACCCACTATAGTTGTATAATGTATTTTAATTCATTTTTGTTTTATGCCGAATTACAGTAAGTACTCTTTGCGTGTTTTTAACCCTTTTAAAATAATAACCAATCGATGAAAAACTACTCGAATTATAATTTAATTTGATAAATTTATAAAACCATATACTGATGGTATAATTCATAGGTTTCGTTTTAATTTTAATCATTTTATTTTTATAATACCTACAGAAACATTAAAGATTGATAAAATGAAACGTTAACTAATTTATATAAATACATTTTTTTTAACATCACTGTAGTATGTAATCTTTATATACAATTTGATTAAAACCTTTTTTTAAAGAAATATTTGGTAAATAAATATAAATTGAATTATTCATCAAATTTAAATTACTTGTCTTTAAAAATGTATATAAAAAAAGTTCTAGTCTTTTCAATACTTAATCATTTTTTTAGTACTTCTCTCTAAATCACGCAATACCACAAATTTATCTACAAAGATAATTGATACCTTATATAAATAAAATATTCATCAAGTTTTATTATCTAAATAAATTGTATGTGGTATGTACCATGTTTCTATGCTAAATACCGCTCAATTACAAATAAATAGTCCTTTTAATTGTTTTTAAATGAAATAGTGTTTGCATTGTATTCATTATTTTATAATTAAATAAATGCATATATTTAACTATGAAAAATTCATGTTTATTACTAAAGTTTATAGAACACAATTTATTGATGATTATTATTAATAGAATGCTGTTCAAACTTTCTTAGAATTTTTTTTTTTTATAAATTATAGTTAAATATTTTAGTGATATTTTCGTATTTATGAAATATCAAAATAATCTGAAGTGATTTGTAAGTTTTCGGTAAAACTGACTTATAATTTTAGTAATAAATTGGTACTTTGCGTTTATTTTTTGTTTATACATAAGATAACTATTTAATAAAAAAAAAAACTTTTTAAATAGGTACCTTGTTATAGTATATATTTTGTAACTAAAGCTATAAAATAAAAATTTAGGCTAATGCTTAGTAATTATAATTCAGTTTTATTATTATAATAAAATATTTTAATAACTCAAATGTAACTTAATATAAAAGCATGATATAAAATTTAAAAATCAAATGTTGTTTAAATCATTTGTTTTTATTAGCGAAAATTAAATTTATAATAATCTATTTTTTAAATTATATTATGTATACCATACGAGTAAAGTATACAATAAATTATTATACAAGTATTTCAAATATAATTAAAAATAATCTCAAACAGATACTACAATTATTACTAACTATATTAGCTTTACTATTTTTTAGGATGTACGAGTAATTCCAATAAAATAAGATACACAAAAATGATAAAAAAATAATATTATGCCTATATAAATATTGTATTTCATTATTGCAGTTCAGTTATAAAACTATTATAAAGTAAATAAATCATATAATAATGATATAAGTAACAAAATTATGTTTTCTTTAGTTTATCATGGAAATAAAAATTAATAATTTTAAATATTTTATCTTAATAAAGATGTTTAAATGCCAATAAATAATAATATTAATACAATTTTATAACTATATGGAGATTTTATGATTCTAAAAATAATGTGATCTTTATATAGATATTTTCGAGGATATTTTTTATAATAATCTGTATATCATTTTGTATTTATTAAACCGTGTAATTTACGTTGCTATCTAAAATAACATTCCATTGGAAATTGAAATGTATAAAGATAACGATATATTATCTTTTATAATATGTATTTTTAGTGTTAATTTAATAACTGGGATATTATACATACATTTTATAATTAATTAATGTAATATGATATTATTATAGCTTTAATATAAAAAATTATATACACGCTCAACTTTGTCTATATTGGCATAATATATTTTTAGAATTATTTAACAACAGATTTTATTCTTTAGTAAATATATAAGAATAAACATTTTAAATGACAAGTTTTTATCATATTATTAATTTTTTTAAACTCTATATAAATATTATTTAACTAAGAGTTTATTGACATATTAATTTGAATGTTAAATTTTCTGTAGGTCATAAAAAATATAGAAAGTAGATTTAATTTTATATTATTAAGTATTAATAACATAGATACATATATTTTATGTTATATCGGGTTTAAAAAATATTAAGTTTTGTAAAAAAACTGCTAATAAGATTAATAAAATTATTGTCAGCAAAAAAAGGTATGAACTAAAAAAAATTAACAAGTTTATTTTATTCCCAAAAAATAAATAAATACTTTAATGTCCCGTGAATAAAATTTAAAAAAAAGTATTTATACTATTCAGATAAGAGAGATTTAACGAATATATTTCGTTTATATTTTATCGTTTTTACCTACGTATTGATTATGTTTATAGGAAACAGTGAGGGCAAATGGAAATTTAAATTATACCTACATCAGGATTAAACCTTCATTTTCATGTATTTTTGATATCTTATAGTCCATACACAATTCATAAATACATTTCAGAAACTATATTACAGTATTTCAGGTTCATTAAAAGTAAGTAAGATTCCTAAGCAATTAATAATGATGACGAAAATACTTTCAAAAATTAGTCTTTTTTAACTTCTCAAAAATGTCATATTTTTTCCATATGCAATATAATAACTTTGTGCAATTTAGAGTATAATAATGTTTTAGATTAAATTAAGATATTAATTCTAAACTTTAGTATTATTTATTTGATAAACGTGCGCTTTAAACTAAAATACCTTAACCTAATAACCTGTAAAATAATCAATTAACGATCGTAAACATATTTTTCGCTAATAGGTAAACAAATGTCTTTAAAATATCAAATATGTTCATTTGTTATCGCGAAGATAAATAATAATAATAATACAAATTAAAAAGAATAAATCAATGTTATTTGCGTCATGGGTAAAAGACGAACTAATATTTACGATTTCTCTGTACCCACCTTTATGTGAAAATGCTACGATTTACACTAGATAAATTTGCGTTTGACGTACAAATAGGATCGTTTGACAGTAGTACGATGGTAACATAAAATACTATATACCTATGAACAATATATACACAATACAGTACTATGTATAATATACATTGGTAGATAAATATATAAAGTACACGGTGAACAAGAACCATCGACCAACATCTTCAAAGATCTATTGAGATTAATAAAAAATAATGTCCCCGGGTTCGTTTTCAATTAAAATCAATTGTTTAATTTTAATGTTCAATCTTTGGGCTAGATTATAATCCACTGTTTTAAAACAATGGAGACAATTTTCTATAACATTTTATATGAATATAATATAATTGAACACTCTTGGCCCTTGGGCGAAACCAATTAATGCCGCATGCTCAGCTTGATTCGTTCGAAATATTCCTGTATGTCTATATAAAACGTAAAAATCTAAATGTTAACTGTTGTTAATAATGTTAGGGTATAGCGAGTTATGTAATTATTGAGAACACCGGCATCGTTTGAGTAAAATATAGCATGTAAAAAAAAAAACAATTTTAGTTTTGTTAGTGATTTGTTTTTATATTTCTAAATCTATAATATAGATTTACTGCATTGTACACGTACACATGATTTAATGAATGCGGTCGCGTTGTGTAAATGTATAATGTTATAAACATATTCTGAAATGAAATTAAAATAAATACATCGTAGGTAGGTACATTGCATTTTACATATTATAGATTTATACTAGTTATTCTATGTATAGAACTTCTTTAAATTACCTACTAGTATTTTACAATATTCCCACTATCGACAAAAATAAAATGTACCTAGGTTATGGTTTATAATTATGTTAATATTTTGAACAGTTTAATATTGTATGTAGTTGAATTTTAAAGTAGTTATTTATTCATAATCATTCGGTGAAAAGTAATTGGAGGAACAAATATTTATTTATTATTTATTTTGTAAATATATTTAATATTTATATATAATGAACTTTTTCACACAAAAATTAGTTAATAATGTAAAACAAAACTATGAATAAACATTATTTTATAGTAAAGAGAAATTTGTTTCCTCGTACTTATAATATTTCTTTTTATATTAGTTGTATAGTTTTTATTATAGTAATAAATATTATTTATATTTTGCTATGTATACAATAATAGGTTCGTTTTTAATAGAATACAATTTTTAAATTGAGACACTACGAACAAAAACAAGTGTATTTTATTTTGCCATTTAACAAGATTAAAGTTTTGTAAGTAGCGATTTGTCATAACACTATTTTTTGTTTTTCTTTCACAGAAGAACACTTTTAATGAGTCCTTTAGATTGAAAGAATTTAAACTTTAAGAAAATAAAGCGTTTAACAACATCCAAACATAATTTTTATATTTACGTCTAAAATAACGGATACATGTTACAATATAAAAACACTGAGTTATATAATTATATATTGGTATCGGTACCAATATAATAAGAAAACGTTATTTGAGCACAATCATATTTTTATATAGAATTATCGCTTTTAAGACAACATTAATGTGAATTGTTAAGACAATACATTATTGTGTTCGAATGTTAAAATTAACTACTATTTTCTATTAGGTATTTTATTTTATTTTATTTTGGTAATAAAACTCCATACGTTTTCTTTTGGTTTCATCATCTATAATTATTTTATTGAGTATTCATTTAATAAATACCCAAGTGAATGTTTGACAACGTAATATGGGTAGCATTAGAATAAAATGTCTTAATGTGCGTGGTTAATGACCGACATTGGTGACATTTTGTTCCATTACAGTTATATGTAGAACTTTTAGGCTAGCGGTCCATTATACAAGCTTCATTATCATTATATTTAATTCGTCAAACGACGTCTAAACATCCCACAGAAACCATTTCCAAATATTAAACGGACACGCACATATCATATATATTATAGACTTAGAGTCATACCCATTCAGAAATTTAAATTACCGTTATGCATGCGTATAGAATTACACTAACAATAATATTTTTTACTCATAAATAAATAATATTTCACCCGTTTGATCTTGACGTGTATCAGATGGAGAAATATACGAGTGTATCAAGTATATCGATTAAATTTCGTTTATATTTTATCCTTTCTCATTATATAAAACAACTGGCTTTTTAAGGACAAGTGATGATGTTGATGATTGAAACGTTTATTTCGGTCTATAAACGTTTACCTAACATAGGAGACACGTTTCATGTGATTTATGCGAACGATAAGAAAGTTGGTCGATGGGAAACATCGAGAATTTACAAAGCATATAGGTATATATATTTATAGGTAGATAAGATATTGTTTTTATAAGATTTTTTATAATATATTATAACTTAGACCGAAGCTTATAATATATAAAGATATAGTTGCTCAGATATTATTCTCTGCTCCTTTCAAAATCAAAACGTCCACCAATCAGAATGCTGTCCGACAACGTAGAAATGCGAAACCGTAAACTGGTTTTGTTTTGGTGGACAGATGACAAATAAATGCATTTCTGTCATTTTGTACGGGTACAATACCTTTACAAAATGTCAATGATGTGACAAGAATTTCAACGCTGTCGTGAGTCAAATTAATTGCAGGTTTTGCGTCACTACACCAGTCTAGGATATGTTGATAATGATTTGTTATCTCGTTTAAATTGACGAGTATACTTAACTATAAATTCATAACGCCGTGTTTCTGCGTTTGTTTAATCGTAAGTCGTAATATCAATCGATTTTACTGCGACCGAAACTAAGAGGTTTGAAAACGTTTTACGTTAGCAATGTTTTTTTTTTTTTTGTCAAAAACTTAACAATAGAAAGGCAGGGTCTTGTAATCGTAATTACTTATGAGAACTATAGGTAGTAAATAATATATATAATATAATGCCTACAATAAATTGTTGTTTTCAGGCACTCCGTAATCCCTTTCTATTGTTATTGTTATATTGTGAAATCTTTTTTGTAGGCTGAAGGTTAGTTTTCAGCATAATTACAACGGGTATATATCAGTATATGTAAACATTGTACACAATCGACGTGATAAATGATATAGGTACCTACATCAAATATATTTTTATATAATTGTGTACAATAATAATATTATCTCTCTACAAGTTCGTTAATACTTTTCGTACTAGTCAAAATGTTGTGGGTATAAATTACACGATATTATGCGCATACATCATATTATATTAAATTCACATTATTTCTATAGTCTATACCAAATTAGCAATGTACACGCGTACATATGCATGCGTTCGGTTGATAGAAATTCACGAGTAATTAGGTATTTGGTATATTGCCGCAAATATCGAAGTATTCGAACCATGTTTCCTGTTAATTCAATTTAATTGTCCGCTCGGCAGGCAAGGAGTATGCTTGTCATATAGAATGATCAACAAATGGAAATTGTCTCTGGAATTCGTATATAATCTAGGTATAACTGTTGTGGAAAAGATAAAAAAATTTTAATCGTCGAATTATTTGGAGAACCTGACATTATTTGAACATCGTTATACTTAAAGGACCGTTCGACGCGCGACTACGTTACTAAGATCGTAATGTCGAAACGTTCTCACGAATCTCTGCAACAAGGCGGAGACATATCTTAAGAATACAATTCTGCATCACTACAGATAATTGGGCAAGTGTTTGAATCGAGTGGATAAACATGTTATGTATGCCGAATAGAATTTTCGTTCTTAAATATAACATATTATATAAATGTATTATTGACAGTATACAGTGAAATAAAATTAGCTCGTTCAGACAGTTACTCCCGACTCCGACTCTCCGGGTCCTCAGTTCAAGCACTAGTAAACACAGTTTTGTTTTGTATACATGTAGTCAAATAGATGCCGACCACCAGATCGTAGTCGTTATTTTCGTTATTCCTCGTTCCATGACCGGGCTACAGGTATAAGTGTGTAACACACGACGACGGATGGAACAATTATATATTATTATAATAGTACGTCCAAAGACTTTCTATACGGGTTTGTTTGCAGTCAGCAGAGAGTAAAAACTACACTTTTTTTTTATCTTCCGCCGGAAGAACTGAACTTAATACAAATGTTTAATGTTATAATTAATTAATACTGCCTAATAGGGAAGCACACGATACTGTAAAACATAATAATATGCGTGCTACTGTTGGTATATAATATATGGGTTAATTATAGATCAGCGCGCAAGTCACCGCGGAGAAAACTTAAAGGGAAGCGTCGTCGTCATCGGGAGATTTCGACAGAGATTTTTCTCATTAACATGCCAGTGTTAAGATGCTGTGTGAACGTACCTCGAAGACTTATTTTCTCGCTCTCCGCCTTTTTGGCGCCGCGTCCAATCCCGCTACGTACCAGTTCACTTAAAAGAGATGTACGTATGTTATAAAAATAAATAATCCACAGATGAAGGTGAAAAGAAACCCGAACTACACAAGTATTCACTGAATCCGGAAAAAATCGCGTTTGAAACGAAGGTTTAACATATTTTCACCGGCGCGCAAAACACATCGGGTGGCGCACAGACACTATAATATATATCTATAACTGCGAATTTAATATTTTATTATTGATTTATCCGCACTAAACCGATTCGTATATGGACACCAAAAGTAAAATTACGAAGAACTATGAAAATATATTACAGTGTAAATAAACGATATTTAAAACGGTACCCGGTAACGAGTTGTGAACGTAAACACCACGGAATCGAGTCACCAATAGCAGCGCGCACGGGAACGAACTGCTCAACTGGCCGAGCGGCGGCGGCCACGAATTACGATTTACGACACAAGACCTGGCACGCACGCACGCACGCACACCTGTTGATCATCTTGAATCGGTTGCATTCTTAACACTGCCGCCGCCGTTCGCCGATCGCCGCATTCCATTCGGTCGTTGTTATCAGTCGCCGTTGTTGAACTCCCCACACCCTTTCGCCAACGACAACAAACACCGGTTGTGGTACACGACACCGTTCCGAACCCACGGAGCATACAAACACATTCGAGTATCGTGCACTGTGCAGTCGGGTTTCTCGATCGCAGCGGAGGCCAGCGGACCGGTTTGACATCAACGAAACCGTCCGCCGGCAATACCGCATGTTAAAAAATAATATCCACTTTGTTTTTATTTTTTATTTGTTATCGAGTTGTTAATAACTTATTATTACGATATCCAATGACGTCTAAATATGTTAAATCTCTTGACATTTTTAACGATAAAACGAAAAACCACACTGATTTGCAAGGTGAAGATTTTATGAGATAAATTTCTGCGTTTGTAGGCAGTAGGTATCTACGTATTAAAAAGTATAATTTAGTCTAGCTATTAATCGAAAGTTCGCAATTGAATATACAAATTCCAATTTTACTATTTGCTTTAATATCTACTATCATTATCTATGATTATATACACCCGGGGCCAATAAAAATTTTAAGCTCCCCCTAAACAATTACCTGTATATTTAATATATACCTATCATAATTTATTTGTTTGTATTTTATAGTTTTTTAAAATGTTATTAATTTCTATAAATTTCAATGTTATTAAATACATAGATATAAAAGTATAATAATTACAAATTGTAATATTTTAAATTATAAATATCTTCATAATTGTTGGTTAAAGGCGTGCTCAGGATTTTATTTTGGTAGTGGTTTTAACTTCGAAATGTAGTATCTAACTTAAAAAATATCATAATAATAAGTAAAAACAAGTATACAAATTCACTTTTTTATTTCAATTTGGGGGCGGTTTGAACTCCCAAAACCACCCCTGATTGTAATGAAATCTATATAGCAGAGGTGGTTTGACATTTTTCAGTTGATAGTTCAAAATATGTAAATACCACCCACCCACCTACAAAAAAGTCAAACTACATAACCTTACTTGATTTTATAATTTTTTGACGATTATTATTTATACTAAAACTTGCTAAGAAATTTCAATATTTTGATATGATTAGTACCGAATTGTAAATAACCAATCAAACAATTTAACATTAGAAATAAAAATATATAATTATATATAAGTAATAATATCGTTTAAAATAATTTAAAAACTATTTTTAAAGAAGCTATTTTCAAAACAAGGTTTTTTTTTGTTTTGCTTAGTAATAATTTATTTTGAAGGCTCCCCTAGAATTTAACTCTAGATCCGCTACTGGTTAATACGTGACTATATTTTCATTATAAAGCTGTATATAAGTAAATCGTTAATGCAGTTAATGTATGCTATTCTTTGGTGATTGAATCTATTTGCTGCTAGTAATGACTTGGCTATCAAATTATCATTTTCATATTACCACCGGTAACCTAGACCAAATCCACATCAATTAAAATGACACCCACCCCAAAATTATTGGTGGTCTATTTTATTTGTTAGACCTGATAGAATATCTTATACCTATAGCTAAAGAATTCATTAATTGTTGATCTTAAATAAGTTTTTATTCTTTTGAGTGTTGAGAAAGATCGTTCAGCTGAACAATTTGTTGCCGGAATGCATATTATTTTAAATGCGATGTCAATATATGGGTAAATTTCAACAATCCTATGTTTTCTTACATGAGGACTCATTTCTATAATCGTTTTTGGGAAATTATTTTTTTGCTTTTGTATACCTTTTACATGATTTTGAAAATGAATACTTTTAATAGAATATATAGTACCCAAATCATTTATATAAATATTTTGTAAATATTCAGCATTTCTTCAGACTTCAGTTGATATCAGTTCTATTAAATTAAAAATAAATTGTGTTTAAATGTTAAATCTTCATAGGAAGATTTTCTTTTTTTTAAATCTGATTTTATTTGATCAAAAATATATAAGTAAGTATTAATCTTAATATGTTTTTTAAACAATATTATGTTTTTCAAACAATTGAAATTTATCAAACACTTATTCTTTACTATTATTGTTTTCATCGAAGAATCTTTTTGTTTTCTCTTACGCTGACTACTAATTTTGAAATGAGAAATATCACATGTTTTGACTGCGCGAGTATTACCAATAATCATTAAACATTTGATCACTTAGAGTTCGAAAGTCATCTATAAAATGTTTTAACGTTTGGTAAATTTCCACAATTATACCTAAATCAATATTTTATACTGATAGTAGTTATTTGCATTGAATGCCACTAATATTACCCCAGAAAATAGACATAAAATATGTTTTCAGAATCTTCATTCTTTAAAGATATTTTTAGCTTCATAGTAAGTTAATTTATTTTCTTTACTTATCATCAGATATTTCAATTAATTCATTTATAATTGATGATTTGAAATTTCTATTAAGAGATATATTCATGCATCTATTCTTGCTGACCATCGCGTTTTAGAAAAGAAAATTAGATTAAAATACTAATAATTTTGGATTCAATATGTTTTTATATATTAAAAAAAAAAAAATGAATAAAACAATTAAATAACAATTTTTAATGAATAAAATCATAATTTAGTAAAGATAAAGTGTTAAAAGTAAAAGTTTTTACCTACTTGTTTTGATGATTGATAATGATATATATCATTGAGACTGTGTCATAGAGATTATAATATAATATATATTTATAATTATTGTATGACTATTTTTTGATATTACTAATTAGTTAAAAATAAAATGTTTGTAAACAAATATTAATACCTGAGTAGACAGTAGTATTTTGAATTTAAGTAATATATTTTAATTATATAAATTTAAAAATGACAGTATCCAGACATCAAGTACGCTCATCAAACAAATTAAAATTTAGTCACCTGGGGTAACTATCCCCAATGTCCCCCCATAAATATAGGCTTGAATATGTATGTAAATGTTAATTATTCCTTTTAGGGTTTTTGTCTTCAACAATATACTATATACGTAAAATCATATTGCAACGATATTAAGTATATTTACATTCGCGATTTAATGATAAATATTTATCGTAATTCATTTATATTTTAATTTTTTGCTTTAACTATATATACCTATTATTAAATATTTGTATACATTTTGAACAATGGTAACTGCATGTTTATTGAGAGCATTGACGCAACTAAGGGAGATTAGAGGACGCTTAGCCCTCCTTAATGTAAATTTTAACCCCTTTAACCCTTTTTTGTGAAATTATTCGTTCAAATTTCATGTTAAAATAATTACAAACGTAATACTGCAATGTTTTTTCATTTCTAAGCATCTTTTTCCTAATAAAGGAATAACTGAAATATAAAAGAATAACTTGTCTCATTTAGTCATATGGATTAGATAATCTTATGGAGGACTATAACACTATAACCCCCATGATTTTAGTGCTATTTTCGCTGAGAGATGTAGAGCACAGGATCGAAACGTGTATCTGTATATAAAAAGGTAGCACAGAGTATAAGGGCTTCAGGATAATGAAGTAAAATGAAGGATTATAGATGAAAATGTTAAGTTGTATTAGTGAAGTGACAAGAGAAGACAAAATACTGTTGTATAGCCAGACACTTTAGTTTTTAGGTCAATGATGCCGATTCGAACAAGCAGAGACAGCAATATTTATAAAATATAACATTATATTGTTAAGCGATGGAGACATGGGATTTACCTGCGACTCGTCGACGAGAGAAGTACGTCGTCTCATAATGAATAGTTTGTGACGTTTGTGTATTTTGATTATATTTCGCATCCATATCACGTAATTGTCCGTTTCGTTAAATGGATAGATATTTTGTCCATTTCGCAAAACGGAACTTCATTTCATCCATATCGTGTAATTACGCTATTAATATAACTAGTATTTTATAATTTATACCTGCCTATATTTTCTAAATTAAACAAAAAATTGTAATATTTGAGTAAACTAGATTTGGTGTAGACTGTAGATATTAGACAAAGCAAATGTATTTTTTATTATCATAATATGCTACAGTAGTGAAATTTGTATGTATAAGATGTATTATTTTGTCAAGTAAGTAAAGTTTTAGTTTTACTGAGAACAAATAAACTTGATTATAAAATGTGTTATGAAATAGTTTTTACCTATTTAGTTCAGCTATCTAATATTTTAGTTCGTTTTTTGATAAATATTATAATATTTATAGCATTTAATGTTGATTACGTCCTGAGAAGATAAATAACATTAAAAAAACATGATAATGTTTGTATATAAAATAATTATTGTGAAACCAATCTCATGATATATAATAGGTAGGTATTATGTTCTTTAAAATTATGTTACACGTAATTTTGTATAATATTATAAACTATACAAATATATAGGTTAACGTTTCAATGACCTATAATAATATCTATACTATTATACCTATATAATTATCTTATATTAATTAAACATTTTTTTTTTATTTAATTTTTAAAATATTTTTAGAATTTATATATTAATGTGAGTTTAAAGCATTAATTTTCAAATTAGATGAAAGTGCGATTCAATTATTTGTTCAATTTTTTTTTTAGTATGAATAAGTTATTAGATTACCTATATGAAAATATTTAAAGAGTACTTATACATAGAGAATATTGTTATTTTCTTATTTTCTGATAAAACCATTAAGAGTTTATTTGTAAATGATAAAATATTGAGCTATAGCTACATAAAATTCAGTTTGCAGTTTTGCATATAAAACATAGGTAATGATTTTTTTGATTTGTAATTCATATTGTGTTTTAATGAATTAATATTTATTATAATTTATATTATAGAAATAGTTCAAATAGTTTAATTGAACAAATGGGGATTTATTATTAAAATTAAAATTAAATTTTTACTTAGGCAAACGTAAATTAAAAATACAAAGACATATACCTGAATAGTGATAGATACTGAAATATCAAATCCACAAAATAATTCATTTTTAATAATATCTATAAATAAGTATACATTTTTATAATGTGAATTATTTTGTGTATTCGATGTTTTAATGTTATTATAATATCATTCATTAATCACTAGTATTCATCTTTACGACTATTATATATTAATTATTAGATATGACTACCTATACAAGTGATTCATGGATTTAATTGTCACTATACATTTAAAACATATACATAAATAATTTTTATTAAATGAAGTATATTATACATTTTTTGATAAATTTGTATAAATTATAATTTTTTTTTTTAATTAAATGATTACAATTTTACTTACATTATAGTTTTTAATGAAAATTTGGTATAGGTTTACGTACAACATAATTTTAAGTTAATATTAAGATCCAAAGAATATCTAGGTAGGCAATTGATTTAATTATTTATGTGTTTACTATGAACTTTTATTAATCAATTTTAACCCAAAAAGTAACGATTATGAGTTGTCAAATGTCTCGTAACATTTTTTTATTTTGAAATTTTAAACAGCCAAATATAACCAACACCCGAAGCCCTGATTATAACCTATAAAAAGAGTATCAGAAATTATTGTTACAACAATAATGGAGATAAGATTAAAAACTTATGTAATTTCCACCATTTTTATAACACAAAATTACCACATAATATGCATAGGTAATATTTTAAATAAAGAATTAGTTATTAAAAGGTAGCTATTATAATTATATTTACATTTATATTATTAATATTATTAGTTATGTTTATTGTGTTTATTGTTTTAAATTTAAATAAAGTTTGCAACAATAAAAAAATGCTAAGAATCAATTTTTTAATTAAAAAAAAAAAAACAATAATAATAATAATTTAATTACAAATACAATATGTGACCTGTCACTTTATTTGCTACGAAAGCATATTATATATTCAAATTATTTCAATTTTGTTTAATTATGTTATTGTTAACAATAATAAAATAAATGATGACAATATAGTATTATAATATGTACGTTTTAAACCATTTTCATTTATGTATAATTTTTGTATAACAAATAATATAAATATGCTTTGTGCTCTTTAAAGTATTTTCTTTTATTAGAGAATTATATTTTTATTATTATAATATTAAGGAGATATTCATAATATTTTATAAATATCGTGTTTAACTATCTATTAAAATTGTGAAAAAATCAAGATAGTGCAATTAAATCAGCGTTGAATGTTTGAATAAAATAATAGTATAATTTAAATAATCGTCCTATATTTAATATAATATCTTATAACATGCAAAATGTGATTTATATACCATATAATTTACTATAAGTGTGAAAATACAAAAGTATAACGTTTTTATCTTAATTATAGTTAATTAGTAATAAACTATTCATACAAATCTCAAATGAGTATGCACTATAAAGGCAATATTTTTTTTTATATTAATTGCATTTTTAATTGTTACTCTTTTTACATTTTTCTTTATTTAAACTATTAAAATGTTAAATGTAATATCTCACAATCTAGTCCAAAGGGTATATACGTAATGGTCATTTTTCGTTAAAAGTTATAAATTACAGTTTATTTTTTAAAGTTATATATATATTTTTTATAAAAGTCCCATTTTAAGAATTATTTTCCACTATATTTGATATATTTTTAATGTTAGAACAATTTTGACAATTACTTCGTAATTTCATTAGGACAATAGCCAATAATTATTCAAATATATATACTATAATAATTATCAATCAAATATGTCGAATATTTTTTAGCAATAGAAGAAGAGAAATATTATATAGAAAATTTGGAATCTAAACAACCTATAATATTAAATATTTTATTCATACAAATGCTTAATAATAAAATATGTAGAAAATGTTTAGTTTATACTGCATACTATTGAAATAGTTATAAACGATGTCAAAATATTATCTAATTGTATCTATATATTTTTAAAATATTGACGATTATTATTTATACGAATAATTATCTATTTATTTATTCGTACTTGTACCTAATTAAAATAAATTATACGAAATAAATATGATTATATTTTATAACATCGTATATACCTATTTAATTGTAATTTATTTTTTAAAATATTTCTATCCATATTTTTTTGTAATACTTAAAATTAGCGAATGAATATGTTTTTGTATTCATATTATGATATTATGTGTATGTTCAATATTATAACTGAATATAATAAAATACTGCAGTTTTGTAAAGTATGACACTATAATGTTAATTTGTACAGTTAAAATAAACATTATGATTATTGTTTATACATTTTGAATAAATATGAAATAACAAACACAAAATATATTATATCATTTTTATTATTTATCATTATAAAAAATTGCTATTTAATATAAGTGTTTATCTATTTTAGTTAAAACGCAATACGTATTACAAATAATCAACTCAATTAAAAAAAAAACCCTTTTAAAAAAATGTTTGATATTTTTTCAATCAATTGAATAGAACAACAGTATAAAAATTATGTAGCTCGTCTACTCTTACCCTATAAAATACATCAGAAGTTACAATTTTATAATTTTAAAATATTTTTCATCACAATAAAAATACATTTTAATAACAGACTAACATTACAGTATCCCCGGTATTTATATATAGTGCTCGATAAATAAACAAATATTTATCTCATAATTATTCATCTCACTTTTTACTTCACAGTAATCATTTAACCAAAGGATTATTATGTAACATTATAATTTATTATTTCGGGCTTATTATAAAAAATAGATTATAATATAGGTATATTACAATTTTATAAATGATGTAAAAAATGTGTCCAAATTAAAATATTCGATTCAGTATGTACATATTATTTATTTCATATTTTTTATATTAAGTATGCGACTATTGCACAATTTCTCTCCCACAAATTTAGTGTACGCCTGAATGACTAAACTTGTATGTATAAAAATCTCAAACTGTCGGAACATATTTTACAATTGAATTTCGTTTATACCACACACTCAGAGTGTTATAAAATAATATTAATTTTAAGCATAAAATAATCAGTTATATTTATTTATACAGTATATACGAGTATACGAGTATTTACTCCGGTAGATAATTTCAATTATTATTTTTACTATTAAAAATAATTTCGTAAGACTCGTTTAATGGCCAGTAGAATATATTATATATACTAAATATCTATTATGTTTACCTTTAATAAAGATTCGTATTAAGTTACCTTAAGCGTGAAATAAAACGAAATCTAAAGATTATATTTTTATTATTATACTGAGATCGATACCTGTAGAGGTGTAGGATTAGGATGGCAAACGCCATCTAGTTTGTAGTGTAAGGTGAAGCAGAAAAAGAAGAATATATTTTATATTAGGTAATTGATTTTTTATCATAATAAAGAAACTACTATGAAAAGAGTTTGTTAATGTTATAATAGTTATCAATTTAAATCTATTTTTCTTGTTATAAAGTCTGTCTTAGATTTATAGAATTAAATTGAAAAAAAATAAACTGCGCAACAATATGTACGTTATAAAGACGCCACACCCAATTTTTTTTGTTAATGTCTAAGGAAATAGCAAATTTATCGTCACATAGAACTTAAATTGTGGCATTTGAGTTAAATTTATAGTCTAAACAATTCCTACTAAGTTTAAAGAATGGAACATTTTCGAGATATTTATTTAATAACAAAGTTATGTTTTAATTTGTTTCATATTAGAAATAAATACTTATTAGTTCATTGTCAGATGATATATTCACAAAATACCCACGAGAGAACCTTAAAAATGTTCCGTTCTTGAAATTTGATAATGAGAGTTTAATCTGTAAGTTTAACTCAAATCTCATAATTCATGTTCTATGTAAGAACTTTATAAAATTAATATTTTAATTATTTAATTTTTTTATAAAAAAAAGCTTACAGCAAACAAAAAAAACGGAAAGGTCGATTTTAGACGTTCTTCCTTCGTCCCTTCGGTCCTCGGAGAAATTAGTGGTTTATTATTATAACGATTTCAATGCATTGATATTGCATTAGTATATACGATTCTGAGCGATACTCTGCAGTCAGGTATACAATATATTATACTGATAACTCGTAGTAAAATTTTACCACTTATGTAAACTATGTTTTAACACGTTAAAAACTGTATTGATTATCCCAAAATATTTAAAATCAAATTCATGGTAACCGCAATTTTGACGTTTTCCATTCTTTTTTGCCAGTTTTTCTTCTTCCGAGGAAAATAGTATAAGAAATTTAAAAAATGAGCTGAATAAAGCACCAAATAGATTCAATTTTCAACCGAAAGCATCCCTTACTTGTGATAATCAGTTCATTATTTCTATTCATAAAAGTGGTTTTAAACATTTAAAAACACAAAAAATATCATTATATCTAATTCTACTAAATATTTACACTTCGATTTTAAAAATATTATAATATGAAATATGAAATTATAAAAAATTTTCTGATTTTTGTTAATTGAAATTTACGTGTTACGTTTAGGCAAGATAACCATTAGTAAATTCCAGTAAACCCAGCTCCCTAGCAAACTACTTTATATTATATTATACATTTATTTTACATTATCTTATAATACTATATATTAATATATATATGTTTTATATAATATATCATTATACAATTAATTACATTATGTAATATCATAATGGAACATAGTCGATTTACATATTATAATTTGAGACGATTTATAAAGACAATTTATTTATTCGGAAATTGGTAGATAACCTACTTGGATATTATATTTTTTTGTACATACCTGCTTAAACATTTTTCACATTGAATAAATTTATTCGTACAGGTACCTACCTAATTATAATGTAAAATACATTGAATATTATAATAAAATTATCTTAAATTATTGATCAACTATTAAACAAATTAAATTATAAAAAATACAACTTGTTGACTCTTATAATATGATTGCGCTACCTAGTGTTCCGCTTATACACTATGTATGCTGCGATGTTTCGACAATGACGGTCAATGATTTCGATTATTTATTTGGCATATAAAGAAACAGTATTTAATACTCTTATGAATGTTAATAAAAATGTATTTCATATTTGCAGTTGCAAAAATAGGGGAATAGACATAATCTTACATTCTCTCTACTTGAATTTGTTTAAATAAAATTAAAAGAAAAATAAATTAAATAAACATGTTGATTGCTAGTTGCTGTAAATTTATGAGGTTATAAAAATAATTATAAAAACAATAATTATTATTAGAAATTTGTCAATAAACGAAACGAACAATAGTATTTCAGCTCCACTAATATTTAAGATTTTCCAACTTGCCACTCGGGGATCTATAGTATACAATATTTCTAGTCATTTTGGTATTGCCGAAAATATAACAGCTGATTATTTAACCAAAAGCATTCAATACTATTAATAAATTGCCTTCTGGCCGCTGAAAAGCTTATGTCTTCAGATTTCACCCACTCCTTAAATCCGCTGTCACTTCCCAGTTGAAAAGTAATTGGTATAACTTTCTTGATTCGTTTTGTCACCTTATTCTTTAGGTCTATCTATACTAATATCTTACATTATCCCCGATCCTACAAGCTTTTGATCTCAGAATACGGAGGGAAAAAAATGTAATACCTTACTTTCGTCTTCGCACCGGACCTCAATCTCCTTCCATCTCATTCTTACAAATTATCTCTAAACGATTCCCATCGTTGTACTTTATGTAATCCTTGTTTGGATCCTTCTAAATTGTGATATCTCGCATCATATTTTTCACTGTCCAGTTTTATCCAACCAATGCGATTTTCTTCCAAGATTAATAAAAGATTCTTCAACATTTTTCCAGAGACTATCAGATTGCAGTACTCTATAAGGTTTTCACGATGTTAATTTTTTTTCTATTAAAGCCTATTTGGGATTTAGTTATCATTAGTAGATATCATAGTAGATCATTTATTTATTTAAGTACATTTCAAGTATAAAGTAGAATTAATATGAGTCAAACGACAACCGAAAGACTACAGACGTGATATGCCCACACAATAATATAATATTAAACAATACATATCATATTGTATAAATGTAGGTACCATGTATGCGTGTATCTAAATATCTGTGCACGTTTTATGTCGTCATCATGCGTTGCCACCGTAATAGAATATAGCACAGCAAGGTTAGACGGTTTTTTTTCCCTCAGTTTTGGTCTTTTGGGGATCACTCAGACAAACAAAAACGAGAGTTTTTCGTTATTATATTGTATAATATTATTTTGATCCCCTTATCGTATTGTTATTATTTTCTTAATAATAATATGTTTATTTTTACACCCACACACACATATTGTTATATTATATATATATATGTCGTATACGGAGAAAAATGTTATTTTGGTATTTTATTTTTGTATTTTTACGAAATAAAGGGCTACATTTCACGCAGTCGTTTAGACTATTTAGAGACCCGCGTCAACAGCTTTGTCGCGCGCTGGGAGTATTAATTTAAAGACCCACTTGCACTATACCACCACTGCCACCGCGTACCGATGCTTGTGACGGAATTTCACGTATTTCATTTTATTCGCATAAAATTGCGCGGGAAAAAAAAAGCGGTGATCTTTAGAAAACCACCTATTTTTTTTTTCATTTCATTTTTGTATAATATTGCACATTATGTAGGTACAACGTTAAACAAACACGTACGTTTTGTTAAAATAACGATAATAATATGTATATGAAACTACGGTTCAACTTTATGCACGTTAGAATAAAATTTTTACGATTGATTTATACTATTCGATCTTAATTTATATTTTATCCACCGTTATTCACCCGAATTGTTTTAACTCGGGTGTAAAATTCTAAGTACGAAGTAAGTTTAGTAAAAATTGTATAGCGTAAGGTATTTATTTGGAGTATTTGTATTTTTAAAAAAAATTAATTGAATAGTGATAATACCAGTATTATTTATATCTTAAAAATTGTTTTGTTTTTATATATTTTTAAACTTTTTATAAATATACTTTATTTATAGTTTTATATTCTGAAAATATTGATATATAAATAACAAAAATATTAGATCAATTGTTTATTATTTATAAATGTTCAAGTTTTAAATTTAAACAGTAAAAACCGAGAATAAGACATAATAATAACATTTTTTTATTGCACCTATATAATGTTTTTTTTTTTACTAATTCAAAGTTTAAAAATATGATTATAAAAAAATAATATATTGATTTAAATGCAATAAAAAATTATGTATAATAATGTAAATAAATATTGTGTTTTATAATTTGAAATTATGATTTGGGTTAACAATATAAAAAAATAGAAAATTCGAAATTTAATAGTTATTGACCAAAGTACAAACACGTTGTACTTTGAGTTTTATCAACAATTTTGGTCCCTATTACTACGGATTCCACCTAGAGCATGGATATTTCGTTGTAAGTAGTCACTTATACAGTAGTCACTTGATAATTTGAAAAACTCAATAAATCAAACTAAATGTTTAGTCCCTAGAAAACTTCTATAATTCGAATACAAATAATGCATTTTGATCCCTTTCATAAATCGGAATTGAAGTCGATAGGTGACTATCTACCAACCTATTTTTTTTGGCTAGATTCTCTATAACTCAAAATTATAATAGTTCTTCGATGAGTTACAGATGTATGAAGAAAAATGTTATGTGTTTTTTAAAGCTATCGGTATTTATAGACTACGCTTTTACTAGATTGTGGCCAACCAATTGTCTCAAATTGTCAGAAGAAGATATTTTTCAAAATTTTTTTAATAATTGAGTTCACATTTTTATTTAAATAAATATACGTATATTGTTTTGCAATAACATTTTTTATCTCTCATTAATTCGAACTCTTACTAAATTTAAAGTTTAATAAATACAATTTCAGCTTGGTTGTCTAAATATTTGATTAGCGAAAACATAGCCTAACCTAACCTAACCTAACCTAACCTACCATATCTATACATCTAACGAAAAAGGTATTCACTCTATTTTTTTCTTTATCGACCATGAAAATGATTGTATTTCCATCTATCCCACAGACATAATAAAATAATATTAAAATAATAAAAAAAAAAAATAGAATTAGAAATTAACTTTGAATTTTATTTTTCTCCTGAACAATTGACAAAATGGAGTTACTACCTTTTTCGTTGGATGTATCGATATTATATCTAATATAGATATAATACATGTATGTATTATATGAATACATTTGAGAATTATTATATATTATTAAATATTAATAATAAATACTTATTAATGTTTATTTTTTGTCTAGACACGATTATTATTCTATAATCAATGGAGCACATTAAAAAATGATAAATATTCACAACAACAACAACAATAGTAATAATAATAATAATAATAATAATAATATTATTTTTACAATAGTCTGGCAGTAGCCAGTAAGTAATATTTTATCGTTAAACCCACAGACAATTATAATATTATAATTTTCTCTTACCTCCATCGTTGCCGTGCCACGTTTAACTTCTAATAAAGTCAACGTGAAACGTTTTTCCGCGTGGCAGCGGTGAGTATAAGGTTAGTTTAATAATTAATAGTCGTATTTATAATACATACCTAGTGTATTTTGACTTATATACTTTTACTTTAACCTTATTGCACTACTTTAATTATGCATGCTTGCTCTTCACATGGTAACCTTTATATCGCATTTAATTGCTTACGCGAACAATATATTATTATTATTATTTCGCTTAAAAATCATTACCCAAGCACTGATGTTATGTATCAACGTAAGTTCCCATCCGTGTCTAATTATTATTAATACACGTGCCGCAAAGATATTTTATTCTATTATTTACATTTTATATTAAAATAACGATTACCTACGTTCACTTATTATTATTATTTATAACTAAACATCCAAGTTTATATGTTTATAATAATAATATCGCGATCCAATGGAAACTTAGAAGCTACCTTTTACTTAGTTTGAACGTAGGTAGGTTGTAAGTAGGTACCACATTATAAAAATAATGTGAAAACAAGAAATAAAACAGTTAAAGTGGTAGGTTGTCGAACGAATTCAGTATTGTCTCATCGTTTGTACGGTAAATCCTTAAACGCAACATGCCTCCGCACAAAAAAGTTACAATTTATTTATTAACCAACGGAATTTCAAACAATGTTCATAATTTTACACTATATTTTACAAGAATTAAATAATAAATAAATACTATGGTTTTACTGTTGTTGAAATTGTAAAATAACTTACATTGTATTACCGGGTAATAATATTCAATTATGTTTCAATAAATCAATTGATTGTAATGCAAAAATTAGTTAAAAACAAAATCACAATTTTACAATTATAATATATATTGTTTATTAATTAGTAAAAAAAGAATCTTAAATTTTATACCCGTAAATATACATACTATATGTAATTATAATATAGTTTTTTTATATTAAAAAAATTAAAAATTATAATCGTTTGTAATTTTATTTATATTTTAAAATTATTTTTATTCTTAGTTAATTATTTTCCAAATAGTAGTTAATTTCCAAGAATAATATTAACCAGAAAAAAAAATAGTGATATAAGTAATTATTGAATAATATTTTACATTATTTGTAAATATAACTGTTCGTGTTTCCCTTGAAAATACATTTTTTAGAATTTTACATAAAATAATAATTTTATATATAGCATTGGAGGAAATTACTATATTATAATATTAATACATTTTATAAAAGGATTAATAACTAAAGATTACTTTTTTGTAATCTTAATTTTTTTTTCAAATCGTTACGACTTTAAAAATTATAAGGGAACTAATATTTTAAGTCTTCAATATTGTTAATTTTACTTATAGGTGTAAATCCTTAATTTTATAATAGGCACGTTATAAGTTTCTTAAAAAATAATTATAGTCATATTAAAAATACAATGTAACTTGAATATGCAATTCCTTAATGAAATGGATGTTATTATTACATAGGTACTGCTTAAATATATACAAATATTTTCGATAGAAAACTATAAACATTATATACTTATATATACCTTTATATATATTTGGTGTTTATTGAAGAAAATAAGATTTCTATCGTTTGAATTTCAATTGAAGTGACTGATATCTTGTAAATAAACAGTTTAAATATTGTAATTATTTTCAAAATTATTTGCTTAAAACTACTTGAACTAACTGTGAAAAATGTGGAAAATTACTATGAATAAGATTTTTGCCACAGCTTAAACTGGAAAAACGTTTTGTAATATCAAATTTTGTCAAAGTTTTGAAAATAAATAAATGCAATTTTGAATAAATACGGTATATTCCAGATTTATTTGGTTATAAACTGTAACTGATTTCCTCCAATTCAATGAGTTTTGAATTGTACGTATCGTAATGTAAACCCAGAGGTTTTGCATTTTTTTGAGCATGAGTTTCATTGATTTTGTCTAGAATTTTGATGATTAATATTTTAAGTTTTAATATTTAAAAAGGGGCAATATTTATCATATTTTACAAAGATTAATCAGTATAAACACTAAAATAAATACAAAAATAAGACACACACATATATATATATATTTGTGTATATTATTTGGACTATAGATTTATATTATATTATATATCTTTTAATAGGTAAAGATAATAAATATTTTTTAAATTTTGTATTAGATATATACTTGTAATATTTCCTGTATTTTTCTAATTTTACAGATTACTGTTTGTTATTAATTATCTTGATCCTTTGAAATCTTATACCAATTGGGTTTCGTGTTTTAATTTTTTTTTCTTTAGATTACCCATTATTATAATATTATTTATTGAAATTGTATTCTTATATTTTTGTAGAATGTTAACTTTATAACATTATAATATATATAACTGTATTTTATTTTACATTATATATTAGACTAATATTATTTTAAGTCAGTCTAATTTAACATTATCCATCACTGTCTACTTTTTTATAGCTCATATGAACATTGAATGCTGTGTAAGCTTAAGTCTTAGAGAGTAGTTTTATAAGTCTATAGCTAAAATTGCAAATCTCTGTAAAAAATAAAATAAATAATAAGATAAAAATATAAAGTTACATTCTTACTTTACACATACTTTCTAATAAAGTTTTTCGCTTTATTTTTTTTTATAACTGCAAATCCATTTAAAATAGAAAAGGTTGCTGTAACACATTGTTCTAATTCTAAGAGAACATAAATTATTTTTTTATGAAGCAAGTAAAAGTATAAAATATCAATAGATAAAAAATGCACATTTTTATTTCTTTTATTGATGATAAATTGTATTATTAGGTATGTTATATTTATATAAGTGATTATAGGATTTATATCTTTTTGCTTTTATAAAAAAAATGGTATCTTTTATATAATAAAAAAGAATAGTCAATGGTCTTGATATAAAATGTTTATAAATAAAAATAATATCATATTTCTAGTGATATGATATATACCTACATAATATATAATCATAATGTAAGAGATACAATTTAAATTTTAAATAAGTATTATGTTTATTGAAAATGAATATTCTTTACGAAAAATATCAATTCCTTCAGTTAATATTGTTTATATATACCTGCCAATAAGATATTACAAGTAATATTGTATTTCTCAACTTTTTTTTTCCGGGTTTTATATAGGCGTAAGTAATAAAATTAGTTGTGTATACCTATAAAATATTATATTTTACTACAATATTTTGTCTCAAATCTCAATCAATTGAATAAAAAACAATTTAATAATTATTGACTGCGGTTATTTGTTTTGAATACAATTATCAACCATCTTGCACCAGTCATTGTGTGACAATTAATATAATAATTTATGTTACTCGAATAGTTAAAAAAATATATAAAAGCAATAAACCTAATTTATACAATTCGATTAATTTCAATCTACCACTCGAAAACTAAATAAATAATAAAGTTTATCCAAAGAGCCTATAAAAAGATAAGATAAATGAAAATTAAGTTTTAAAAGTATATAAACATTTATATAATATGGAGCGTAAAACTATAACTCTGTATACAAAATAATTACTGTAGGTACCTATACATAATAATCCAAATAATAATTATTTAATAATATAAGGAAACTACCGTATTGCAGTAGGTATATTATGGTTTAGTTTAGGTTAAGTTGAAACTAGCCTAACTCAAACTAAACTAATTTTATGTTTGGGAGTTACTAATTACCGCGTACATGGTAATTTGTATGCGTACGTGTTTATTGTACCTAATGTACGTATTTTTAATGTGGTCACAAATTTATTCAAGTTTTGTTAGTTTTTTTTTAAAAAATTCTATTCTAACCATATACAACCTATTCTGACCTTAATGCCAGTATTATTGTATAATGCAGTAATGTGTAATAGTAAGTATTTTTTTTTAGAATTTAACCTATTATAACTTTAAATATTGAAGTATTCAATATTTTTTTTGGAGGTATATACATTTTGATAGCATTATCTGGTAACTGGTAATTGGTAATTATATTATATTTATTAAATATGTTTTACTTTATTATTTATAAATAGTATTATAATACTTATGTAATTATCACCAATAAATCTTTTCCACTGTAGTTCTTGAAACTATACTCGTAGTTGTCTGACATTATAGTTGCTAAATTAAATATGAATAAATATTATAGTTTTAAGACCCTTTTAGTTAAATTGGCAAATAGGTATATAGGTTATATATTTTTTTTTTTGTTATAAAATATTTTATAAGAACAATCAATTACTTTATGTATTATATTTTATCTTAAACGAGTATAAGATTAATAATTATACATCAAAAGCATAATAATTTCATAATATATTTATTTTAAGGGATATTTAATGTTTTGAAACGTAATTTTAAAATATGATAATAATTGATTGTCAGTATTTAGTGCCTATAAGCTATAACGCATAGTTACAATTTTGTTTTAAAAAATTTTTACCTAGAAAATATTAATGATAAACATACATATTA
The DNA here is from genome assembly GCA_013282895.1 of Eriosoma lanigerum. Lineage (NCBI taxonomy): Eukaryota > Metazoa > Arthropoda > Insecta > Hemiptera > Aphididae > Eriosoma > Eriosoma lanigerum. The sequence continues at coordinate 13,251,831 of CM023359.1, read as the reverse complement.
ATATACAATTGTACTACTTCCGTGATTATATAACATAAATAATTTGGAGTCATTGATGTAATAAATATTATTTATGATGTTTAATTTTATCACAATATAAATACATAAAGATAAATATAGTATTGTACCTTATATATTGTTTAATAAAATCGCAATATTTCCATTCTTAATTAAAAAAAATCGAATAATAAATTAATAAAACAAATAGAGTATAATGAATTATTAATATAATAATTACGATATATATTAATGTTAATGTTAATATAAATATAAATAAAATTAATTTATAGAACATAAATAATAATAATTTGTTTTAAAATATTATTTTAAGGGATACTTAATTAAAATACGAAATTAATTAAATTCATCCTGATACTTAAGTGAATATTTTGTAATAAAATTAGTGTAATTGAATATTTATTTATTTTTAAAATTTTTATGTTTATTACAATCTTTGGTGTGTGATTATTTTAATATTTTAGTTACGTATCACGGAAAGAGCTTATAATTTGCATAAAATTAAGTCCAAACGAACGTAATAATATTTGTTATGGTTTTTTATTATTACTGAGTATTTAGGTATTATTTACTATCTGCGTATTTTGAATATTAAAATCGTTTAAAGTAAAATAGAACAATCACAATAAAAAACGGACAGTCGATTTTGAGCGTTCTTCCTTCGTCCCTTCGGTCCGCAGAGAAATCAGAGGTGGAATGTTATTGTGTAATATTAAATTAAAATTTGAATACAATTCGAAAATACGATTCTAAGTGAAACTCAGTTCGATTTACAATATATAGGTACCTACTGAGAATATATTTTTTTTATGTATAAAGAAGAAATTTTTCCTGCCGCTGGTGAAATGTATTGAGAAATTTGAAAAATGACTCAAATAAAGTACCAACTAGACAAAGTTCTCTATCGAAATAATACCCTATTTTTGGTAATTGGACTATTATTTTCTACCCGAAAAAGTGTTTTCATACATAAAAAGAAGCACACATCATTGTAAAACTAATATATTCTACGCTTGGCTCAGAATTCAAAAAAATGTATACAATAATTTACAGTTGTGTGAGGTAAGTATTTATATATTCATAAATAAATTTGTATTATTTACATACCTACTCATATATAGTCATATGAAAATTTTGATTTAGACATATCTTTAAAATTTATAAGTTTACAAATTTATTTCTTAACTTGTAATATAACAGTAATATTTTATAATCAGTAATGATCTATACTGTAATATTTTCAGTACATTTATTATATAGAAAATAAAAATATAGAATTTGAAAACATATATAAACCTTTTATATTACATTGCAAATAGTTCAGAAGCTGAGTACTGAGTACGTCATGTTGAAATAAATTATGTACTAATTTTATTTAATCAATATTTATAAATAATGTATACGTTTCTTTTATATACAATGGTTTTCTTGTCGAAATTTTTATGAAAAAAAAAATGAATCCTGTATGACACTTCAATATATTTCTGACTACATTGATATAATATTAAATATCTAATCTTTTAATACTGTCACGAGAATATTGTATTGAACATAAATAATATTATGTGTTATTATTTATATTGTCTGAAGAATGGTGAGAGTTTGGTTCCGATTGACCTAACCTAATGGTAGTTAGTTTAATATGAAAATAATTACTATTAAAATACCATTAATGTAATATATGGCATTGTAGCAGGTATCATTATTATTTGATAATAATGTTAATGTTTTAATATTTATAATGCAAAGTCTTCCAATATATTATTATATATAAAATATAGAGTTAATTTTAAACGTGCATTAAATATCATAATCCACCTATGCAAATTTGATTTCAACTTTTAAATAAACATAAGTATCTAAATGCTAAACAAAATAATTATTACTAAAATTAAACTAAAAAAAAACAATTTGTCAACAGTTTATTATAATGATCTCAAATAAAGTATGCAATTGTGATAGGTAGTTATTTAATTATTTGAACACAACACGGCACATTAGATAGGCACTTTCATGTCATTGCTGTATTGCGAACATTATTATTATTGACTGTTGGCTGTTGGATAATGTGATCCGGCTCAGTGATAATTACCATTGTTGATCGTTTCTGCATCTGGATGGGTGGACATAAAAGTTTCATTAATATGCGGTCTACTATTTTTCCTTATAAGAAATAAATCATGAATTATTTTATTAAAAATCAAGATATACTAATTCAAGTCAGTATACACATCATATTCATTAAAATTATAATACGTATTAATAATATTAGATAGGTAGTGAAATAATGTTTATTTTATATTGTAATGTCATAATAATGTATGTTATTTATAAATTATAACTTATAATTTATAATAAGAAATATAAATTGATGATTAAAAACATGAAGTAAGTTAGTAAAAAATGTATAATAATTAATTATATTATTATTTTACTTATTTTACTATTTTGCTATATTTTTATTTCTAAAAATAAAATATGGATTTGAATATAAATAATTCACTCCCAATATGCATTATGTCTTATGTGATCTAGTATTTTTCTAAAAGTACTAGCTACCTAACCTACTCGTTTTATGAAAAATGTCCACTTATTTTATTTGAGATTAAGAGTTTGACGAGGACCCTTCGTTGGTTTTATATTGATGTGTTTTTTTCCTCCGAAAACACTTTTTAGGATGGTAAAAATTGCCTCGTAATTGCAGTAACGTAGCATACGCTATCAATCAGACATTGGATGTAGATTGATAGATATAGTTCCACTTGACGTTTTGAAAACCTGATTGGATTTATTAGCCTTTTATATTTTTCAACGGTTTTAACGTTTGCCGCAATCTCGTAAAAATATTATGCGTAAACACAAAATTCAACTAAGTTTTCATGACCATGTCTTACTAGAGACATATCTCTAACCTATCTTAGTTGACTAAATCGTCTAAATAAAAGTTTTGATACCCGCAAAATCACGTAAGTGCCAATAGAATTTAATTTAACAAAGTACATAGGCAGTTTGTTTGTTTTATAAGAAAGACACCGTTAAACGGATAATTAGAAATAATTAAAAACACATTTTATTATCACTTTATTTATATTATTAGGCACCAAGTATTACGTAAATGGTTGCTAATTAAATTAACCATTATTAAATAATTAATATGACCAATTAACATGATTATATATATTTTATACTGTAAATAATTCATAAATAATTCACCAGATGAATTATTAAAATCAAAAATGTAATAATATGATAATGTTTATTAAATTGGTTCCGAGAGGTATATCCGTATTGTTTCCTGTTTATTTCAATTTTCTTTCGCGTTGTACATTGAAAAATTTGTAAATACAATTTTATAAATTAAATTTGCAGTATTTATAATATAAAAATATTTTAATTATAAAAGTATTTTGTTAAAAATTATAGGTATGTATATTTATTTTAACACAAATATTGTTCAATACTATTATTATCATTAATTTATGCGTTTACTATTTATAGTTATTCATTATTATCATTTATTACAAATAGTAATTATTGTATAAACAATTATTTTTACCGTGTATGATGTAAATTCAGGTAAGTTTTTTTATTAAGTATGTATTTCCTTTATTGTATTGTACCTAATTATATTTAATCATATTTAAAAAAAAAAATGGAATATCGGAAACAGAAGACAGTTTTGAGTAAAATTAGTTGTGAGACTTATTTGATAAAAATAATAATAAAATAATAATTGATATCAATTGTTTTATCAAAATAACCACTTCGAATCTACAATCCGTAAAACTAACGTGGTCAACAATAAGTAACAAACAGATAACTGAATATAATTTATATTTAAAACCAGTTTTTCATGTATTGCACTTAATTATAATAATAGGAGCCAAAATATACTATAAATTTATATTATTTTAGTTTCTTTTCACCATCTAATAAGAGTTGCATTTTATTTTACTGAGAACCCGACATATCTATTAGTATAAACTTCTAATTATGTTTTATGTATTTATGTAATAAGTATTTTCTTATTTAAAATATAATATGTTAATAAATTTATTTGTATTTGAGGAGAAAATATTGTTTACAAATAGATTAAAATTAATTTACTATTAATTTACAAATTGAAATTTAGAATACAAATTTGAGAAAAGTATGAAACTAGTAAGTTTGTGCATTATTGTATACAAATTTAAAATGTCGATTTGTTCGAATAAATAAAAATATGTACTTATACAATAAAATACTTAAAAATATATGTGTGAGTATATAACATTATATCTATCTATGATGTAAAATATTTATTTTGATATTCCGTTCCTTTGGATATACATGTAGTACTTTTAAGATATATTTTTTATCGTTAATAATTTTTTTTTAGTGTTTAGTGTACTTACAAAAATTGTTAAAAACATTATAATTCAAATTCAATTTCAAATAAAAATATAATATAATTATATATATATATGCAGAATATTTTATAAAATATATTTAAATATGATAGTATTAATTACTATGATGATATACATTGAAATTGTATAGTGGTATTAAACATAATTTCTCAGAAAATGATTACTATAGTAATTTCTGAATAGTTATTTTTCGCCATTTTTAGCTAAACGCATGATTGTTTTATAGTAGCTGAACACGAGCGATATAGTACAAAACATAAACAAAAATCGAAACATATAATTTTTTTTTGAAATGAGAGTGGTTATGTATTTTTTTATGTATTTAATTTACGACAATAAAAAAGTATAAGTAATGATTAATATTTTCCAATATTTATAATATGTGAAAAAAACAACAAAAAATATCGACATTAAGTCATTTTGTTTTATCGTGTGGAATATTCAACGCGTTGCGGTCAATTATATGCGGTAATGAAAACCACGCGTAACATTTTAATTTATCCCAAAATGGGTTTAATTTAAAAGGATTTCAATCCCTTCGGCTCCACACACCGTCACCATTGCAGTTCCATTACACACATATAAATTGGCATGTTTCGTCGTAGGACCACCTGGTTCACATGAAATACTATAACCGGGCGGACGCGGTATCGAACGTATATTAAATTATACCGTTCAATTAATTTATCGCGAGTAATAAAATAACATAATTTATCGGTCTCCGGAAACTTTTGGTAACATGGGTTACCGTTACTGTGGTAATGGTGGTGATGTCAGTGGTGTACCAACGTTTAGTTTTCTATAATTCGACGTTAACGATGATAGATATCGTATTGGTGAATTGAAATTTGAATAGTAATAATAATGATAGTATAACACATAAACACTTGTGTATAATTCTGATATGATTATAAATCATAATTATTAAAATATAGTGTTCGTTGGATCATCGTAATATTATTATTGGTTCAATTTACTTAAAGGTTGTAACTGGAATCGATTGCGGAGAAAAAAAAACGTATCGTTAGTTCTATTCTGTCGGAAACTACCGTCGAAACGATTTATGTTGACAGAGTTTAACGTCTTAATACTTATTATTATTCGGGATTAAAATTTATTTTCGTTTCCACATTTTCTTTTTCAAATATATTAAACATACAGTATAATTATGGTAACAATATTTTAGAAAATATTTTGTTAAATGAATTTTAATAAAATAAATATTATCTTTACTTATTTTCTTAAGTTATGTGGTGATTTTATCTTTTTTAAGCTAGTTTTAATAAATAAATATATCCATTTAATACAAAATATTATACGTCAAAAAAAAAAAAAAAAAAAAATACAAGTAAAGTGTTTTTACGTATAAAACAAAATTATTTTACGTACATAATATTATTTGATACGCACACGCTCATTTGGATTGTAATAAAATATAATGGAAATTTATGCAATCGTTTTTGCAACGTCGAACGTACATAAAATGGTTCGGAAATATATTGACGTGAAATTTATAAATATATACAGTCAAATTTACTGGAGTAAACCGTGTCGTTTATTTTAATTAGGTCCTTTAATACTACACTAGGGTAGTATTATTGTCACGTTGTTTTATTGACTTTGGTAATTTTTTTAAAAATGTATACACCATTCCAAGCCATTAGGATTATTAATGAAAAAACAAAATAACGTGTACATTACCACCTTGTCATAAATCAGTGTTGATCAAGCTAATAACACACGCGACATTAAACTTTTAAAAGTTTAAACATAATATAACAAACAGAGTATACAAATATTCGTATAAAATATCGAAAAATATATACACAATTCTCATTTATTATATTTAAATTATACTTACTTGTAGTTCAATATAAAAATATATTTACATTATTTTTTCACATATTTTTTATTGCAATTATTAATATTTTATACAATGTTCTGTTGACTAAACAAGTTCTTGGAATATATTATTTGGTGTTATTTAATTTGTAGGTATATGAATGTTATCTAGACTAATAATTTGATAATTAATAATATTATATAAAAGTATATTAAGCTTTCATCAGCCCCAAATCAACGTTTTTGTCCGTTTATATATATATATATATTTATATGTTGTCCGTATATTGTCCAGTATAAGGGGAATTATTTTGTACATATTTTAGAATAATATTGTTTAAATATTAGTTATGGTATGAGATAAGAAAAAAAATCGGGGGTGAAAAAATAATTATTAGTTAGAAAACTATTTTGATAAGAAAAAAATATATAATATACATTATATAAGTACTACTTTTAATGGTGTTCGTTGCAAATTATTAAATTCAAAACTTTTGTTTTTTAATCAGTTCTTTTAGAAGTATTAACATTAAGTATAAATTATAAATATCTATATTGAAGAGAAAAATATTATATATTATGTACCTTTAAAAAGTGAATAGTAATAATAACGTTTTACATACAAAAGTCAAATAAAATATGTTCAAATAATAGGCAGTATTTGAAACATAATATGTGTATTATTTTATTGCATAAGGTACATACTATTTACATATGTCAATATGAACTTACATTATTAATATTATGTGTTATAGAATAAGTATATTTTTTATTGAAAACATTTTAAACATTATTACATTAATTTAACATTTTTTCTTGAATTTTATTATCTAATTTGTTTTCTATATAAATATATATATATATATATATATATATTATAAGTGTGACAATTACATATTATATAGTAGTGTTATACTTTTTTTATATGAAAAAATCTAGTGGAAGCTAATATAAGTAAGTACCTAGGTATTTATCAGTTTTAAGAGTATTTATTTAATTTACGTTTGAAATTATTGCATCTAAATAAAATTTACATTTTTTTTTATATTTTAAAAGATAAATGACATATTTTTTTCACTAATCAATCTATCAATCAATTTTTTTTATTAAAATCAACGTTTCTGGGAATTATTTCATATTAAATATCTAACATTGTTTTAAGGTTTTAGATATTTTGTAAACTTTTTCTTTTTGTGTTTTGTAAACATGTTTTTATTTCTTCATTGTGAAAAACATATTTTTCATTTCTTTAATATTTTGATTTTATATTTTATATTTAAGCATTGGAATTATAATACACAAAAATTTAAAACTTCAACATTAGTTTTCAATATTTTTGTATTAAAAAATTAGCAATATTCGATTGTACATTGAACGTTTATTATAAGTAATAAGTAATTATTAGATTAAATAATTTGGCATTAGTTAAATGTTTGGCATTAGAATGGTAAATTCTAAACGACTCTGCAATTTTTCGAGATGTATCAATGTCGCTATTTATTTATTTTTTTAATATTTATATTACGCAAATTTAAAAAAAACTTTCAAGAATATCTCTTATATGCTTTCGTATTTTATTAATTTATTTTTTGAAGTTTCCGACTTAATTATTTATTTATCTGGGTAGTAATGCATGTACATTATTTTATAAAATATCTATGTGTGACTAGATTTTATGAAAAAAAGTTAGGCAAAAAATAAATATTGAATCACTTAATATACGTTTTATTGATCTTGCTTGATTGATAGTTAATTTTCGGTGGGTTGATTTTAATATTTTATCCACACATACATATCGGGAAACTATTTGTATCACCCCGGAGGCCGTAGACTGTATTATTACTGAGTTTAGCTGTACCATTAGATCACAATAATATTGTTATTGGTTCGATAGCTATGAAGTTGAACAATATATTTTTTAGTTGATAATTTTAATTTAATAATAAAATATATATTCGTACAAAACTATTTTTATTTGCACTTATATAATTATAATTGAACATTTATAATTATGCAATTGTAAATAATTGTTAATATTCAAATCAATGCCAAATGTATTAATAAGCAATTTATGACAATTATAGAAGGAGGCCCTGTAGCCCTTGCACACAAGTCTTCACTATTAAAATATTTAATTTATATTTCAAATTAGACAATTTGTGAAACTTTATTAATCTAAAATAAAATAATGTAGGTAAAAAAAAAATAAAAATTAATAACTACTGTTATTGAAGTTTACAGCAAAGTGACTTATTAAAAAGACATATATTTAATATTTCATATATGTTTGTATTCTTAATTGATTATTACCAACAAATTGGGAATTAAAATCCTTAGAATCCAGACAAAGTTTTTATTAAAAATGTTAAGAATTATTCATGTAAAATAATTTTTAATTGATGATTTTTATTTATTTTCTTGAAGTTTTTAGCATAAAAAATAAATATAAAATAAAAAATGTTTAAGTAATGATGAAAAAGTATTATATATATATATATAACATTACCATAATGTTATATTTTGCAATTTTACAAAATTATCAAGAATGAAGTGATATTAATTTATAATGTTTATAATGTATGTTTTTAATTATTATAATGTTTAAATAACCGATTAAAATATTTTAATTTAATCAAAATTGAAATAAAAAATAAATAATTATTGCTTTTATAATTGTATGATATTTTTTTTATACTTATATTAAATTCATATTTCATACACATCAAATATGTTCAATGTATATTGCGCTTATTGTATATTATGTACACAGTTTAATAATCTATATATTATTCATGAGATGTTTATATAATATAAAATATAATTGTTTTAAAACACAATATTTTTCGTGTTTACCAAATTTAAATATAAATTAAATTAGGTAGGTATACTGTAACTGTGTGGTAGATAATCATAGTGTATTTCAGTATTTTTATACTTAATTATATACTTTAATATTTGTATAGTTTTATATTTGTTTATGGTAAAACTAAAGTAAAAAATTACACCTACGCGACTATCCAAAATTTGACATAAACAAATTTAAAACCACTTAATTAAATACAATTATTATTAACTTATGATGTATTCATATAATGTTATTTTGTTTATTTGAAATTAAAACCAATTTTAATTATTATAACGCAATAAATTATAACTTTAAGTAGTATTCACGTTTTATTTTTTAATAAAACAATACTTTTTACAATTTAAACTTTTTCTTATAATAAATTTTTATCTTTTAGACATATTTGTATTAACACAATCAGCAGCTATTAAATATTGAATACTATTTATATTTATACAGAGGCGCATCCAGAAAATTTTAACAGGGGGGCACATTATTTATATTTTTATAAAGTTTATTTTTAAATTAATATAGAATATAATAATATATATTTTAACATACATAATATATATATATATTAACAATGTATTTATACAATTTAAACAGTAATTTCTTATATACTATAATAAAACGTTTTTAAAATATTATAGTAAGTTATATGTAGTTATTTAATTTATAAGTATATACTTATAAAAATAGAAAGCTATTCCAAAATTTGTCCAGGATCTCTCTGCATGGGCGGGCCTTGTGCCCCATCCTTGGATCCTTTACTGTATATGTATAATATAAAAGTAAAACTAAAGTTTGATATTTTTATTCAATAATAGAAAATATTTAGAAGAAAAGATTATTATGTGACCCTTACAATATTTATGATGCATTATTATCAATTAATTTCTGATAGCAAAAACCAAATTATGTACATTTAATTAATAACAAAATATAATCAAAGTTTAACTCAATTTTGCAACAACATGTCTAATTACTAATATTAATCGCCAAATCAGTTAATTGTCAGTTTCAGAAAAACAAAAAATTAAAGAATAAAACAATTCTATGCGACAAAATGTTGTATCTAGTATCATTGAACATTTTAATTAGATCAGTCACCTAGACTTTCCATTAAGCTAAGCCCCAGGGATGGCGACCGTATTGTTCTTAAAACCAGAATGAACATAAATAATGAGGTTTTTTTAAAGTAAGTATATTCGTTTCTCTACCAACTGTCTGATCGCTTTTTTTGATTTGTCCGCTTGACACACCTTGTTGTCAACAAAATAAAAAAATAAAAAGGATAAACATTTCTTATTATTTCAATTGATCTGCGATATCTAGGTGAAATCTCATTTTAATGAGACAAATATAAAGCAAAATATACTGAAACAGTAATAACGTTTTCAAATGATATAACTTTAATTATATATATATATATATATAAATAATAACATAATTATTTATGAAAAAATGTAGTTCTTTTATAACATACAAATTTTAAATTCTTTTTTTATATTTTATTTTATTACTAATGTAAAGAACGATATATTATTAACATAACCTAACCTTATTAGATAGGAAGTCTAAATTATTAACTTTGAAAAATTATCATTATCTTTATATGAAATTAAAATATTAAAATTGGTTAGATTTAATAAATTATTATTTATTATATTAAAATTCAATTAATTTGTGTTACCTAGAAATAGTAGATTATCGATAAATATCAATAAATTTATTTGTTTTTATATATCATTTATTTGTAGTTGTGATTAAGTTTTTAATTTTTTTAAAAAACTTTCTATTATCATTAATAAATTATAACCGAATTTCTTTGTTTATTGATTGAAAATATTCATTGATTGATTTTATTCCTGGATACAATATATAAAGAAAATAATTTCTATCTGGAAGTTTTCATAGTATAATCAAATGTTTGGTATTTTTAATATTTCTATGATTTTTTTCTCAATTCGTTATTAATATTATGGTCATGATCGGATATTTTGTATTTAATACGATACAAGATACAAAACCAGCTCAAAGCGTTTAAAATGAAAAAAAAAAATACATTCTTACCATAAAATCGTGTAGGTATACGAGTATATAGTATTATAGCGTGTATTTTTCAACCCTTTATATATTTAAATTTATATTGTATTATTATTTAAATTAAAAACAAATTTGTACGTTGCACATATGGTGTTTTTTTCTAATAATGATCAATAATAAGTAACGCACAGTTCATATTTAAATTATAATTAAAAACCGTATGACGATTGCACGTTTAATACATAAAAGTGTAAAAAACCAGGTCATTGATTTTGGACTTTCCTCCTTTGTAACCACGTTATTACCATACATATGCATAATTATAATAATATTATAAATTATCATATAATACGTGCATTCTACGAAAATTAAAATATTAAGTTTAATACTAATTATTACACGACGAATTTACGTGTTGCTGCTGGATTCAAAGATGTTTCATTGTTATCGAAGTGCGACAAAGGTGACTGCGAAATCGTTGTAACAAGTTTTCCTCTGTTTTAATTGTTGGTATATCTTTGTTATAAAAAATTTACTTTCATGCGTCCTACGTGAATAATTAACTCTAGCTAAGACGCTATTAAAAAAAAAGTAAGCATAGTAATTACTAATTACAGTAAGCAATTTTCTGCAATTTCATGTAAAAAACGGTTATTTATTGAATTTTTTCGTTTTTTGCTCAAAGACCTAAGTTGCCTTCCCCCTTAAAAAACCAAAATTCATATATATCATTTATATATTCTAAAAAAACTTAAAACCGACCATGAAGCATGCTACAAGTTCAATGTTCTTCTGTTGTTTAGAATAACAAGCGATTATTGTTTGTGAGTTAAAAAAAATGTGTGATTACATTATTATCGATAATTTGCTCTGATTATCTTGCTGAAAAGTTAGATTTTTTATTTAATTTGTCTAAGTGAAGTTATTAAAAAATATAATGTGGTAATGCTAAACCAAATTTATATAAAATTCAAAATTTATTGTTCGAACTTATAGATAACTAAAATAGATAAATAGATCACAAAAAAAATTAAATTTTTCTATTTCTCTATAAACTTATAATTTTTTAATAATCAACATAATTATATGATTGTGTTGAATAATTGAATGATCAACAAGTAAGCACGTTCATATAATATAGAACGATATACGAACCATTTGTCGCAGCGATTATTCAGGGATACTCATCAAAAAAGTAGCTACGTATTTGGACATAATGTATGCATAGTGTTTAAGAACAGAATATTGTTTTTTTTTTTTAAAAAATAATGAAAATATTGCCTCTCACATAATAATATTATTCAGTTGAAAATGATTCTATTTTGTTTTTCTAGTAAAACTTCCACGTGATTTTATTAATTTTATTTTGGTACCTAATGAATGTTTGCCAATAGACGTTATTATATGAATATGCATTCAAATGCGTATAATATAAATTATAATTTCCGACCACCGTTGAAGAGGGATAAAATTGATAGTTCTAGCCCGACCTCTGAAACGAGGTTTAATTTAAAGGTCTTACGATTGTATCGTGCTGCTCCCGTCATCGCTTATTATTGCCCGGACAAGAAATAATGTTGTCAAACACGCGCGGTTCTAGTCTTGTTTGTTTACATAATGTAATGTAAGTACACGCGCGATATTATGTTGTAACAATGTTGATCAGGAACTAGGTTAACTCTACGATATGATCGATGTGATCCAAAACAACTCTCCTCATTTGAGACATAGAATTGAAAGTTCTATATTTAGCCAAAAAATCAACCATCCGTTCCAAAATTTTATTAAACGTAAATATTACTTATGTCAGTACTCAAAAAAAATTTCAAGTCCCTACGATCTAAACTAAATTAGAAATATAACAAAATTAAAATAACGGAAACCGTAATTTGCTGATTTACCGCTTCTCAAGGAAAATCTTTTAGGAAATTCCAAAAATGAGTTAAATAAAGTACCAACTAGATGAAATTTGGTATGTAAAGGGTACCCTATTTGTGGTTATCGGACCATTATTTTTACCCCGAACAAATGTTTTCATACATCAGAAAAAAACAAATAATTAAAAGCCTATAAAAATTGGCGATTTTCCGCTTTTTAAGGAAATATTTTTGGGAAATTCAAAAAATGAGCTTGAATAAAGTACCAAGACGATACGATTTGCTACCGAAAGCATACTCTACTTGTGGTAATTGGATAATTATTTCTACCCGAAAAAATGTTTTTATACATAAAAAAAAACATCTTTGTAGAAACAATATATTCTTTGCTTCGTTCAGAATCTAATATAAAAAATGATCAATGAGAAAAATTATATCAAAACCCATGGGGGGATTCATACCCCATTACCACCTTGTCTACGCTTATGAATCAGGATATAAAAACCATTGTTTATAACCACAGAAATATTATAATTTGAGACTTAAAAATAAAATAAATTTTTTAAATGTTCTGAAGTTATTATATACATATTGTAATGACGTAAAAATAAGAGAGATAAAAAGTCGACGTTATATACTATGTAAGTTTTAAACGTTATTGGTGTTATTACCTTCCTCTTGATGGTCAGGGGGTTTCGGGATAATGAATCCAAGAGATGTATAATATATATATATATATCAATAATATGTATAATATATATATATATATCAATAATATGTATAATATGTAGGTTTGATCACATATTCGTAAAAATAAAATAATATATTCATTAATATATGCAGTTTTCTCGGAATTCTCGGAATACCAATCGATACTTGTACATAATTTGCAAACTATAAAATTCGTCGGATTTTTAATTAAATCAGTAATTCGTATTTGTTTTATAAAACAAAACACGATATACGAATATATGGTTATAGGTTGATATGAAATATTGCGAAGTAATTAAAATGTAAGTAAATTTGAAATCCGACACAATTTATTTAAAGGATTATACGATATTAATGATTTTTAGTCACATTGTGTATAAACATAAGTAGGCACTAATAGGTTGAAATAATTGTGATACATAATATGCACATTATTTTACCGATGTACATTATAATTGGAGTGGCCTTTGAAAAACGTTGACGTTTCGAATAGATATTTTGTTTATTTATCATTATTATTTATCGTTATAAATTATTTGTATAACTTATTCCGATGGGGTAAAATATAGACTAAATCAACAGTATATAAAATAAAGTTTCCTGTTCCAATTATTTGTTTATGAAATAACACAGACATTCGTAATCGAATGTAAATGTGTACTTACAATAATTTAAGAAAGTGATCTATTGTATTGAAAGTTTATTTTATGAGACAAAACAAACACGTTCAAAAGTCCATTAAATCTTTTTTTGAAAAAAATTCCTTACGTTTTTTAAACGAAAAAAGGATTAAGAGTAGGTACCTAGGATATGTAATCACGTTTTTACATTCGTTTATTACGACGTCAGTACTGTATGTCCGCATTAATTAGTGAAAACAATTTCTAATATTACGTATTATAACATTGTTTAAATGTTTATTATAAAGTTAAAATAAATACAATTTTAAGTTTTATTTTTTAAATTTTAATACGCATATCAAGGAATATTTTGAGAGTCTTATCTGTTGTTTAAATTTTTCTTCCTAATCGTCCTGAATTCGGTAATTTATTTAATAATAATTCATTTAAATTTAATTATTCTACAAAAATAAATGTTTATCAATTTAAAAATGTAGATGGATGACAAAAATCAATAAACTGTTCGGAAATGGTCTGACCATTGGATTCAAGAGGTTCAATTGAACAGAGGAAATTGTTTCATTTGGGATAAAATATTTTGTAGTTATAAAATGTGCGTATACGTCAATATTAAATTATTAAATATACAATTTTGTAAAACAACGATGAAGTCGAGAAATTAGGATGTGTTATAGGTTATGACATACGGAAGATCCAAGAATATTTTTATCGTTTTTTTAATTTAATTTTGATTATCTCGTTAACATTTTTTATCGTGTTCGACGAGGAAGTATACAATATTTTGGGACGGAAAATATCGTTTGTTACACAAGCTTTTCCAACCATTTTCATATAGGACAGGTACACAGTGGGTTAGATATTAATAACAATAATACATATAATTAACGGTCAAATCCGACGGGTTATTTTTATGTTTGGAATCGCGACGGCGGCGGCGATGATGACAGAAACACGCGTCTACATATTATTATTATTATTATTATTATTATTATAATATTATAATACACGCTTATTGTCGGCGGAATTTCGTGTTACATTATAATATTATTATTTTGTATTTTTCAGGCGCACACGCGATCGAATCGTATCAACAGGATTGTGGAGGTGGTGCTGTTGGCGGTTGTGTATAATTTCGCCAAACCTGGTAATTGGTATATAGATACTTGGTTATTACCATCACGCTATGCGGTTAAACAAACGGTTCACCCATAAGACGACGACCAAATGTCCGCGGATTCTCCGTTTGACGTGCTGCGTGAGTTATTATTTTATATCGTATGTATATTATTGGTACAATTAATTGTTTTTGAACTTTTCGAAACGATAATAACACGTATAGTCATACTTAACACACAGTTATACATACGTGTCACATTATGAGTTTTTTATTTGAATTATTTCTAAAATATGTATCACATAATGATGATATATTGTACAAATTAATGTGGAAATTTCAGTTTCATATTAATAAAGAGTTCGCAGAGTCATTTATTTTAGTATTATTATTATTTTTCTTTATACAAATAAAGTTTATTTTAAAATAACTTTATAAAAAGCAAAACAAAATATGTTTACAAATATTAAAAATAATTAAGTAGGTTATAAAATTTATAATTTTAGATTTTGTGCAAAGAGAGGAATGTTTTGGTTTTACAATGATTTGCGTTTTTATTTTATGTATATAGATACTTTATCGGGTAAAAATAATGGTCCGATCATAGTGGGGTAGATTTTTAATAGAGAATTTTATATAGTTGATAAGTACCTACTTTATTTAGCACATTTTTCAATTTATCCAATTTCAACAGTTAATAATAACTAATAAGTTTGTATTATTAATTTAGTATTTTATAATTTTTAAGACTTAAATATTACTATTAAAATTATGAATAATTTTTGGAAACTACTATTTTATACTTTATAATATTATAATAATAAAATAAAATGTATTATTATTTTGCTATAAGTGACATACATTTTATCAATACAATATTATTTTAACACATTTCTAATAAAATATGTTTCAATTTTTTTTTTCTTATCAAATTATTTTACAATTGCTGTATAATGCGATTTATTGCTAATGATTTAATTTTACATTATTATTTCTTATGTTTTTTACTATCCAGAGATACTCCAAGTAGGACGGTATGTGTGTGTAATTGCTAATAGAAATTAAAAAAAAAATCGTATCACGGTTAGCGTTTAGGTTTAATATGACTAAAAGTAAAATATTGTTATTATTTTAAACTTATACATATTGTTATATAATATAATATGGTTAAGTGGGAAAATCTAATAGTGAAATAAAAAAATTAGATTTATTTTAATATATTACTTTAATTCTACAATGCGCATATTGTTGTCGTTCCAAAAAGCCTAAATAATATTCTTGCGTAAGTTCAGCGTATAATTCCAACGTGGAATGGTGGGTTAAAACAGGAGATATGTACGTTGAAAAAGTGCGTTTCAATGTCCCTTCGTCGACCTATTCCCCCCTCCCCCCTTACTCCTTCTACCCACACGTAGGGCATAAAGACAACACGGAAAGGCTTTTTTCCACGCTATCACACACTCGCAAATGCATACCGTTCTGATCCGCAACACACGAGTCTTTTCCTCGGTCTGGGTTCGCATATTATACAATAATCACACATTTTCATTATGATATACTCGTTATTATTTTCTCACGCGATATTTGATGGAATCGGATACCACCGTAAAAATCTACTTTTTCACAACAATTACTTACAAATAAATAGCCCCCGAATATTCACGAGTCTCGTTATATTATATTGTACCGAACATTATTATTAACACATTTACTCGATTTCGAAATCTAAGAACTCTGATCATAATATTTTAGTATTAATATTGATTTCTTGTGTTTAGACCATTAGAGTTATGGAAATTAACAATAATATATTATTATTATTATTTGATATAGTTTTGCTAAACATTTTTATCTGTTGCATATTAAAAGTAAAAAAAAAAAAAAAATATTAACAGTAAAAAAATAATAATTAATTAATGAGAAATGAAACAAATTGTTGAAATATTTGCACAATTAATATTTCTTAGGCCACACAATACATAATATGTGTTAAAACAAATGTAATAAATATCCAAATTCGGTAAAAGTAATAAAGTAGTAGTGACTAAATTATTTACTATACAGTTAATAGTTCGGATTTATATAATAATGATTTATTTAATGTATTTAGTAATTCGATTCAATTTCTTTATTACAAAATCACATATTGATTTAGTCTCACGATTTTCTCAAACTCAAACGATAATATTCTTAAAAAAAATTGACTAAATATTATGTACCTAAATAATTTGAATATAATATAATATTTGATAGCACACATCATAATAAATAAATTTGAGTAGTTGGTTATAAAATGGTATTTGTGTTATTATTTTGTATACAAAATAAAGCTAAAGAAGAGTAGAATAATTTAAATTATTAATATTTTGCAACAAATATCTTAATATTAAAAAGGATTTTAGGGTTTACGCAAGTACTTTGAATTATTTAAATGTATTATGATTATAATTTATAACACATAAATTACTTTGTAGTTGTAAGCATGCGAATAATTGTATAACATAACAATTTTAAAATTTAATTTTCCAACCAGCAAATTCACAACAATGTTAAAAATAAATCTTTAATTTTATGTTATACAAAGATAAAAGTATTCTTTAATTACATTATTAGTTATTAATTATAATGTAAGTTATATTTTAAATTTAAGTTTAGTGTTAACGTGTCAGAACTTTGTATGTATATATAATACATAATACGTCTTTTTGTCAATTCAATTTAGAGAATTTCGAAAATTTTATTTGCAGAAATAAGCATAAAATATAATCAAATTATTTCGATTTTGGTGAATTAAGTCATGATAAAACATAAAAATTAAAATATTATAATCATAGTCTATAAATGATTAATCGTATAATTTTGTAAATATAAAAAATAACGATGTTAATAACTTAATTCGAAAATTATTTTTAATTTTGATTATAATATAGTCATACTGCATTTTAAGTACACAAATTTAACCAATTACATATATAGGTATAGATATACGTCTAAATACTTATTACTCAGGTGAGGCGGCAAAAGTCTAAATACTACCTTAAGTAGGATCACTAAAGACGACACATTTTTAAGACACATATTTACAATATTATGATCGTATATATCTACGATTACTAGCAAACAATATCCTGTTTTGGAATAGCATAAATGTACGGATCCCAATTTACAAACATGAAAATTACACGTAATAAGGATTTAACTTTCTGATTGATCTATCTACGAACACATTCAATTATGTAATAAATTGTAATATAAATACATTAATTATTACATTTTATTACATTTATACATTTTTATACCATATTTCCGGTAGTGAAAAATTGGGAAAATATCATATTTATTCGTTATTTATGTGTTATTTTTCTTACCATATTTTTCGTAATACCGAGTACGATCATTATGATCTGTTGTCCAAAATGTTCTAAATTAAGTGACAAATAGCTGTATTTTATTTATTGCGATTTATTTTATTATACAGTATGTCGATATTTATATTGTAGAGGATTTGTTACCACGCTGATTAATTATATTTTCACCACGAAAATGTTTTTCTATGTTCGTAAATTATTTATTTAGAATTACGAGTAAGTTTTATTTTAAGAACTTACTTTTCCATTAATGTTTCCTTTTAACAGACCATCGTGAAATGGAATAATTAACTTCTTGGCCCGCCTGTGAGAGCTATTTACGTCGTATTGATTTCTCATTGGAAGCAGTCCTTGTTACTTATCTTTTATAAAGAAATACCTAAAGGTTTATCAATCTAAAAATTAATTTAATTTGTTTGTAAAGTATTGTATTTATTTTATATGTTATTCAATAAAAAGCAACGTAAAATTATTATCAATACAAAACAAACGCATAAAAAAAATGTTATAATTTAAAACAACACAATATTTCGTTTTATTATATTTATAATAATAGTTTATAATTTTATAATTATAATTATTTAATTTAATTTAAATTACATTTTCATGAATTATATTCACGAAGAATATCAGAATAATTGGTTTTAATAGTAAAATACAATATGTAATTTTGTCCACAACGAATATATTTATATAATATTATACAATTTAATAAGAACTAATAAATTTATTTATTTATAGAATATTTATAATAATTGATAACCTCACTATATTATTATTTGGTTTTTATCAAATAATTATTTGGTTTATATAATATTTTTTTAGAGATGAAATAACCGTATTATCTTGTAACGAAAAAAAAATTTTTCTTAATAATTAATTTACTTGTTTATTTATTCAGTTCAAACCGCAGGCATAAGCAGCGTATAATAAAAAAACAATTTACAATAACAATACCTACGTTTAATCCTTATAATAACAATATTTTTTTACAAATAATATTATAATATTGGTAAAATTATTTATGACTTATAGTAATAATGTACATATAATACTATTTTTTAGAACATTAAGAAAATAGCCATTTCAAAGTTCAAATTTTTATGTTCATACGAATAATTAATTGTTACAATACTTTATTTTAAGTAAACCTGAAATTTGAATTATTTTTTAAATTTAGCTGATTTTATAAATAATAAAGAAAAACTTTGTTCTTACTATTATTATTTAAAAATCTTAAAAAAAAATACAATTAATTTTTTTTCTTTTAAATTGAATGTAATGCAAAAGTACTATAACAGGTAATTTAAAATGAAATATTAAATTTAAGTTCAAGTTAATTGAAAATATTAATTATTTCACAAAAAATGAAAATTGATCATTTTATGATATTTTATTCACGTATTTTGAACTGTGAAAAAAACTGTTTAAGCAAATTTAAATAAATGTAATAAATAATATCGTTTACTCGTGGCCTTATAAAATTTTATAAAATTTAATAATTATAAAATTTAATTTATTTTTGCCCAGTTTTAATAAAATTACGAATGGATTATCTAATGATTCTGCCGTATACATTGGACCCGATAATATTGTCGTAGGAGTTTTTAAATTTGAAGTTAAATAATATTATCGTACTCAACATTATTATAGTGACTATAAAGTATTTAAAATCAGATATTATTATTTTGTCCGTTTCGTAGAGAATATAACGATAACGTATCATTATAGGATTTATCGAGACGTTGATTAATTTACACGTACACATAATATGTTCAAAGTAAAACTTTATGGTATACCGAAGGAGAACAGGGTTAGATGAATCAACGATATTGTAGCAGTTTTACAAGACTAATAATTATAAGATGTATTATCAGGTTCGTTTTATATGCTTCCCTCTATATAATTATACAGCAACTTGTATATAATATATATTTTCCACGTCAACACTATACTAGTTAATTAATAAAATCGATTTAATTTTTCTACGACGTATGCATATTATTAACCGACACATTGGAATAAATGTTTATTCAGAGAAACTCCTTAAAACAATGACGAATTATACGATTTTCTTATTATACAATAAACAGTTATATTGATATTTGTATTAATTTCGTGAATTAATATTTCAGAATTCTAAACTTTCAATTGTTTTTCATTTATCATACTTCTAAATAAATATAATTTTTATTCCCAAAAGGTTTAACTATTGAATATGACTAAACCACCGTTTTTATCAAGCCGCAAAATAATACTATTCTTAGACATTATAATTATTAAGAATAATTATCAGTTATGTGTTGTTTAATGAATTTTTTTGAATTATATTTCTTAGAAAGGAAAACTTATTAAGTATAAATAGAGTACACAGAAAATAATGCAACGCTTTCATTGTTTTAATACTTGGTACGTAATTAATTTTCTAATATGTAGTTTAAATAATTTACAATAAAATAATTTTCAAAATGTTTGTTTGTTTTAATTGCTTTGTTTTCGGTTATGTTTATTTTCTTTTTGCCAAAGAAATGATTACAGATTATATTTTTTATTTTCGTGTTCAATTAGACTAATTAAGAAAAAACAATTTTGAGTATTATAATATATGACCAGTTTCTTATTGACATCACTATATTATTATACAACGTAATATATTGTATTTTTTTTAAAAAATGTTTTTTTCTTAATCTAAACAAAAAAGGCACTCTGTTTATCTATCTACCATTTTTCCTATAGACCGTTAAAACGATTAAAATAAAATAACATAACGTCTAATAAATTTCCCTCGTAAAAGAAAAATATCTATGTAGAAACATTATTTTTCATTAACGGATAAATATGTTTTGAATAAACAATTTCTATTATAAAAATGCGAAATTCGAAAACAAAAGAATTTTAAATTTTATAACAAATATCAAAAACTTTCGTCGGTTTTATAAAAAAAAAATATTTTATTGAAATATATATTATATACTATGTAAATGGTTTGAAAAACTGACGCGGTGTAAACGGTGATCGCTTGAGGAGAAGTTACGCATATGATCATAAATTCATATGTTTAAAAAATGTATAGTTTTAGGTCACGTACGAATCTATTATATAATAATATCTATATATGGAATTTTCATCATTTTCGTAACATTAATTTTTGATCATCGTGTACAAATAAATATTGTACAAAGTTAAATTTCTGGTGCTGGATATTAGTAGTGTATAATTAATATATGTAGATAGAACAGATCAAATTTTTCTCGGTAAATGAATATAAGATATCGGGTAAATTTAGTAATTTTTCCGACAGAAGACGACTTTAAATGAGTTCCGGTAGGAAATTGACGGATCATATTATTAAAATTGGTAAATGTAGAATACGATGTCCGATTTTCGATCCATTATAAAGCACCGTAACTAAGTTATGCGTTGACTGTTATTTTGATATAATATCCATTTATTTGGGGTATAGAGTTGTTTTGCTACGCACCCCTGCTGGTTCCGTCGGCAAGTTGCGGCACTTGGTCGGTTAATATACGACTCTTGATCAATTGTACCTATTATTTATACGGGAGGCGGAAAAGTATCATCGTTAAGTTATAATATTGTAAAAGTATTCAATTATGTCCGTGTTCTTGCGACACGAATGAAAATAACGTTATGAATAATTGGACTAAAATCATCACGGAGTTCAAATATGTTAATAATATAGTGATATTATATAATATTATTTTTAATTTATATTACTATAAGTCATATAGGGCAAGAATATTATAATAATAATTAATAGAGAGCACACTGTATATTTTATTGCGCGACAGATTGAAGCAAATAAAATCATTATCCGTTTCGCTTGCCACGGTCAATCGTCGAATTTACCAAACAAGTATTACATAATATTTTTAAAATTTTTTTTATTAAATGCTTTTAACGCTTTCCATAACAATACGTTTATTTATTTTTAAAACTATTATTAATTATAATCTCTGGTTTTATACATTATTCTCGTTTCACTTTTACCTATAGGATGACAGTCGTATAATTGTAACCATTAGCTTACATGACAATCGATAACATAATTTATCATACGTTATCATATATTATATATAGCGCGAAATCGATTAAAAAGGACTAGTTTTAAAACGTTGTTGAATGTTTACTGATTGTATTTTCCTTTTTTCGTTTTCTTCATCCCGTAGACGACGAGCACTCATTGGCGACTTCGAATGGCGACGGCGCTAATGTCGTCGGGTCAACGTGGCGGCAGTGACGGTCAGTAAGACGAAAAATACAAAAAGAGCATCGCTACCTCGCGGACGTGCCGATCCGGATAGCGCCTCGGCGGCCATTTCCACGCAACTGTGAAACCGACCGTAGTCGACTTCGGTGACGGCACAAAACTGCGCTCGCCTGCATTCCAAATTGCAATCTTTCGGCTTGCAGTGTCTCACCGAGTTGGCCTCAATGTATCTGTGAACATCGAAAAGCGCACGATTTTGAATGGAAAAACTTAAAAAAATAATTATAAACACGCTTAAAATTAAATCATACGTATATCGTTTTAACGTATAGGTATACTCATCGTGGAACGCGCATTAAATACTTTTAGTTTCCCCGTGAAATATAAATCGTAAAAATCACATCAAATCTTTTCGTGTTCCGAATAATTATCGTTGAGGCGATGAAATTATTGGTTATGTGTATATTGTCTACAAGGGTTTGATATGGTTATCAAAAAAGTATGCATTGAAAAACTGTCCACCAGCAGGTGTAGACCTAGAAATGATTACATTGTCTGGATTATTTATGAATTATAATTTTGCACGCTACGCAATGTGATGAATGATAAATCAATTTAAAAGGAGAATCGACGTAATACGTGTGGTTAATAACATTCTGAATCGGAGTGATAGCTAATATTTTGTAAACGTAAAGCCGACGTCATAAAATGAAAACAATGTCTGTGACTGCGTAATGTAATGTATTATTAATATCCGTGTTTATTGGAGAAATGTGAAGTTCAAATTTATGTACGACGAACAAAAGAAACCTATCTTTTACGCACATAATAAACAATGCGATCGCGTGTAAGGTAGTGAAAATGTGAAGTATTTCATTCAAAATTCAATAACATGTTCTATGTGGTACTTACTGACGTTTTTACGCGCGCGAACGAATAATACAGGTGAAGTTTTTTTACAATATCAAAACGGAACACGCGCGCCAAGACGCTATTTGAAGATTATTACTTCTACGTATGTATATTAACGATAGTTAATAGCTAGATAATATTATTATAATGTAATATCACACTTTACATTTTAATTAATTTAAATTGTTTTTAGTATATGATTACGAAATTTGTTTTAATAGGGATGAACTTACTGAAGGGAAAACAATTGTTGAATTGATTACCAGAAAAAAACACACAAATATACTAAATTCATACGTTAAAAAAATAATTGTATTTAAATATTAAAATTTGTAATTATTTATTATTGTACCATATAATTTCTGATAAACATTATAAGTAATAATTAATTATTATACCACAAATTGTATAATTATTTTAAATATAATTATAATAAAATCTTATTGTTTATAACAAACAATACATTACAATGCATTTACTTTAGCATAATTTATCATGAAAACTATCTTATCTAATGGGTGTATTATTCAAAGAAAAATTATTACGAAATAATTTTAATGAAACACACAAAAACAGCATTTTTTAAAAAGTTTTAACTTGTTTAAAACTATCTTTATGTTCTCTGCTTATTCATACACAGATATAATTTAAAATATTATTAATTAACAAACTTTTATAATTTTTAAACAACTAATTTAATGGGTAAAAACAACAATTAGTTGATATTTTATAATAAAAATATTTTTGACAAATTGTTGATGACATGTTTGGAACGGATTTAAACAATTCAGTACGTACTAACGCTATAAATTCAACGCTTAAAATAAATTATTTATAATTTATTAATGAAAACTATGTTTTTCAATAACGTCAATCGAATATAACGTGGTGTTGGGTATGTTTTACTACAAAAAAAAAAAAAAAAAAAAAACAGGATATTAATTTTAAAACCGAAAAATGTTTTATGAGTTTAATAAATCTCAAATAAACAAGTAATTTACTATTAAAAATTATTTTATGGATTTATATAATATATAAAAGTATATTTTTTATGACGATTTTAATAGGAATTTTATAATAATCGAATAAATTAATATTTTATGCTTAAAACAATTATTTTAAATTTGTTTTTACCTATAGTGAGTATAACTATCATTGTAAAAAAAGTAATTATTTTTATCTTTAAATTTGAAAAAAACGAAATAGTATAAGTATTCCCAAAGTATATTTCCAAGTATTCCCGTAAGAAGAAATTAATAGAGTGCCCAAGACCCTAGATTAAATTATAAAGTTGGATATGTGGTCGCGCATTCTTCGTCTCGAAGAATAGGCGATAAAAAAATGAATAAACTGAAACTTTGTCGAGTTAAATCTGTGTATATCCTACTTAGATGTTTCCATTGAACATTTTCACTAAAAACAAAGTACACCGAGTCTGATAGATGAAAGAAAAACTGTTGGCGTTTGTTGGAAAAGACTAGTGTTGGTGGATTATTTGGAAGTTTTTTTTAAGAACCATAAACAATAACTAAATCTCAGAGCTCACAAAAGTCGTTTTCATAAACAATTTAGAAGAAAACTTATTGTCCGATTCTACTTATAGTGTCTTCCTGGTTTTGGATATAGACTTAATTTTTTGTTTGTTGTTATTTAATTAATAGTTTTATGTTGAGTTGTGACTTGGTCTTTAATCTTTCATGAAAAGTCAGCCTATATCTAAAATATGATTTAATATAAGAATCGCAATAATAACTTATAATTTACTCTTAACTCGATCTATTCAAAGATCCAACTGAACTTTGTATACATCTTTTGATTAACTCTCTTGAGATAATTATTTATCTATTAAAATATTTTTTTAATATTTATATATATATATATATATATCTAATTTTCAATTTATTATTCGTTTTGTCATCGTTTCACATGCATAATATTATTTTTCATATATAATACACATTACCATAAGCTGAAATGTTGACATAAGAGCATTTACTTCATTTTTTTTAGGTAATGACCTGTCACATGTGCTCTATGCTCATGTCATTATTTATATAATACTATAAATTCATTTATTTAATTACGTTTTAGTATTTTGTAATATTGTTATATGTAGACAATTTTTCAATTCAAATAAAATTAAATTTTGTTATTAAAAAGTCGCTATATAATGATAATAATATTATAATATTATAAAATTAAAAACAAATACAATTAAATATTTTAAAATTTCAAAAAATTTAATATTCATATATTTTAATCAATAAAATTGTGTTGTAATACTTTTTCATTATTGTCGTACAATATTAATATAATATTATAACATAAAATCGGTTCTTGATTGATTAGCAAAATTTAGTAATAATCATAATGCATAAGTAATAGAAAAGTAGAAATAATTATCTCCTGATTTTGTTTTAAAGTTTCAATATGGGGTCATAGGAAAACGAATCTATGTGATGGATATTTCATGCACTAAATTCTTAATCGATGGTGACGATATATATTTTAAAACATTTTAATATCATAGTAAAGTGAGGAAAGTACGCAGATCATTAAAACATCCTTGACAATGATCATTAAAGATCATTTTTTGTTACTTTTGCAGGGTTTTCAGTGCTCATTAAATTTTTAAAACAATGTTTTTGTTATTGATTTACACAGTTAGATTCATATTTCCATGATGTCTGTAATCCTTAAAAAATTAATAATGATCATAAATTCATAACTCGAATAGTTGAATACTTGGACGTTAAATACAATCTAAATTTACAAATTATTATATTTATTTGGTTTTACGGGAAAAAAAAAGTAAATCGGTGATTAATTTCACTCGCGTGCGTTTAAAACACACAAAAAGTAGATACAAAATATTCTTTATTCCTTTTATAAATATTTAATACGAGGTAATAACAATAGTGCAAATACGAGTAGTTTTTTGTTTATTCATTCTAAAAGTATTTACCCCTCGTCAGAGTTTCAAGAATTGAGCATCTATATATAACCCCACGAGGCCATGGCGGCATATAGTAGATTTTATATACTATACATAAAAATATTTTTATTATATTTTGAAGTTAGGTGTGCGCAACACTTTCGCGAATATTTTCATCCCATTGACACTGTAAATTCTACAAAATATAATATTATTTAATAATACCATGTCAAGTGTGTACCTGACGAACTGCTGAGACTCGTCGTCCTCGAACGTTTCCGCGATCGCGTGCAGAGACCTGGGCGTGATTTCGTGCAACCCGTAGTAGTGCGTTAAGTTGTACTCGATCCTCCAGTCATCCGGATCGCCGTTTGTCGATGTTTCCAGATCGATGTAATACTGCGTGTAATCTAAAATCTGGATATATAAATCAAAACAAACGAGAAAATGTATTTTTCAACAATGAAAATTAAATTCAATCACTCATACGGTGAGTTTTGATTGACAATTTGACAAAATGATTAGCGTTTGAAACCCCGTTATTCATTATTTAGATATATGAATGTGTCGTATATATAGTTTCATTAAAATCAAAAAAGTTATGAAAAACAATCAATGGACACGGGGCTTCTATAACAGCCCATTTGATGAGTTTTTTAAATAATTTTTGTGACTAGGTTTTAGATTTTTTTTACTTGACATTTAGTTTTCAGAGAATAATTATTATTTTATGACGTTTTACACACGTTATTTTATAAGTATATATAAATCTAATAAGTTTTTAAAACCAATTACATTTTAACAAAATATTTTTAAGTTTTTGATTTGATGACTATAATGACAAATTACTAATTTTCATATAATGCATTATTTAGGTTCATGTTCCTTGTGATTATTTTTTAGTATATTATTTTCAATATATTTGTTACGATATTTTAAATTAAATTGTCCTAATGGATGATTAAAACTAATATTAAATGATAAAGTGTAATTTCTATAAAGTGTTTTATGTACTTACATGACCCGTAATTGTGTTGAACTTATACAGCCTCAACCCTGGGTTATTGGATACGCCGGGTGACTTATTGGGCGTCAGTGATGGAGCAACCATCATCCACGAGATTGGGTTCTCTGCAACATAAACGCGGTTGTGGTTATATTAAACTATCAAAAATGATGGTATAGTTATTTATAATACGAGTATATCAGTTAGACAAAAATAAATAAAGGCGCGTTTAATAAATTTGTAAACTTGAAATAGCTACAGTATAAATTTTGTATAAACTGAGAAATATTTAATATTCAAAATATAAACAAGCATTAAAATCAAAATAATGTTATTAATTATTAATAATTATTAATTTAAATTAATATTGTTAACTAAAATAAAATATTAATTTATTATTATTATAATTTTAATACTTTTACTCAGTTATTTTATACATATATTATATTAATTAAAACATTAGGTACATTTTTTTATGTTAGGATAGTGTTTATTAAGACTTCCGAAAATTTAATTATTTTGAATTTTTTTTATAGAATGCATAAACGCATGATATTAATATATAGTCAAGAAATCATTTTAAATTATGTGGTCATAATTTAATAATAAATATAAAATTTAAGACCGTAATAAAAACGTTGATATTTCATTAATAAAATTTAACATTTCACATACTGTCTAATGATTACAACGATTAAACTTTTATTCAGAATAAATTGATTGTGCTATAAAAATATTACCTATAGTAAAATTATTTTATGTTCTATATAAAATAATAATATAAAAACTGTTTCTACATAAAATATATGTTTTTTTTCTATAAATAAAATAACTACAATTATTTGACGAATGCGTAACAAAGAATAAGGTCCTAACGAAATTTTTCTCTTTTAAAACTATAACACTATTTATGCGATATAATTATGTGACACGTGACATTACGTTTATAATATTATTATTATTTAAATAAATATATTTTTTAAAGTTTTTAAAAGTGTATATTAAAACATGAAATAAAAAACAATTTTTCTTTGCGTTTTTATAATTTGTTTCTTATTTAATTACCTACTGATTAGTGACTATAATTAAAAACGTATTATAAAAAATTTAATTGTATTTACCAATATATTTTATATATTTCATGTATATTATATATTATTATTAGGAATAAAATATTTACTAAATTAATTCACAACTATTTTCCTTAAAATAATAAAACTATTATTCATAAATAAAGCTTATTTTAGATTATAAATAAAAAAAAAATAGATATTATAATATAAATATTAAAGGTACCATAATATAAATATTATACATTAAATGAATTACGTTCCTTTACATTTTTATTATTTTATTTAATGTTAAAAATTATCGGAGTATTTCAAGTTATATTTATTTTATTGTCTTAATAAATTCATGGTGGTATTTAGAATATATAAGATGAAACAATTTAAATTGCAATCTTTAGTTTTTCTTTTGAGTGTATGAATTTTTTTTTATATTGAAATAGGTTTGTTTATTATTTATATTTATTTAACATTTAAATTAAATTTAAAAAAATAATTTGAAGATATCCCTTTTAAAGAGTATATTTGTATGAGAATTTTGATGTGTCGGTTTCTTAATTTAATCTTGATTTCAATTTTTAGGAATTTCTTTTAATTATTTAAAAATCATATTTCTGACGTCATTATAACAGTGTACCTATTAATTTCATATAGTCTGTAATTATATCGTGGAGTGCAAAATTAATATTATTAATATTATGATAAGTGATACAATTTGTAGATTGATAATAATTTTTCGATTGATTTTTGATAACTGAGAAAGTCTAAAAGATTAGAACAACTGTTAAACCTTAGATAATATATATATTATCTATAATTATAATTGTTAAACTGTGGTGGTAAACATTGAGAGCGTTCATGATAATATTGATAAACAAATTTTACGTGCCATGATATTAAAATATTAAATTATTAAAAATAATAACGTCAGAAATATAATTTTTCTTAAAAACGAAATTTTGATTAAATCAAGAGATCGACACTTTAAAATTCTCATATAAGTATACTCTTGAAAATAGCTATCTTCAAATTATACATAACCTAAAAACTAAAGAGTTTTTTTTTTTTATAAATAAGTAATAAAGGTTAAATTATAGTCCGTTGCCTAAATAATAAATTGAAAAATAATGTATTCAAAAATTTTAATTTATCGCGGAGATAATCCAATTAGTAAAAGAATATGGGACAAGCTGTATAATTGCAATTTCCCTTTAATCATAACATTATAATAGATAGGTAGTTATAAAGTTGATAAATGATAAAGAAAATTTAAATTTAATATTAAAAATTTTATGAACTTTTTTATGGGAGTAGTCGTAAATTATCTATAATTACCGCATTTAATTTATTATTTATTTAAATTTTTTCCAAGGCTGGGCAAGTTAATGCAATTTTTTAACTGAGTTAAGTGAAAATAATCGGCATAAAACTAAAAAAGTTTACAATTCATAGTTGATGAAATATTTTATGAACTCAGTTAATAGTTGTGTCTAAAAAAAATATATAACTTAACTTAAGTTAAACTATTATAATTTTTTAAAAATTTTAAACAATTATATTTATTTAATTAGGCATTAATTTACGTACGTTTACACGTACCTATTATATAAATTTAAATCAATAATATAACCCAAATAGCAATAATGGTTATTAATATAAATATTATTGTGATTTTGTAATTATAAATTTTCTAGGTATACACCTATAAAATATTTATATCCAAAATATATTAATTATTTTCATAAAATTAATTTAATGTGAGTTTTAAAATTTTTTCAATAAAAGTATAAACTACATTTAGAAAACGAAAACAAGATATTTATTAATTTATTACCTATATTATATCATAACAATAGTCAATAACTCAATAACAGAAATTTAAAATGTTATTATTAGTATTCAACATGAAAAATAAACTTGTTTTGTTGAATTGCTTGAATATACTCGTATGTGGCACACAAAAAAAATAAAATACAAGACAAATTTAATTTTTGAAAAAAAAAAGTTTTTAGTATATCAATTGAACTTGAAATGTATATAAAAATATATTAACTGAAGTTTAATTTTAAAAAACTAACTCGTTATTTAATATTAAAATAAAATTCGTTAATATGTAATAAAAAAAGTTAAGTTTACGAATATTCAGATACTAAAAGTTAAGTTAAAAAGTTAATATTAACTTAATTTTTAACTTTTTAACTCGTTAATGCCCAGCCTTGATTTTTTCTCTATCAATAGATAAATGCTTTATGCGTGTATTTTAGGTGTTGAATAAGTAAAGGTATTTTTTGGTAATTCAGTTTTAAATACTTATATACATGTCTTTAATTTTTTTAGTATTAATTATTAATTTATATAATCTAAAGTTCAGTCCACTGCAAATTATAATGTAGTTGAAACTTTTTTATCCTTAAATTTTAAACTTTAATATTTTGTATGCAATAAGTATTAATTTTGATATCATCCAAGTTGTAAAGTTTTGTTTTAGTTGAAGTTATTTCCGTATAGCTTTTTGAAATTATACCAAATTTGATATTATACAAAATATACAAATGGTGGTTATTGGTCAAGTTAATGTTCTTGGTTACTTAAATCACTAAGAATGTTAAAATTTTATAAAAAAAAAATAATCAATGCAACAATTCAATATCACCGGACTATTGGAATGTTCAATAATGATACTACTCGTGTCCGTTGGCATACCGTAACCGTAATGTTGACGTGTAGTCAGTAATTTTGTTTTTAATTCTATAGATAAACAATTTATATGAATAAATATATATTATAAATAATTAATCAAAATGCATCTTTGTTTATGTTTATATTTTTCTCGACAAAAAACTGATGTTAAATCAATAAAACTCTATCATTGTTGTTTAAATGATAAAACCATAAAACAATTAACATTTATCTACATTTTCCATATAATTACCATTTTTGTCGTAGACAATCCGAAAAGTGTCCGAATGAAGATGACCGCAAAATTGCCCGACGATAATATTTGCAAATCTATGAATCTTTTCCAAGTATTTTGAATTGTATTGATCTTGGAACATAGGTGCTTCTTTTGGGTCTCTTTCGTTGATTCCTGGACAAATATGGCTCACTAAATATACCTGAAAGTTATAACAAATTTTAATATGACGACATAATATATTGAAAGCGGTCTAAATATGGAACAGAAGATTTAAATTTAAATTTAATATTCCTAATGTAAAAATAATTCTGATAAACTGATAATCATTATTTTCATTAATATAAATTATACGATATTGAATATTACATTTCAATAAATACGATTTCATATTTCTCATTATGATGTTCAGTCTTATTTTAAAACAATATTGTTCGGCACCACAATGTGATGTGTACTAAAATGATTAATTACTTAATTAAGACGAGTACCTTTTACTATAAATTAATTTTATAATTTTATTTTTCGTTTCTTAATATAGTGATGAATTTTAAATATTAAGTCAAAGATAATGATTTCATAATATTATCGTCGAGTGATTAATATTTTCTTTTAATCGTTTATTGTGTAATTTATATAATGTTGTATATAAAAGATAATATGATTTAGGGTCGATAAAAGAAAATATAGTTTATTAGTTTGTCAAATTTAATCAACTAAGTAAAG
Source organism: Eriosoma lanigerum (assembly GCA_013282895.1). NCBI lineage: Eukaryota > Metazoa > Arthropoda > Insecta > Hemiptera > Aphididae > Eriosoma > Eriosoma lanigerum. Next base: position 13,219,169 of record CM023359.1, on the reverse strand, counting down.
TGCAATGCCAATATATGATAATAAAAAATTCAACAAATTGTATTACAATAGTATTATTTAAGAATTAATTATAATACAGGTTTTTCATTTTAATTAAAGTTTCTTTGACTCGAATAATTAACTTTATCAGATTTTACCTAATAATTCATATATTTATATTTCATTATAAACATGAATCGATATTATTTTAATGTTGATATTACTATTTCTACAAAATACTTATGCATATATATATATATATGTACAAATGAAATGATTGAAATTGAATATCTATATATGTATACTCACTGTCTCCTTATTTCGTACAGATTTGTTTAGGATAGTCTCCAACCATTCAAGCTGTTCCTCAGAATCAATTATTTGATAATTTTCTGAAGTTGAAAAAGCATTGGAATTGAGCACGATTATTCTAAGTTTATATCCTTTCCGCTCTATGGTATAATATCCTCCTGTTAACAATTTTTAATATTTTATCAATAATATTATTAATACAATCTATTGTGTGTTGTAGATAGTAGATTAATAAATATTTTTATTTCAACATTTATTTAAACTCAATAGTTATTATTGTGTCGTAAAGTGTTGACTTTATTATTATTTTATTTATTTATAGTTATTCCAATATTATTGTTGGACTGTTATTTTATTTTTAAAAAAAAATTTAAATATTATTTCCTAAAAGCTATAAAACGTACTTTAGTCATAATTTATATCTGAAAATATTTTATTGACGATAACAATATTTGGTTGGATTTTGTGTTGCAGTGAAGTAGTATGATTTCATTTGTTATTTTTTTACAGTTGCGTGTTTTATTGTTCAAACAAATAATTAATACATTATTACTTGAATGGTGGCTTACTGAATTCTAAAATAATAATTTTTTTCTTGGTAACATTAAAAGAGAATTACTGTTTTTAAGACAATTATATTTCCATTATAGTTTTTTGTATATTTTTGTAAATCCATTTTCATGTAGATGAATTTCTAAGAAAGAGAATAATTATAAACTATCATATTTTAGAAACCTAAAATATGTTGTCAATATGGCTACGGGCTATGGAAAGTACAAAATAGAGCACTACCTTTACCTAAAAAAATGAAATGAACTTAAAATTTTAATAAATTTAAACTTATATTTTATAAATAGAAAAATTGGAACTCGATTGTATGTTACGTTTATTATGAGATTTCTCCCTCCTTCTCTGAAATTTCACCTAAGTATGATTGTTAAGGTCATTAAATTATTTCTTCTCATAAAAGACTTAAAGAAATTAATTATCATACTTATATATTTTCAGAGTTTATGAAATACAATATTTATTCGAAGATACAAGGAGATACAAGGAGATAAACAATGAAAAATATATTAGGTATTTGGAAGGAACGGCAATAATTCAGTTGTTTCAAACATGTTTTGATGTAGATGAGTATATAGTCATAGTGTCTATATTATTGGTCGTAATTAAAAGTAATATTAAGGCGGAAGTGTGTAAAAGACAAGTTTTACAAAGAAAATGTAATCATAAAGTAACATAGAGATTTAACCAAGTATGGAGATACTTTGAAGTCTTTGTCTGATATTAATTAAAACCAATTTCTGTTAAAAAAGAAGATTTTAGATTCATGAGATAAACAAAGTTAATTTAAAAAAAAAAATACTAGAAGTAAGGAGTATTTGAATATGTAAAGGTAAAATAACATAATATTTAATATTGTTTTTAATTAAGTTTGACCTACTGTTGAGATTATTATTTATTATTATTAATTAAAATAAATTGGGAAACGAATTTTACAATATTTTAATAAATTATTAGAAGAAAATTAATGGATTCGAACTTATAGAAATAGAGTTTAGATTATTTGTTCTGCCTAATTCTTTTCTTTATCTGATTACACTATTTTTGTGATAGGAAAGTGGTAAGATCCGTCTATTATTTTATTGTAATCAAACTTCACGTGTTGTGCCAACATTTTAGGACATTTCGCTATAATCACGGTTGCAGTGCTTTTGCTGTTGTTGTTTTAAACCACATATCTTGTATGTGCTCACGACTACAACGGAAGTACAAAGTAGGTAGTTAAATTGGAATGTAACATCAGAACGGGACATTTTAGTGAAGAGTACCGAACACGATCCTATGCAGTGTATAAGTTTCACAAGTTCAAACAAAACAACAGGACTGCCAACAATCTGCACCATCCGACGAGACCGTAAGTACACATTATATATAATATATTATATCCGAGTGGAACAAATGTCTAGGAAAATTCACTATCGTCATCCATTCTCGTTCAATTGACTCACACAGAAAATCCATTATATTTGTATTCTGCTACAGCCTTGCCAACCAGAATTCACATTGCTTTTGTTTCACCACAATAAAATATGTCACTATACTTGGATTTACCTGATTTTTTCGTTTTACTATACAAAATGGCACGTCCACGTACCCGAGTAGATATATAATGCGTATTCATTTACTGGTATACGCATTATAAATTATGGTCTAGCGTTGACAACCGAATTGCTGTATATGATGACGAATGAAATGTGCGGAATATAATATTTTATAAAACTGGTCATAAAATGTATCATAGAAATATATTATCGTAGATGTATAAAAATAATTTACTCAAAATTAGGTGCAAAAAAATATGTAGAAGTGATTTTCATCAAATTATTGGAAATCCTGAGCATCCGTTATTAAATTACACGGCCGTTTGGGTGAAAATGATTTTTCCAACCATCTTAGTGATTATTGTCGTCCCACGAGAAAATATGTGTTCAGTGACGCAGTAGTTTGCTTGATGTCATTACTGTGTTTATATTGCTCAATTTTAATAGTTTATAAATAAAAAATAATTTTAAATCGTAATACGTTTTGTGTAATAACATAATAACATTTTTATAAATATCTAATATTTTTATAATAAAAGTTTCATATCTCTTCGCTTTTAAAATACGTATTTCATGCCGGCACGTCGGATTTTATAGAATGGATGCCTAACACATGTCAACGCTAACGTCCAGTAATTCATAGATGACAACAAACTTTTTTTCTGTCATCGAATTTCGACGAGTAATAATAATACAATAATTTTATTGGAATGGTTGTCCTTTTAAATTATTGTCAACACAAACGAAATATTCTTTTCGTAGAAAAAACTTATATATTTATAATAGTTATCTGTTTCTTAAGAATTCAAAAAATAATACTTGCCGATAATGGACAAGAAATTAAAATCGTACAAATACCTATTTTGTTATCATCATGTTTAGTGGTTTTTTTTAATCAATAATCATTTTTCTTTATTTCGTGTCAAAATATAACATAATAAATGCAACGAAGATACGACTGTAATACAGTAAGTTATGGTAACTACTAACGTTATTACTTTTTGTCGCGTCGTTGACTTCGAAATGAGGTTTCTGTACCATTATAATATAGACTTTCTTGCTTCTGCAATATATAACTAACTAGCCATGCTACGACAATAATACTCAGATTGCGTTTTTTAAAATAAATAATTCATAAGTCGTCACAATCCTTTGACATGGATATCGTCAACGAGTAATACGCTTTTTTTATTTTAAAATTTTCACTATTTTGTTTGATTGTTCCAACAAAAACCGCAAATTCTAACACTCATGCACATCAGATCAATAAGAACTGTAGTTTTGAGATGGTTGAATTTGAGTACATCATGGTAGTAGTCGGGTGTGGTATCAGTATGCTACTTTTTTAATAGAAATTTAAAATTGAAATATAATGTCTTTGTTCAAAGCTATATAAATAGAATACGGCTTTGTTGATTTATAGATCACATTTGATATTCGCTTAATTCGTATGATCCGTTCTTTTGTAAGAATTATTGACAAGAAGTTAGGATAACACACGTTCTCTAAGATAAATCGATAAGTAAAAGTATTGAAATAATGTGCTAGAGAGATTATTTAATAAACTGTAAGTAAAACTTTAATATTTAACTTGGGTCGTATGATGACATTATAAAGACGATATTGAATTGACATCCATTCTAAAAGGTTATACGAACAGACAGTGGATGATAGTAGAAAAGTCTTAAAATCTTTAATTCTAAGATATTAAGTGACTTAAAAATAATCTTGCTGGACGTTATGCAAACAATGAAAACGTTATTATTTATAATCAAAAGAAAAATAACAAACTGTACATTGAAATAGAGATATTTTCCGTTTTTATTTATAATATTTTTATGTTTCAGTTTATATATTAATTTTTGGTATTATTTTTACTCCATATTAATTTTATATTTATATCACTATGATCAGGTATAGTGTTTATGTTTATTTCATATGGTTAGGTTTCATGTACCTATTAAATTGTATTTAGTTTAAATAAAATAATTGGAATTTATACGACTTTTCATTTGATATTATATAATATTATACTATAGTTTAACTAATCAAACATAAAACAATTTTTAACTTTGGTTTAGGTTTTTATTTATAATTGATTTTGTTTATTTATCGATTAACCATGTAAAAAAATAAATAAAAACAAACTCGTATGTTTTTGTTACGTAAAATCCAAGGCAAATTAAGTGTTCATATTTTTAAAAAAACAAACAAACGATAAAAATACCCAGCTTGTAAAAAGTTACTGTTTGTCTTTGTTTTGTCGTAACAAAAAAAACTAGAACACTGTTTAAGGTTAGAATGGTATAATTATGGTGGAATATTCATACGTATTTCTATAAACAATTCTATAGAATAATATTATTTGTTTATACTAACATATTAATTCCAGTAACAAAAGAGCATTGGTATATTTATTTAGCAAAAAAATAAATAATACCTATCTATTAAATCGTATTATAATATAATACGAATGTATATAGATATTAGTTACGAAGATTTGAAGGGATTTATGAGGGCTTTGAATATTTATTCTAACATAATTTATTTTCTAGACAAATAATTTCTATCAAAATGAACGTTTAATATAAATTTTTCATTGGCATTTTAATGTACATTTTTGTAATAATATATTAATTATAAGTTCATAATAATGTATGTTCAGGAACTTTTATTGTTTTATAGACTATTATTTAATGCATATTTCGACTAATGTGAATATGGCATACATTTGTTATATACTTACATATTTTATTCTGTGGAGATTAAATTGTCAAAAGCAAACATATTGTTGGCGTTAACGTTAAGTAAAATGCAATAGCAGCAGGAAAGAATGTTTGAAATACGATACTGGAGAAAACTTTGAATGATCGGCAGTCGTTGCCAATTTCGAAAGACGAGAAACATATTGTAAGCGTAACTTTGGAACGAATTAAATTACGTATTCATTCAAATGCAAAATAGTAATCTAAAAAATGTTGTAAAATATTCTTTAAAAAGTATTCCTGAAATTATATTATTAATACTGTAGATTACCAACCCACAGAAGATATTACGCATATTGGTAGGTATAATATATACCGTTTGAATTAATTTTTTTTATACTAAACATTATATTAGTAGGTAAGTCGTCAACTAAATTTGTTTCATAAAAAACGTAATATATTTTAAGATGTAAATTATAATATGTCATCTTTTATAATCAGTCAACTTTTGCAAATAAAATATTATTCATAATTTTTTTTTTTTTTGTACGTTTGCGGAGTTATGATGCGTTTTGACTATTTCGGTTTTTTAAATCCAACTGCAGACGAAAAAAAAGACGAACTTGATTCGCCTGTAATTATCAGTTTCATGTAGTCATTATTTTGACATTTTGGAATAACGTAGGTCACTAAATTGATATCAACAAAAGTAACTAGACAATGTGACAGTGATTATAAACACTTGTAAGTCTTTAACAAAAAAATCGATTAATACTTATGGTAGTTAATTTACTATTAGTGATGTTTGTAAAATCGCTTACGAAAAATTAGATATTAAAGAGTAATAAAAAATAAATATATTTTACTGCAATATTGTTTAATTAAAAAATACCTATAGGTATATATATATATATATACTCGTATATATTATATTATATATTTATGGACTTGTAAATACGATTTTGACTTAATATGAAAAACAACTTTTATAATATCATATCATGATATTGTATAATATTTTAATTACCAATACGAATAAATGTAATATGCTACTATGATTTGTTTGTATAGATATTTAGATTACTGTTAATTTATTGAAATAGCGTGATGGAAAATATAAAATAGTAATCAAACGTATTTATAATATTATATTTGTATTATAATACTACGAATCTACGATTAACAAGTATATCAATATAAATAATCTTACGGTATTATTATGGTACCTATTACATAATATAACGATATAATAGTTATAGATTTAGTGTTTAAAAACATTTTATAATATAGGTATATACGATAGGTATATACGATTTACGAATGTTATTTGCGTTTCATCGATCCGTTTCGACGGTGTGTATGCCGTTTCTCTCTCTCGATATATTATAATTTAAAAACGATTTTACACGTTTTTCTGCGAATGACCCATTTCCGCGAGAAAATCTATTTAGTGTAGCGAAATAAAAATTATTCTACATTATTTTTACGTAGTTATACGTACGAATGTGTGAGAGAGTATATTACTTTAGAATCGATTTTTTTTTTCTCTTTTTGCCACGTATAACGGATTTAAGATAAAATGTAATATTATCCCGACGCGTATTATTTATAATACGATTTTTTTTCTATTCTTTATTTGTTTTTCGGCATTTGTTTGTCCGTTCCGGTGCCGTCGCAAATTATTATTTTACAGTTTACCGATTTTCTTCCGGTTATCGCCGTGCTGTTTGATTTACACCGTGCGCAGTATTATGGTCCGATGATATTATCTGTTCCTTCGGCGGCGGTGGCAAATGACTGCGTTTTATCGATTCAAATCGATGTGTTTTATCTCTTTGACGTTCTCTCCTACGAACTTTATTATTTTTTCTTTTTCTTCAGAAAACGGACATTTCCTCTCCAAAATAACATTTAAAAAACAATTTACTAACTTTATCTCTTCACGAACGTTACCAGCTATTATATTATATACGTATATGTACGTCCTAATGGCCTCACTTATATTATTTAGAGATTTTGCAATTTTTGTGATATAACTGCATAATATCCTAGGAATATTATATTATCGAGATTACATAGACGCGTGTGTGTATGGACATGAAATATAAAATCGAAGTAGTTCGAAATCGAACATAATCGTTTAATAGAAATTTTATAAAAACGCACAAGTGATGTCGTTTGTTTTACGCCGAAGCTGTTAATTGTGTCGTTGACGTCACCGTAGCTGAGTTAAATGAATAAGTAAATAAATGGGGGAAAAAAAAAACCGAAAACGAAAACGAAATGCAAGTACACGTACAAAAGTGCCGGGGAGACGTGTTGATGAGCTTTTAACACGGAAAACAGATAAAGGTGGCAACTGACGAATATAATGGCTTACGTACGGCCAGGCACCGACACGATTATTGTTATTGACGAAACGTTTTTCCCAATCCCTCCGACCAATACCTCTCCTTACTTGTTTCTGTGTGTGTATATGTGTCTATTCCATCGAAAACGCGTAGGCTAACCCGGTAACGAATGCGACTTAGGAACTTTCTAGGTATGGTTGTGTTTGGTTAGCCACATGTAACAAAGTATATTATATAAATAATAACGATTTAATATAACCGCAAAACCATATCAAATGATTTTCCATAATAACATTTATCCGTTTACCCCAAATTTATCGTTAATTTCAAAGTAATTAAGTTACGATATGATTTTTTTATTTTGGTTTTCGTCATCCATTAATGTTACAAAACATAATATTATAACATATGCGACATTCGAGAGCAGACGAATTTCAAACTTGGTAAATCTCTGATAAACCTCATAAAATGTCATCATAGCTGTCATTTTACGACTTCGTGTAAGATTTAAGCTTTATAAGCCTAACGAATTTCGAAATAATCCTGGATATCTTGACTATTATTATTTTTTTCAATATTAAATCTTCTCGGGATTACGCTTAAGCTCTATGCACAGTTTGGCAAATTGGACTGTATAATATATGCATTTCAATAAATACTTAATTGACAGACGCATATTATTTATATATTATTTCACAAGTTTAATTTATTGTGTTAGTACTTTAGTAGACCATTTTTCAATAAGAAATTATAGCATTGAAATTGGGAAATTTGCAAGAAACTTGACTAGAAAATTGTTGTTATAATTTAAAGTTATAGTATCATCTTCAGTTTCGCAAAAGTTTAATAATAATATAAATTGGAATGAAGTGGATATTCAAAATTCTGTGATAGCAAAAATTATAAGTTCTGCATGTATTTTCGTATGATCATTAAAAGTTATTATTCTAGTTTTTTTTTTGTAAAATTATAAATTATATTGTAGTGTAGTGTAGTATATGTATATTATTTTTAATATATTATTATCTAACTGTACAAAAACTTTAAATATTTAATACATGTTTATGTGGTAGTTGACTTTCTGTAAAATAGTTTTACTATATATTCGTATTAAATTATTATTATCTTTAATCGTAAAATTAAGAATGTATTGTTTCTGTGTATATAATTATCTTTTTTTTTTGTATATTTGAATTACATTTTTTCAAAATAAATAACTATATTTCAAACGGAAAACATTTTAATAAAGAAAAAATTTAACTACTTGTTTTAAAAAAAAAATATGTTAGTAAAAATGAATATTAACATATTAACAGCTAGAGTGGCAGACGCTCGAATACGCACCATTACTCTTCTTATATGCATAATTTATATTCCAAAAGATCTTTATGATCGTAATGTCCGAAAAAATTGCGTTAAGGATGACCGAGTATTAATGGCTTTACATAAAACATGTATATATATTTAACAAATGTATCGTACAAAATATTTTTAAAAACAAATTGTCACATTGTTTTAGAAAAAACGTTGTATAAAAAAAGTCACTCGAAAACGTTACTACTTACATTACAGATTATTCACTGAACTTAATTTAATAAATTCGTAGTTTTTTCTTTTATTATAATTGATATGCACTTTATATTAGATAGCTGCTAATAATATAAATAACGATTATATCATAAAATAATTTACCAACTGTTTGTATATATATAAAGAACTACTTTATAATGTTTTTATTGTAGTTATTGTAAAAATAGTTGGATGAACTCGATTTTATTTCTAGCATTTAGTCCAATCAAAAATATATCTGCAATATATAATTCCGAAATGTAATTTTTTTTAAAATTTTCTAGTACCCTACTCACTATTGTTTTTATAATTACTATAATAATATTCATATGATAAATGTTTAAAAAATATTTCAAGACAGTGTTACTATAATAATTATATTTTGCTTGAGATGTATTCTACCACACAGGCACATACGTACGTCTTACCGTCGAAAAACGAGCCTCACATAGTGTAATATAATATCGGAAACATATGGAACTTTTTCATTTATATAATATTTATTATTATTATTATGATTTTGGATGTTTTGCCAGCGAATCAATTGTACGCACGCACACTTATCACACATGTCTGACGGGTTACACGATTTATGATTGAAACGCGCTTATACTATTTTTTTTTATCTCCGACCTCGGTCAATGTGATATTAATACTTTTATCCATCGAGAAATATTACCTAACCGCAATGCTCATAGCAATAGTATGTATCACACATGCATATAAAACATACATATTTTTAAATTATAAACAATAATTAGAATAAATCATAATATACTGAGTTATCAAAATCAGACGATAATGAACAGTACAGTAAGTGATGAATCGGTAACATTCGTTAAAAATGATAAGCGATAGTTATTTATAGTTGGTAGGCTTTTACCTAATTCAATGGCGGATTTAACGATTAAAATACGAAAAACGTGTACTTTGATCATTTATTAAAGTCTAAAGAAATTAAAACCAACGTATTATATGAGTTAAAAGATAATTTTGAAATTTAAAAAATTCGTAATTATGAAATCCATAAGTTCCAAGAGAGTTTACCATATTTCCCTTATATTAATATAATAAAGTTGACATAAATTCGTTGAAAAGTTGACTACGACGTGATTTGTTTTAAAAGACTCTTTGTAACGATTTCATCAAGATATATTTTTCCCTTAAATATAACACTATATTTTTTTAAGATTAGTTAATATATTTGTATCAAAATCCGGTCGTTTATTGTTAGTTTATGATTTACTTTTAATTATACTATTTATATTTGTTTAGTATGATTACTTTTTATTTTTATGGAATAATAATGGAACACGATCAGTGGCATATTTAGGGGGGTGTCTTAAGAGTAAAAACACCCCTCATTTTTTTTTTTTTTGTAAGAAATATGTGGTTCATTTCAAATCCTAAAAGTATTATACGTGAAATATTATTGACAATAATAAAAAAAATTAATAAAATATTAATGTGAAGGGGTAAAATTTAAAACAATTCTATGATCAAACTATAATTATATTTTCAGAGGAAAGAATTTATTGTCTGGACACCCCCCCAAAAAAAATCCCTAAATACGCCACTGAATACGATAATAATATCAAACAATAAGCGTGTTTTCGCGAAGGTACCGAAAGGAAACTATTTACTATATTCTTATCACTACACACCTTCACCAACAGTTTTGTATTTCTGTTACCTTTTATTATAAAATGATAATATAAAATACACTGTATTGTACACTCGTACTGTCGAAGTGCCGTGAAATAAAATAGTTATTTTAATAAGTGATAGAATTTAAATTTGTATTATCAGTTTTCACTTGTTTTGGCGATGCATAAACTTGTTATCTGAACTAATGTGTATCAGTAAGCAGTCTATAAACATTTTGCTTTCCGTACCTGTCACGAAAACACGCTTAATAATAAATTTTCTTTAATTATGTCCAAAATCTAAGACACACTCTCTTATAATTTTAATAAATTTGTATTATGTTTCAGTATCATATTTATACTTTATAATAACAATGAAAAACTACCCCATAAAATATCAAATACTAGTGTTTTATGGGAATATTTAATATAACATCAGAAATTATTTATGTAGACGGGCAGTTGTCAACTAACACAAATCTACACATAAATAAAATTGATAATATACAATTAACTGGTTAAAAATAACACAAGTAATTTATGAAAGTAAACTATTCAAATATGCATTAAAAATATTTACTGTTACGCATGAAAACAGATTAATAAAACATATTATAATGTAGGTAACATATGTGTAATAATAAATAAGATTGTATACCTAATTAATTTAATAGGTACCGAAGAGCTGTAATTCAATTCCATAAAAATATAAGAGAAAAAGAAGAGATAAAGTTATAAAGAACTTAATATTTAATTATTGTATGACTTTATCAGTATAAATTACTCGTGGCCTTTATATTTGGTTTTTTTTTAGTTTGTCGTTATACGAAATTTAAACTCGAAATATGTAGTTGGTATGGTTAATATAAATAATAGAAAAATATGATTAAATAGATACATAATATAAAATATATTAGCTAAAAGTTTGATTAAAAAGGTAAAACGCTATAAAAAAATTCTATAAAAGTCGATTAAAAAAAAAAAAATGTTAAAATACAAAATAGTATTACGATAAAATGCTAACCTAACGTAGCTAGTAATTTTCTCTCATTATTAAATATAGAAAATACTCAGTTCTATGAAATCAATGCTCGCAGATATTGGCTTTTATTTGATAAGGTTAAATGAGAATGTCTGCGTTAGCTATGCACTTGCTTTCATCATAGAAATACGCCCATTTTTCAAATATTAATTCTAGATTATCTTGCTGTAAAAAGAAAATCTGCAAGACTTAAAAAACCCTCTTATCTATAGAATTCAATTCACATGAATAAACTAAAATTTTATACGTACATCAGGGTAATTAAATAATCCTACCAATCAAATTTTAAACTAAAAGATTTTGTTTGATTATATTTATAATTGTTTTTTAATAATAATTCTTACTCGATGTTTTTTTTATTAATTAACTACGGTAAACAAATTCTAGAGTTAAGCATCTAATTTTTCAAGATGCGGTTTAAGTAGAAAATAATACACATCTAGTTCTAAATATGAATGATTTTATTTTATAATGTATTAATATTTTATATAAAGTATATACTTGTTCTTGTGTATTTAAGTATTTTATCGCTTTTCTGTACAACTATTCATATTAGTTTTGATACGTTTTATTTTAAAATATAAATTTTGAACAATATTGTAAGAAAACTATAGTCGATATTTTTTAATATTCGTTCTACGAATAGGCATGTAATCAATAAATACTTATTTTATAGTGTAATTTATTATTTAATGTACCTATTTGATTAATGTTTATAGTATAATAACATGGCGTTGTATAATATTAATTTTTATCACATTTTTCAATACTCAATATTAAAAATTTAACTTAATGTCAAACACTCAGGTAACTAATAAGTTAATTAAATTTGAAAATATAATTATGTATACTCATTATAAAATGCATATTAAATGTATTATTATTTTTAAACAATTTTTGAAATAATAAAGGCTTGTGTATAAGTTATTAGGTTTTACCATAGTAGATAAGTATTTTTTGTTGTAAAAAAAAAACTAGTAAAATAATGGGAATTATTTAGAAATAAATAATGTTATAAGAATATATTTGTCAATATAAAAAATATATATACATAGATTATAATAATATATTTAGAAAATTTAGTGTATTTATAATGAATTTTAAACATAATTAATTACTTAATTGATGTAACTAAGTTAATTATTTAAACATTAAACAGTAATTTAATTAAAAAATTAATAAATAATAACCTGTCCTTTTTAATTAAACATTTAAACATATTATATTGATAAATGAAAATAAGTTGGTTTAAAAGAAGGGCCAAATTGTTTAATAATTTTAAATAAATATAGTTTTCAAAAATAAGCTTTATAAAATGTGATTAATTAAACTACGCAAACTAATTTAGTAATTGAAATAAATTGTTGGCCCACACCGTAAATTCATTTTTATGATAATAAGCAGTGCTTGAATAGGAAAAATAAAAGAAGGGGGACTATGAGACTATGAGAAAAAGTAGCATCCCTTACGATGATTAAATTCAATCTAATTCATGGAGACTTCGAAACATTAGAAGGGGTACGCTAAATTTTTTTTTTTTAAAAAAAAGTAAGTACTCCGTCCCCCCCAATTCAAGCACTGATAATAAGTAAATATAATCATCATGTACCTAATGTAGTATTTGGGTTGATATTTTTTACTTATGTATCTGAGTAAAAAATCTCAAAAATGCATTTCCGACAGAAATATGGCGATAAGAAATACACGATGCAGTTTTTCTATACCATAATACGGTTAAAAAAAAATATGTTTGTGTTGAGTATCGCGATACATAACACGGAATGGCGATACCACATACCACGTTTTACTATACGTAGTATAGATAAGCGTTTGGCAAAAAAAAAAAAAAAACTGTTACCACCTACCACGACCGCGTTTTGGGTGAAAGGTCGCTGCGGTATATTATAATATTTATTACCATTAAAACAATTTTATCATTATTTATTTATTTTTTTTTATTATAATTTTAAAACAACCTCGTATATTACGAGCACACATCTTGTCGCCGGTAATCTTTTTTTACGCACCAATGAATATAATTCGTGTGAAAAACACATTTTCGATCCAATTTGTGTGCGCGAGACTTCATCGCCATCGTCACGTTACGAGCGCGGGATTTAAACTGTTTAAAGACGCACTTATTATTATTTGTGTGCTCAGCGACATTCCACGCTGACGGATATTTCGTCGATTTTGATATTTCTATTAATTTTAATTTTATATTTTACGTAATGTACAAGTCTAGGTCAAACACGACGAGTCCCGTCACGACGTCGTCGTTCTTATGGTATTTATTAAAATCATATCATCACAACGAATAATATTTTCCACGAGAAATTTATGTGTTTACTGTCGTTTTTCCGGTTCACCCGAAGCCACTAAAAGAGTGGTATTTCGATGTCACGCGATTCAGATTAAAAATAAATGTTTAATATTAGTGTTGTAATATTTATTATGTAGTGACGCTAAACGTAAAATTATTTAATGAAAATATGGCAACAAAACGGTTATTATTATAAAATGACACAACTATATATTTTGGTGACACGTTTGTTTTAATTTCGTTTTCAATTGAACTGACCATTAACATTTAAATATTATGCATAAACGAGTTGTTCGAAAAATGATTCGATAATACCAAAAATCTGGATAAATTGATTTTAAGTTGGGTAACGGACCCTAATTAAACGAGGAAATTATATTCGAAAAACAACTAGAATATCAAAGTCAAAAAGGCCAATTTAAATAAATTTACCAGAGAAATCGTATAAATAATTCTTCGTAGTTCATTCATTTTAGCGCTATTTTTATTTACGCTAAATTACTTTAAGCGTATATTGACAATAAATAATAATTATAATGTTTTATCGATAGATGTTATGAGTAATATTTTCTTTCTCCGAAACTATCATTTATAGTCAAAATTAATTTGCCATTACATTTATTGTCTTAGTTATCAATTAAAATTATAAATTCTATTAAAATTACAATCTACGAGTATTATTTTAACTTTTATTTAACGAAAAAAAAACCAGTATGTGTTATATACATTTTAATCATTTCTCCGTTTCGTATAATATTATTATATTATTTACTTTATAACGAATAAATAAAATGTATCATAATTATTTATATCCATATCTATTATATTTAGTAGAATAAGTTTGAGTTGTGATAATATGTACTTTTAAATTGTATGTACTCGTTATATGTACTCATATTATATATCGTCTAGACATTGAAAAGTGATTTTCATAAATTCAAATAATATTTTTGAAGTCTGAAAAAATTCTAATAAGAAAGTATAAAAGAAATGGTAAAACGAGTTTCTATTTTTTGCAAAAACGTTTATAATTAAATGATTACGTATAATTGTTTAGTAAAAATTTCGTTGATATACATCGTATCAATAAAGGAAATATAATTTATACGACCATAATAAATTATAAAAGTTTAAAATTGTTTTTGTAATTTATTTATACATTTTATTATAATTTATCTACATATTTTATAATAATTTATCATAATCTTGAATGGTATTTGTGTTTATTTGAAGAAATGAAAATGTATAACATTAATTATATGTAGCGAAAAAGTTTTTTTTACGTTTCTAATAATTACACAGATTTTCTATCCAATCTCACTGTCGTTTATCGTTTTCCATTTATATCTAGTCTTTTATAGAGTTGTGAGTAATCTTAACATTGGATACATTTAAATTAAATGTACATATTAAAACACATTTTAAAAAGTATTCCATCAGTTAAAGTTTTTAGCGCAATGTACTTAAATTCTTATTGAATTTATGCACAGTCGATTAACGGAACAATTATATAGCACTCCATATGATTTGGCATCGCTATCATATAATTTTATAGAAATTAAAAGTCTATTCAGAAATCGAAAATATTGTTCGTAGAGTAAAGTAAAAATATTTTGTTATTGTCAAGAGATTTTAAGAAGAATTAAAAATAGGTATAATATCGTTTTGTTCTATCTAGATGATATTTTTATTCATGTGTCGGATCTGTTTTGAGAAATACGGTATGATAATAATGCATGATAAACGGTGGATATATTTTAAATCAGAGCTTATAAACTCTAGCCGAAAGATATGATTGAGAATTTTGAAAAACATTTTACTTAAATTTTAGGAGCTCTTAATTGTATTAAATTGTACCTATTTCTTTAATTTAAAGGTTAGATTAGAAAATACAGTAGGTACAACAGTGAGTAATATTTTAATGTTTCAATAAAATATGCTCGTTGATGATCTTAAGAATTGTGTTTCCAATGACGGAGAACAAAAAATTTACAAATTGAATGTTCTATGTTATTTGTTAAACAAGAGTATTTTTTTACGGTGGACAAAGTTTATACGTGGTAACCAAATATTTAACCAATAACCGACAGCAGTTTTTCTTTGGTACTTTCATAGATATTATAGTAATAGCGAGAATAAATATACAATTTTCATCTCTTCGTTCTTCCTGTTATGTTGAGAGCCGATATTAACCTCACGTTTGTAAGATGTCTATTGATCGAAACGCCTTATTTCCTACTTACGTTTCATATTGAAATTTACGATAAAATACGATGGTATTCTACTATGTATAGATTCGCCATGGAATGAGGAAAAGAAAAAAAAAGAATTTCGGTTCGGCCAAATAACGGTATAAATTCGTGCGAAAAATGTCAATATTGTACGCCGTTAAATTTTTAGTCCGCTTTTGGTTTCTTCATAATGCTCATTAGTTTTATTTCACATTATATTACAAAGCAATATTATAAAATTAATATGTATTTATATACTGTCAAAAATCTAAAATCAAGTCTGAGCATCGTTTTGGTATTTAAATTCCAAATCTGATATAATAATTATAAATTTGATTTGTTCAGGATTAATATATTTCGTTTGTCATCATTTAAAAAAAAAAAAAAAATACATTATACCTACCAACTAATACTTTCGGTATAGAACACATAAATTTGGTAACGGGCTTACTGTCACTATTGGGTCCGTATACGCGCGTGTATATATTATAATATGTTAACCGAAATGCATTTCTGTAGATTGTCATTGTATTTTCACAACGGTGATAAACGATCGTACGAGGTTCGTTTTTTTTTAAATAAAGATAATGTAGGATAATATAAAAATATTATTTACGTTTTTCACGAGACTTATTGTTTCAGTCATCGACTGCCACTACAGTCATAATATTATTTCCTAATCAATTTTAATTTCGTTGTTCTTTCCGATAAACTTTGAAAAATGTATACTCCACCGATATCGCGAGTATTTCTGTCAAATCTTTTACATAAACAACAATGAAATATTTCACAGCGAATGAATGATTAAAAATCATTATTTTCCCGCGTAAAGTGAGCGATTCGTATCAATACATTTATCGACTAATTTACACATTTTCTCGCGCAAATGCGGATGTTGATTTACGGTAACTCGTCTTAGCCAATATTGTGTTGATTGCTGCTACTCGTTTAATTTTAAAAACACCGATGCGAATAACATCAAACACAATAGCAGTCATAATACTATAGGTAAGCTTGGACCCTCGTAAAAATATATTACGCTATGGAAAACTCTTTCGAATTTATTATATTGATTAGGTTTAATTGCTATCGAGTAAACCAAACGTAATTTTTTTTCACCTGCTGCTCTTATGTTTTTCTCTACAAATTACAATTTTTAAATATTAATCAAAAACTACGGGTTGTGATGTTTTAGTATAAAATATTTAAACATAACACAATCATCTCAGATTTATGTAATTTAACTATGATTTTGTGTGCAACTAAACTAAATAAATTACCCAAATATAGATAGTCCTGTTGTTTTATTTACAGATCGCTAACATATAAAACAAGCGTTTTTATTTGGAATTGTAATATATTATAAATTATGATATTGTTATTAACAAAAATAGTATGAAAAAATATATGAACTTAATAAAACCAAAAGAGAAAAACAAAATACAGAATTTAGAAAAGTCAATGGCATCTGCAGTTGGTTGATTTAACGGATAATATCACATTACAACAAACCATGGACGTCCCATAGGATACATTTTAGGAGGAATCCGAAAAATGTTACAATATACATTACATACGATTTTTATACTTATATAAAATAAGTTTCAAGTTAGAAAAAAATAAGTCATTTTATTTTTTTGGCGTGGGAGAAAGTGCTCTGTCTTGCCCCTCTCTTCACTATGGGCGCTAATGCAATCAAATTGATTGGAAAGAGGTGACACATGTCACACGTGCTCTTGTAATAGGTGCTATAATTATATTAATTTTGACTCTTTATACTGGATAAATGTCATGATTCCATCCATGGTCTTAGACGGTAAGGTAGGGATTTGTTTTATCATTGCGTCCTCTTAGAGAGGACATTTTAGTAAGTAAATATTTCATTTGTTATATTCAATAACGCATAAAGCTCTACTTTGTGTGTTATCAGATTAAATTCACAATACACAGATTATATGGCATTTTAATATTATACTAAACGAATAAAATAACAAAATATGCTAAATTTTAAGTAGAATAAGTAGTTTTGCAATTTTTTTTTTTTATGTCATAATATATTTATCTTTTTATTTTTAAACTTTCTTGTTAAGAAAAATGTCTCATTCTTATAAGTAAATAATATACAATTACAAATGATATTATAACGGTTGTAAAGATTGGATAGAAACTTATTTTCTATTCATTATTTAACTCTTCCAGATCTAAATCGTAAATATAAGAAGAGTTAAAATATATTAGAAATTTTTATTCGATATCACATAAAAAAGAATAATAATTTAATTGCGTTTATTTGATAAGAAATTAGATTGTATTAAACTTATAGAATTATTATTAATTTAAAAGAAATATATTACACATAATTTCATACCCAAAGATATATAATACAAACAAAATATATTTTTAACCGAGGAAATTTTTATTTCATATAGTTTATTTCTGCTATTCCGTTTATTGTTTACAGTACTGGGTCGACGGGCACCATAAATTATAACAAACTGTGCAGTGTGCACTGGCCCACTCCTCGTGGAACGAATATATATATATATATTTTCTCTAAGTAATCGATACTATTTTCTATCGATTAACAGTTATTTGAAAACTGCGGTGTGAATATCTGATTTTAAATATAATTTTAAAAGTCTAAATAAGACAACACACTTTCACACGTGAAACCCGTGATTTCGGATTGTAGGATGGCCAAGTATATTTTGAGTTTAATGTTGTATAGTATGTAATATATTATAATCAATGATAAGACATTAAGTTGGGTTCGATGTGCTCAGCGGTAAAAATTTGGAGTAAAATGTCCTCTCTAAGCAACCGTAAAATACAATATGAAATGATAGGGAGCTTATCTTCAACGTTCGTGGTTTCATCCATTGTTTGTATACACTATATTATGGTATAATTTTACAATCCGAAAACAACACAATCATAATTGATTTTTATCAACGAATGGTATAAATTATATTGTAAACGTATGTAATTTCTCATGTAATTTATTGCACGAAATTTTGATCACTCTGTATAAATATATATATATATATATATATTCGAACAAAGAGGGATACACATCCGGAATTATTCGCAATGCGCGAGAACCAAACAATTACGGGAGACCGAGTGCTTTCTAATCCCGCGAGCCTAACGCAAAAACAATAGTTATCGATCATCGCCAGAGCCGACAATCCTATTTATACGTCATCGCTCTGTGTATCGTCAATGTCGTGGGGTCAACAAAGGCGGACCACGTGATGGAATATAATGAATTTCGGAAGTGCAATATCGAATACAACAGAAATTCGCGGGTCTTCTCGTATTTAATCATACAATACCAATAATTATGACGAAGCGATATCGCGAGACGGACTTTTGTAGTGCTAACATTTTATTTCTACGCATAAATTATAATAAATGTTTTTAAAATTATATTCAAACCAGAATAACGATGTTGAAATCGAGATTTTGTTTTTCCCTCTGAAGTTGTCACTGATAAAATTTTATTAACAATGTGCTTCCTTGTGCAAGAATTTTAAACATTTTTTTTCTATTAGCGGTCATGTCAAAAACGAACATTTATTATACTTTACAGACAGATTCTTTAATATTAACGATCATATCATCACGGTTCTATTTAAATTGTTTTGATAATATAAATAATAACGATTCGAAGAATACAATAGTAGTTGATGCTGATTGAGTATCAACTAGGTATCACATTTTTTTTTTTATATTTTATTTCATTTTTACAATGGAATAATATTTATACGTATTAAGATTCAATAAGATCGATTTTGTCGGAATTATTATTATTATTATTATTTTTTTTTTTAATGAAAGAACCCCTTTGCGTACTATGATGTTATGTTTTCCCAACTTTTGTTTGAATGCTATTTGAAAACAATATATATTTATTATTCTTTTTGAATTTGTATTTGTGGGCCAATACTAGTTTGAACTTTTATTCTTTATAAGCACATAATGTAAACATAATACGGATTAAATGTGATTTCGAGTTTAAGATACGCATAAACAACGAACAAACAAGTTATTGCCTTATTGGAAATCGAAACTATCTAACGGTATGTAATTCAGTAGTAAATAGATAATAAAATATAATCGATCGTAATACAATTGGTACAATTGGAACGATTTTTACTATAATTCCAAATATGGTTAGCATAGATTTTTAATTTTTATTGTTTCGCTTATATTATATACGAGCGCTATAATGCGTCGTTCAAATATTAGTATAATATCGTTTGCAAATTCAATAAATAATAATTAATAATTTAAAGTAGATAACTTTAGATATTTTCCTAACTTAATAAAAATAAATACTTAATGTTATGATGTATTACATAATTATTATGATTCAAATTTAAAATCAATAATTATTAAGATTATCTACATGATTTTTATAATAATAAAGAATGTCCAAGATCATATTTTTTTTGGGGACCAACGTATTGCTAAATTTATATAGGATTTTATTTTGTACGTACCTATATTATTATTATATTAGGTTAATAATATTTGATTATTTTTTATAAACTCTATAGAATTGTATGTAAAATATAGCATGACATATTCTAATTAGATATAAAATGTACTAAAATAATTTGACAAAATATTCGGAATGTCTTAACATAATAATAATTATATATTTTTGTGCTATTCGTGAATTTATCACAAAATGTTCAATTCTTCCAGCTATTTTCCTAAGCATAATACCTACTATTGAAGAACGACAAAAAACAGTGAAATCCGCCGGATGATTGCATTCAAATCAAAATAATAATACAACATTATCCTGTTCTAGAGACTGAAAAGTGACAAAAGAAAAACTTCTATCCCCATTGTCCGGTAGGCATTTTTAAAATTGTTTAACTCAAATAGATTATTTGTTGTCAAGTTATAATTTTTTTTTTCCTTATATACTAATGGGACTTTTATACGCCATATTAGTCAGGTAATAAAAAATAATCACCAGTTAAAACAGTAACATAACCGACATTTATCATGCGAGGCGTTTATGATTCCAGGGATTCGTTATTATATTTCAGGCTATGGAACGCGCGTTACTGTATATTTTATTACCGGAAATCAGGGGCTGGAAATTTTTAAAACCAAGTCAAATCCTGCAAACGGACACGTGCGTGTGGCTGGTAACGCATTTGATACGTGTCTAATCCGAAGAGTTTATATAGTCCGACGAATGTTTAAAGTCAGACAAGGGATTAATGATATTACACAGATAAATTTAATAAAAATTCTATAGATCACGTAGAATTCGAAATAAATTCGAAGTCCGAAGAACACTATTATCATGGTCCATAATATATTTAACTAAATGCGAATTTCAACATCAACGGGTAATTAAAAAATACCGATAATTTTGTAAGTACCTTTATTAGTTTAACAAAAACAATAAGATAATATGTCTATAAATATAAGTCGTGAATTGTAATTATATTTGCGTTAAAGTATTAAAATAAAATATATATTCAGTTAACTGAGACGTTTAGGTATGGAAAACCTTCATGGAAAATATTTTGTTACATCAGTTTAATCAAATTGAAATATTTAAAAACCCCACGATAATGATACCTATTTTAAATAAAATTAGCTTAGATGCCGACGTGATTTGAACGCCACACGAGAAAGAAAATGTAATTATTTTTTAGCAAGAAAACGCATCTTTGTATACTACACTACTATAGCTAATGCATCTATAATAATATTATGATAAATCTTGATTAATGTTCATTTCAAAGGATCATTATGTTAACTATAATTCAACACCGTCGTCAATGTACATACACCTATTACAGTGCAGATATATTTTAATTAACTGATCTTACTTTGTGGTAGGGGAACTTATGAATATACTACAAAATAATGATAATATGATAAACATTATACTCGTATTATGCGTATAGTACATAAAAACACGTAGAGTTTACTCCTACAAAACTAATTTTTATATTTTAATTAAGATAACGCATCGTATATATAATATTATAATACTAATTAATATTATGGTTAGTGTTTAAGTAATTTATTAGTTAAAATGATGATGAAAATTATAATTTTTGTAAAATATAAAATCAACTTTGTAGATTTTTATAGTTTATTTCATAGCTTAATTAACCACCATAATCCTAAGGATTACCAAAAGAGTTGAAAAAAATATTGAGCGACTAAAGATGATTGTATTAATAATAATTGGTCTTAATTTATTTCCTTGTTTAAACTAGTTCGTAGGTAGTGATCGGGGTGAGGGGGGCTTAGCCCCTTCAAAACTTATCAATGCCGCCCAAAATGAACTAGCTCCTTTATTAATTAAAGGTTAAAGACATCGTGAATCACTGTGTCCATAATTTTTAGCCCCCTCCAAAAAAAAAAAAAAAAAAATTAATCAAATTTCCGCCTATGCTTAAATTATAATTATTTCATATATCGTATTTGTAACACCCATAATTTTATTATATAATTTACTTATTCCTATAGATTAGCCTATAGATTGTGAACAATAATTTTGTTAAAAATGATAATATTTTTATCGATTGGTCGTTTATATTATTTTATTATATTTTTCCATAATGATTATTCATATTTAATGGATATAAATATATAATTTAAACTATGTTACATCGCGACTACGATTTTTTGACTCTCAATTTAAACAAAACCTATTAAATTGAGATCAATTAAGCAAAGAATTTATCAACAACAAAGTTTATTGAACATCATTCTTAGACGGTCATTTAGAATATTTTTAGTCTCATGGATATTACGGATTAAATATAATGGTAATATTATAATGTCAAAATTTACTAAAACCCTCTATCGATTTGTATTCTATGGACGACGAAGTTTATCGAGTTCACTCTTGGAATTCTTGTATACTCAAATATTTGACCGAAAAACGGCTTACACTATATCAATATGTAACTGTAACATTTGCAGAATGTTACTATTGTGATATTGAATGTTTTGGGATTCAAAAGGATTCCTATGATGGAATTTTCGTTTGTTTATGTATGCATCGATTAAGTTTTTATTGTAGTGAATGTACGTGACTATCGCACGAACCACCGAACGTATATTTTTATTTTTGAAGAAATCGCAATATGATAAGTTTTATACATAATATAATATAATATAATATACGTTTTTATGAAATTTATCAGAACTAGAATTCATTAATTTTTTTGTTCGACGTTAAATTTACTGCGTTGGATATGCATCAGACTGTCATTCTTGGAAAAGTGAGATATTTTAATATTATGCACGCGTGTGATTTGCCTTACAAACAAAACACATCTTCGCATAACTGATAGTCATACTTCAATCTTGATTATATAGAAATTCAATATCCGGAATAGGTACTTTGAAACTAACGTAGTTTTGAATAGTTAACATAGAATAAAAAAATCTTACCATGTAGTAAAATATATTCCTCAAAAAATAAGCTAAACATGATGCTTGTTATTTGTATAAGTCCTAACTACCATGTATTCTAACTACATTGTTTTTAGTAATAAAATATTTTATTGAACAGCAATGAAATGGTTTGACTTACGCTTACCTATATTCGCTTAACTAATCTTTCGAATACACCAATATTTTATTCAATATAAATTATAATTTAATAAATTATAGTTTCTGTAATATAGCATTGAACGTTTAATAATAAATAATAATAAAAAAAAAAAAAAACATGAAATTTCTGTAAAAATGTATAAGTTTCAGCAATTATCAAGCCACATATAATATTAGGAAATAATATGGAATATGGAATATGTTTATATATTTTGATAAAAGTAGAAAGTTTTATATTAAAACCATAACTCTAATAAAATAACTTTAAAATAACGGTATTTTTATATTCTATCATGTTAATTATAATAATTACTTAATATTTTATATGAATAAATGTATAAAATTGAATTTTCCGTTTTATTATAATCGTGAGTATATTACAATTATATATTGTACCTGTGGTTACCACTACACATTAAAATTATTATAAAACTATTAAATTACAAAGATAATAATTTAACTATATAATACATTTCTTACTTAACTCGTTTGAATTGGCACGTGCATTGTGCTCGCATGTTCAAACTTCTAACTTCTAAGAAATTTACGTAAGTCGAAAAACAAAACCTGAGTTGTTGGTGTCATATATTACAAAAATTTCAATGTTTTCATATTTTTAACTTTCTTGGCATAATAATTCACGTACTCTTATCATTTTTGGATATTTATTATTCCGGCTGGTAGAATTTTCAAGATTTTGTGAAGACTGATTTTTCGTCTGTTCTATTCGATGCTTAATAATACAATTGGTTTACAGTACCAGATAATTTACGGAAATATATAATCAATAACTAATTAACATTATTTGCATCAGTGTATATTGTGTTTATTTATTATCATTTATAAAATACAATATAAATTTTGGCTTAATTTAAATATAAATACATTTATTTCCTATAAGTAACTCAATTTTTACGAATTTTTCTATAATATATTAATATAGTAGGTAGAATTTGTTTAAATTATAACAAATTATTACTCATAATTAAATCAAAAGAATGAATTAATTAATTTTTCCCTTTATATTGCGGATTACTAAATATTTAAAATTAATTCTACTTATTATTGTATTTAAAATATAATATATCTCATTTAAAGATATTATGATACAAGAGTGGGTTGAATTTTCGATTCGTTGAATTAGAAAAAGAAAATGTTTTAAATAAACTGGTAAAAATTAAGAAACATTAATTAATTGTGTAATTTTTAGTATTATTATATTTGTGTACAAATATACTGAATAATGTACATTTTATGTATATTATAATTATAATTTCTGTCACAAACACGAATTGAGAAACTTTTTAAATTAAAAAATTTTAATGAAATAATATTTTCTAATTACCAATAACAGACTTTTCTTTTAAATTTAATAAATTCAAAATACATATTAAGTTTAATAATTATTATTGTAGTTGGTAGGCTATTCACTATATACAATGAAATTATTATATTATTTGGTATAACTAGGATAATTGATTTTGGTAATAACTCATTGATTTTTCATTATTAATTATAGTTTTAAATTAGGTCTTTCAAAAATATTTATATCGTAGTTAAATTAAAATAAAATATTCTTTAATTATTACTGAAATGGAAAAATATGGTATTTAGTTTTTTTTTTTTTAATACCTTTTATGGAAAGTTACTAGTATGGAATTTATTTATAAATTAATATTTATGTAAATTGAATAAAAACAGAGGAAAAATTAATTTAAATAATATATTAAAAATATGTGTATTACAAATTTAAATTTAATATCTATGCATTGTGATAAAATAAATGTAACACCGGTATAAAAATATAATTTAAATAACATTAAAATAATATACGTCATAATATAATATTTAATTTGGCTAATTACATTTCCAAGGAATAATTATAATTTATAATAATAGAAATTCTCGGTATTCGTAGAAATTATAATATTATTAAAAAAAAAAAATTACAAGGACTTTTATTTGTAAAAGTAATAAAAATAAAAATTTAATTCTAACGTGTATTTTCGTTGTGGTTAAATATCTAGGCAGAGTCGTGGGCGTGAGGCAAACAAACTTGACAGTCTTAAACGAATATACCGCACGAGTCAAGACGTATTTTTAAAACCAACACTTGTCTTATCTATGAAGAAATTTAACAACTAATTTTATATACAAACAACGGAACATTTTATTCCATTCAATGTTCGATTATATTATATTAAATGCTAAATTTATTTGGAATATTAAAACATCAAATAATTTTGTTAGTGTTGCCTAATAATCTAATTTTTCGAGATACGTTTTGGTACAAATAATGTACATCATGCATAAGTAATGAAAATGCCGTTTTTAAAGAGAAAATAATAAATTAAATAGGTACCTATAGATAAAACAGAATATATTGCGTCTAGACTATAGACATAATCATAATAATAAAGGCGGTTATTCATATTCATAGATATTAAACAACAAATGTTATATTTATTTATTTATCGTTTCGCATTCAATACATTGTTCTTTTTTTTTAAAAAAATAATATTTTGTAAACGTTCAACAGTAATATTATTTTCACAAATTTCGATAATATCGAGCACGAAATAAATTCATACGCATTAATTTCTATCGTGAATTATTATCTACATCAAATATTCTGTGGTTGAGACTTCATTAATGGTCGCCAAGACGACATTTTTTTATTTCCGTCCACTAAAATCGACGTCAAACATTGAACCTTACCTACTGTTTATTTCGAACAATGTAAATTGAAATGATTGATTGATTGTGTGGTACAATTTATTATTGATAAAATTATAAGCGTCGGCAGAAGGAATTTCATTAAAAATATGACCACAGTATTGATTGGCTATCAATGTTAAACTGAAAAATATAATATAATAATATATGAAATGAATAATAAATATAAAATAAAATTGGTTATTTTATCAGTCATTTATACGTAGGCAGATAAATTGGTAGATGCATATTGCTATAATATTTGGTGAGTTAAATATAATTAATATCAATTCCATTGGATAGGTATTAGTTTATCCAAAAGTCGACTTTATCATTATATTATAATGAAATATTGATATTATAAATTCATAGAATAATAAACTGTAGTTATCTGTACGAATTTGAGCGATGTTATTTACAATGCGAGCATAAATTATTTAACTATATTGATCAAACTATCTAAACATACACATTAATATATATAAATATATTAATTTTTTTATTCAAACTATATACCCAGTTTTATATTTTTCACGATTAATAAAAAAAAAAAAAAAAAACGATAGCTTAACATCATGATGAAAAATAACATACATTTTCTATATTATTATTTTGGAATGGTTGAAAATGATTTAAATGAGTCTGCATACATTTCAATCTAAAAGACTTAACATTTTTAAGTGGTTCTGGTATAAATCTAGAATTACGTGAAATAAAATCAATTATTGTGTTTATACTTTTGTATTGGACATAAAAAAATTATAAAAATATTGAGTGGTGTTTTCGAGGGATGTAAATATAATTGTATTTATATACTTTATTGAAAAAATAAAATTACTTTACGTCATACAATTTATATGCGTTTCATGGGAGTAAATCGTATATTTAATGTATTTACTGAACATGTTTTGAACTGATGAGAATTGATGAGACGTTGTGATTACACTAATCAAACAGGAAACGTACTAAAATGATT
Organism: Eriosoma lanigerum; assembly: GCA_013282895.1. Taxonomy (NCBI): domain Eukaryota; kingdom Metazoa; phylum Arthropoda; class Insecta; order Hemiptera; family Aphididae; genus Eriosoma; species Eriosoma lanigerum. Next base: position 13,191,604 of record CM023359.1, on the reverse strand, counting down.
TTTATTTAGTAAATGTGACCCAACTTCGTAACTGACAATAAACTAAATTATATTATATTTATACTGATTCTGTTTTATTGTCTTATAACACGGTAGAAAATAACTATTATTTATTATTTCATAAAATTTTAATATCTTATTAACCATTAACATTTCAATGTCTTTATTTGTTTATTTTTGTAAGTTTAACTACCTAGCAAATTAGAATATAGCTATGGCACACATTTGATTCTCAATTAGAAAAATTGTCAAAATCAATTTATAAGTTTGGATAAATAATTTTCGATTCAATCCAATATTATTATAAACATGTTTTTTGGTATTTATTTTTGGTGCTTTTAGTCCGTGATAGTTTTTTTTCAGTGAATAGGTATTAATGTATTATAAATATAGGTATTAATGTATTATACATTTATAATAAGTCCTAAATTAATCGGACATGCAATAAATATGTTTTCGTGATTAAAATATAAAGCACACAGATAACAAGGTTTGACTTGTTATTTTTGTCAAAACCATTTAGTTACTTTTAGACTAGCAAAGTTCATAAAAACCTTGTTTATGGTATGTCTATAGAAAAAACGAAGTATAATTTATATTTATAACAAGACTCATTAAAATTTAATAATAAATATTACAATTTATTAAACACATTCTAAATTAAACTTATTTAAATATATATGTAAAAGTGGTAACTTTATATATATAATATTTATATAATCTACAGATTATTTTACAAATAAATGGATACCGAGACATAAAAATTATAACACGAGTTATTTAGTTTTAAATAGATAATAAATTGAAACTTCTCTTTTATAAAATTTAGAGTTTGTAACACATAGTTGATTGCTTATAATAAGGTATCGATATTTATTTTTTCTGTTATATTATATTTTAATCTTTTACAAACAAATTTAAATATATATTTAATTGTTTTACTATTTAACGTTTAACTGATTATGTAGTTAAATAAAAATCGTAATTCAATTTATTTTGTAGTTTATATATATATATATTTTTTTTTTTTGTATTATTTTGCATGGATTAATTTTTTAATTAAAATTCAACGATGCAAATATGTGTTTGTATATACATGTATGTAAAAATAATACAGAAATATTAAGAAAGCAAAATCAATCGAACAAACCCTTTTCTATCCTAACAATATAACGGTTAAGTGGATATTATAATTTATACTCGTATTGTAGGAAAATTAAATTTTTAATTGAATTGAATTTCTTTATAAAGTATATCATAATTTCCTCTCACGAATAATTGGTTTTCGCATAAAAACACAAACAATTACCTATAGATAATTTTAAATTTCAAAAACTTTTCATCGAGTGCCATTGTGTTTGGCGGTCAGTAAGTATAATATAGAAAAGCAATCAGAGTCCCTTTGCTTCCATTTTTCTTTTTATTAAATTTATAACCTATACAAGTCGTATCGTATACGCTTGTTTATTGAGTGAACTAAATTAATTGAATAAATATTCAATGTAGGTAAATTATAACAAATTCTATGAGAATTATATTTACAAAATATACGTATTATGATTATTATTTGTTTATATTACGAGTATTTAATAAAATAAGTTTTTTTAGTTTGTATATGATTAAGAGACAACAAGAGTTATTGATTCTGAATATATTAGTTTAAACATAGTATACGGTTTAATTTAACTATCATCAGATATTATTTAATCCAAATTTATAAACGTTTATTTGTTTAAATAGGTAACTGAGTTGAAACGATTGTTTTTTACATCCTCTTATGTACATATTCAACATTTATCGTAGATGTATTTTCTTTGCAAGAAAATTTTAAACTAACGCATTTTTCTAGTGTTCACTAACTTTAAGTAGAAAAAAAATAATCAATATATAATATTATATTTTTTCGGAACTGTACGTACAACGATAATATAAAATACTAAACTAGAAAATATGATAGGTTCCGAACAGGCTAATAGTATATACTTTGGTCAAACGATATTTTGATAATCAAGTATACGTCCGTATTGCGTATTGGAAGGTAATATTATTTTAAACTAATATCGGACACATGTCGATTATAATAATATTCTACAATTGATACAGAATTTGAATATTTCAATGTTGTTTTCATTCGTTTGCTATCCTATTTCTGCAGGTTTCTCTCATAAGAGATTCTTTTGTCTTCTCTACATAATATCTCGTTATCCCTACGTTCGTGGTATTATTAAACCCTTCCACGGACCCAGACGCGAGGATAAACGTTTCGTGGAATTTCGGGTAAACGATATGTGCTTACAAAACGTTTTAAAGAGAATATATTATATTTTACACGTGATCGCGTGACGGCCTACCCTCGGACCAAACGTGCTTTCACTGCGAGAGGAGCGGATCACTAACCTAACCTAGTTTGGTTACTCGGGTACATACCACATACGGTAACAACTTTAAAACTTCCATATGAATAAACCGGACAGTCGAACTCGACGTTTTCACAATAATAATTTATATATATATAATACATTATGACGCATAATATTTATAGAGATATTTTTGCCATTTTATACGTTCGATAAATGAACACATTTCAAAAATATATATTTTGTCTTTACTTTTGGCTACACGTATTCACTGACATGCTATCACGCATTCACGTGTCAACTCGACTCTAACGTTTCTACCCGACGACACGACGATAAAAATTTAATTTGAAATGCACTTGTCTTTGTGTTTGAGGAAATTCGATTACCTACATAATAATATACAAAATGTAATTTCATAATATAAAATGTTTCATGTGTATGTTTAAATTAAATAAAATTGAGAGTTTGACCAATAATTTTAATACACAAGTAACAAGATAAAGTATAGTTATACATATTATGTAGATAGATAATTATTATAAGAACAGATGATAATTAATTTTATAATAGTCTTTCGTGACTACATTTTTACTTTTCAATTTATAAAAACGTATGAAACTAAACAACTGTAACAGTAGATATTTAAGATTAAAAAAAAAATTAAAATTTCAACAATTTGAAATAATATTTGAGACAATATTTTAAACAATATTTTTCATAGTAGGTTCTTTGACGCTAAGTTTATTCATTTTGGAATAAAATTAATTTAAAAAAACTATGTTACTGCGTATTAAAACAATCGCGCTAACATTCTCTTCATATTTTATACAAAAGAACACAATATAAAATATAAAGAGTTTAGTTTATATATAACTCATATTGTTACAGCAAAATGAATAGCTGTATCCGTTTTGCTTAGAAAAATCAATATCATTATTATATAGAATTATAAACTGAAAAACAAGTGAAGAATAAATATTATTTTAGTTCGTGTTGTATTGAAAAAAAAAAATTAAAAAAAAATAAATAAAAAAAAACATTAAATTAATTGCTTGTTTTTCGTCGCGATCGTTTCGTATTAAGGCGCACAAACGTTATAATTAAGTAAATTATGTAGGCTAATGATGCGTGTAACGTATTTTCGTGTCGTGAACATTGTGCAATAACGATAAATGGTAAGAAGTCTGGTCCGGTCCATTTGGCCGTCGGAAAACGTTGACCAAGTATAATAATATTATTACATAAGTACCTTCGGTCGGATAAAGATAATTCGTATTGTACAGTTTACACGGGCATTAGTCAACTGCACACGTGAAAAACCACAAATCAGCGTTGCTCAAATCAAAGGTCACCGGAAACCGTATAGGAAAGGGACCGTTTCCGGGCCGTTAAGAACAAAACGATCCCGTCGCGCCTCGATACACACACGTATACACAGCCCCGCGAGATTAATCGCTCGGGACTTATCGGGTTTCTACCCCAACAACACCGTAATTCCCCTCAAGATCTACACCGGAATCTCCAAAGGGTCTCCTCACTTAGCATTTCCCGGCGCAACATCTTCATCCCAGGATGGGGCCTCGAATTTCCAACGTGTCCAGTTCACCGTATTACGATATAGTACCACAAGATAATAATATTTACACGCCGAGGTCCGGGATTTATTCGAATTAGGCTTTTGTTTTCCTAGACGTTCGAAAAAAAAAAATAAATAAAAAAATAAGCAAGATTACGTATAAATATTAATTAAACTGTACAGTGTGAATACCTGTACGATTCATATTATTATATTTATGCGCATCATTGTTTAACACTATCGTAGTTTTAGTGGATTTGTGATTTACATATTTTTATCGCTTTAACAAAAAAAAAAAAAAAAACACACGATAACAAAATAATAATATTCTATCTGTTTTGACAATGGCTTATTGAAAAATCGATGATTTTCATAATATTATATTTTATATAGCGCGTTTTTATCAGTTTGACGTGATACCCTGCAATTTATTTATTTTTTCGATTATTGTCGAAACAAAATAACTCGGGAACCGCGGGTCGTCGATAGTCTCGAGGAGATTATTCGAAACTCGTTATCGTTTTGTGTTAATGTTATATGAAAACTGTCATCTTTCAAAATGTCAACGGACTGCACTCTCCAAATTATTGTTGATGGTTTTGAAATGTTTACCAGAGAACCACCACTAAGATACTTCGGGACGGGTCGTATGAGTTTTGCATTTAAACGTACTGTGTAAACGTGGCAGTGAAAAGTGGCTAAACTATGATAGTATAATATAATATATAATACATATGGTGAATGCAGTCGCAAACAACCAAACAGTTTGTGGTTTTAGGGAACGCCTTAGCGAATCCTTTGTTTACACCAAATTATTTCAAACTGTGCCTGAGGTATCAAAGCCCCAGAAATTAATACCGTCTATAAATAATGCGGGTTGGTTAAAAATATGTGATCGGGTCGAAAAAAAATCCGTTACGAAAATTGCGTAGTCTCTAACGTGTATTAGTTGACCATATAAACATACCTAATTAAAATGTTAATTTCACGATTTATCATTTTTAGACTTTTGTCGCTATCGTCGTATTCCATATTATATAAAAAATAAACACATTATGTATTATCTCTTTCAGAAGTGAAAATACAAATTAATCTAAAGTGAATCATAGTTCTACAATTATTCTTATTAAACATGTTATGGTAAATATATGATGATGTAGTAATAAAAGTTTATATAAATATATATATATATATATATTATATTATCTCATATTTAAACCTTTGTTATAGTGTCGCTATTATTTTATTGTTCTTCTCTAAAATGGAAAACTTTTGACTGATACCGTTTTGGATTAACTGTGACATGTAAATTGTTTTACTTTAATTTCCAAGGTCTTGAATAAACTTTTCCTTTCTTGAAACTTAGTAGTGTTCACTTTAAGTAAAATACACTGTAATTCAAAGTAAAATTTAATCACACGATTTTAAAAAGTTTTTTAAATATTTTAAAGTGACAACTGAACCTTTTACTCATAAAGAATTCTCGTAGAAAGACAATTTATGTTTACAGCAGTTCAAGTAGAGAAGTGTCAAAGAAGGTTTTTTTTAATCCAAAATAAATACTTTTTTAACGGTAAAATGCATAATATCTGTAAATATTTACATATATATATATATATCAATACGATGACCTGACTTTGGAACATATTTCACATTTTATTAAAGTTAAAGTACATATTTTATTAGTTAAAACAATAATTGTGTTATCTAATAAAAAATTCATATTAATGGAGTTTAGTTAAAATTATTTTTCCCATTTTCAATTATAATTTGTTATTTATTCCAAGTTTTGTTTGTACAGTTATAATTATCACTAATAAAGAAATTAATATTAATATTACATGTATTCGTTTAAAATGGACATCGATTTATTAGTTTTTTATGCAGTTAGTGACATTGAGATTCAAATATATTAAAATACTAAATATTTGAATTAAATATATTGATAATAATTATACCTAATAATGAAAATAATTATGAGGCGGCCAATTTGTTTAGAACCGATGATTCATATTTAAAATGATATAATTAAATGTATACAGAAATATTATAAAAACTAGTTAGTTCATTATAAAAAAAAATCCAATAATGTTAAGAATTTAATCTTTTGCCATAGAACCGATATTATGAGCATTTATAGTTTATTTGGTGAAAAATAAAAATAAACTCCTAAATCGATTGCACATTAATAAAGCAATGTTGGGATACGGGATCCGTGTACGCTGGCTTATAAAAAATTCCATTATGGGTGATTGGAAAATATTTTCACTACACTTGCTGTGTAAAATAAGTATTAAATTATTAAAAACCTCTCGGGGGTCTCGAGACTAGCTGCAGATTTTCATCCAGGTTTATCATTATTTCGGTTTACGATTATGAAACGATGAAATCGTTATTACTTGGTTTTTAGTCAATAAATTCCTATACGAAGACATATTATCTACTTTTCTAATAAATTTACTGTATACAGTGAACGTCACTATGTCTTTAAAAGTTTTATTTACACATCAATTTGTTTCTTATCGTACGTATTAATAATTAAAAAAATTGGAAACAATATTGTATTGGTACAGAAAGCACTATGTACTTAAAAAATAATATTAACTATATATATATATATATAGTTAATGAAATGTTACAGGAATGATAGAAATGAAAAATCTTTGTCGATTATAAAGTGGAAAAAATAAACTGAAAGAAATTGAACTCGGAATCCGATGCTTGGCAACTAAGAAATATAAAGAACTACTTTGAAAAGTTATCGACTAATACATTTTAATTAATGAACAGTATATCATATGCATAGCTATAAATTCGAGTCAATTGCATTCGAATAAATTATGCGGTATATAGTCAGAGAGGAAAATATGCGTAGAAGATGTACAAAAGTTACAAGTATTTCTTAACGAGAGGATTCATTAATTAGATTTACGGATTGGTAAAATCTGTTTGGTTAAAACTGTTCTATTGTTCAGACATTCCCTTAAATAAAATAAAGTTTTAGAGATGTTCTTTAAAACAAGTTCCAATTAGGTCACATTTCAAATATAGGTATCTTATTAGGTTCTTAAATTAAAAATATAATATATTAAATATAGAATTTCATATGAAATATACTTGTATATAATATTATTACAATATAAAATAGGAGTTCACTATATATGTTTTTTTCTTTCATTAAATTATGAATTTTAACCTGTATTTAAGATTTTGTGAATTAAGAATGGGTTTTTTTTTATCCCATAATACATTTTATGTCAAAACGTTTGAAGTTTTAAAATGTTTACATTAGAACGGATAATAATTACTGTTTGATTTAGTTTTTCTATGGATTTATTATAAATAAGAATATATAAATAAGAATAATACTAGACAAACTTAATCATTATTGTATTTCGTACCGCAAGTAAGTTTCATTAGTCATTGGTAACCGAATTTGAACGCTATAATTACAGAGATTCTGGCTAAATATATTGTGTGTTCAACTGTGTGTAATTTATCTCGATTATTATGATAGACGTTTAAAAACGACAATTATTAAGTGTTTGTATTACAATACGAATTATATATCTCATCAGAATTATCAAAATAATATTTCTTTGTTATTGCGTTTTAAGAGATGTTTTAAAATTATGTAGTGAAATAATATTTGAAATAATAATTAGTGAGTACAAATTTTATAATAATAATAATAATAAGAAAAATTTATGGTTCAATCTAATTCAATTATTATTCTAAATTTTATTTTTTAAAATAAAACTTCACAATTGAGTACTATGTAACAATATGTTTATACTTTTTAATTAAATATTTTTAACATGCAATAAAGTGAAATGAAGTAAAATAATATGAAAAAACATTTCATGTAAAAAATTATATACCTAAATAAAAAATTGGGGAAAAAATAATTTTTATTAGAGAACAACATGGCGATATCCATTAATATTTTATGATTCCAATAAATTATATCTTACTAAAATAAGATAGTCGAGTTGTTAATATAATACATTTAAAAAAAGTTAATAGAAATAGAATTAACGACATTGAAAAATAAATACAAACCAAACATTTGTGTTTTTAAATATCACATAATGGTGTATTTTATTTTAATTATTTATATTTAATAAAGTGATAAATAACAATGTTATATATTACAATATTAACAATATGAATATATTATATTGTATATTGTACAAAATATATTGTGTTAATATGAAAATAATACTGTTATATTTAAATATTGTAACGGTTTAATTATAGTGATATAATATTATTTTCATTTATGATTTAAAGACCATAACTACTATATGTAAATACTTCTAAAAAATGATAATGGATAATATACAATTGTACGTCATATTTTACTAATAACATTTTCAACTTAATATAATATAAATTTTTTGTTTATTTATATTGTTTACTTATAACACAATTTAATTAGATACGTTAAAATATTTTTAGAATTATTAATTATTCAAAGAAATGGATATTTATGATACATATTACAATTTGAATATTTGGCGATCACTACATTATTTTAATATATTAGTAAATTTGAAGTTTTTTTTTGCTTTCAACAATTTATTTTTAAAATTTAATCCTTTAATGCAATTGAAACTGAACCATTTAAAAAACTATTATTAAATTAATGTTATTGAATATATTATTAGAGGATGTTTTTTTTAAATATAATATTTAATTTATTATATGTTTTTTATTAATTTACTTATTGTACCAATAGGCTTTTTTTATCGGTGTTTTATTAAAATATAATATATTGAAATCTTAGTAATTAGGGAGGTGCTTTTTTATCTTTGTACGAGAAAAATGTTACTCATATTTTTAATAATTTTAACGTTGGGTTTATAATAATTTAATATATTTTTTTTGCCAGAAACATAATCTAATCCTATGATAATTTATTGTGCCTTTTTATCGAATAACTTGACCGAGGGTATAAATATTCTAGTTTATTTTTTTTCCCTGGCGATAAAAATGTTTGAGGGTATTAGACTGCTGCAACCCTGGGACGTGTTTTTTTCGACTTATGTCATACTTCAAATTTCACTAAGAAGAAAGTCACCTTTTTCACAGTCATAAAAAAATATTATAATACACGCGTATTATATGATTAAATATTTATAAACTTGTCACTAATAAATGAACAACGTTTGATATATTTATATGATAATGTTTACAAGTTACCTTTCGTTTGATTGTTATACGGTTAAATAAATTATACAAAATGATATAAAATTTCAAACAAATTATTATTGTTATTCAATAGAATATCTAAGTACCTATATTATAATGACGTGGTCTCGAATTTTGAATATCTACTAACCTTTGTTGAACGTTTGCAATGCGTCTGTGGGTAACCATTGTTTCCAGTAGTTTCCCAGCTCGATGTAGCCTATCCTGTGGCCTTTTAAGGTACCGTAATCATCATGGCCCAACACTGGAAATATGAATTGGCTGCTGAATGTTTGAGCAAGCAAGTTGGTCACGTTTTGAATTGCCGTCGCGCGTGTAGTTGAGTCGACGACGTCTGACGACACGGAATCCCTATTACGAGTAGAAAAAAATTAACACGACACTAGTTATGATAATTAAAATTACATAAAGCTAATTAGTTTTTATATAAATCGTTTTAATATTACAATAGTTAATTAATAGTTTAATAACACAGTACATTTCTAAAAGTAATACCGGTCTTCGGGTACGACCTTGGTTATAGCTAGGAGCTGAATTGTGCAGTATTGATGATATGCGTGATTCGTTACGCATAGTTAATGGTCACCGTTGCCGTAAATATCATACTTAGGTATACAATATAAAACCAATTATTTAAGTTAGTTTAAAATCGTAAATAAATTATTTTGGATAATTTGAAATAGAAACACAAATAAACAATAACAAACCGTAACCTATTTTTTTCTGCGCTCAGGTTTAACATTTTTTTAAAGCATTCAATTTTTCATCTAGAATACCCATATTAATTTTTACTAAATTGTGTCGAATAAAGCGAGTTAACGTTTGGATTATTTGAAACTAACATGAATTTACAAATCATATTGTTCAGAGTTATGAGTAGTCAAAATAAAACTTATGTTTCTATTTCTATTATTTTTGTAATATAACGTTCTAAGCACCTTGTGTGTTTGTATATTTACCCCCAAACGCTTATGATACACTTAAATCGATTTTAATTTAATTACATTATTATATATTTGAACTTCATATGTGTTATAGCAGAAATACATTTTGTAAAACACTTACAATTATATTATACAGTTTTATATTAAATTTGGCATTTTCATAAAAACCTAATACAACTAGATTTCATTGTAAATATTCCATTATTGTTAAACGATGATGTACTTTTTACAATTGTATAGTTGATATGTCGGCACAAAGACTGTGCAGGATTTATTTAATTATGTTTTTAATTTTCATCTAGAAATAAATAATAATTAATTAAACCAACTGCGGTATTATAAATAGGTATAATATAAACAGAAAAGACCCGAATAGTTATACAAATATTTTTTAGAATTAATGTATGTCATCTGGGAGAAAAAAGTGTAACATTTTCTATGTATTATTTTATTTTTATATTCGTATAATATATATATTATTCGTAATGACGGTCATAGTTAAATTGAGGTCACAACACCATTGTGGTTAACCTTGTCGTAATATAAGGGACAGTCCAAAAAGAAAGGACTAATACGCGAGAATTTCAGTGTTATAGTAAAGTTAGCTTTTAGTTTAATGGTTTTTTTTCCCGTATAATGTATAATACACGATTTTTTAAGAGTTTCTTTTTGCCACGATCTACAATATGGTTTATAATACGTATATATTATTTTAGAATATTTCTGACAAAAAAAGCATAGTTCTATTTTGTTTTAGAAATATTTCATTTTTTATGATAATAAAAAAACACAAATACTTTTACATTTTAAAACATGTGATGAGGATATTATAGTATTATTAATATATGTAATTATGTGTTGTTTTATAGTTTTTAATTTATCTTGAATGAAGCTGTCAACATTTAAATTCAGACATTTGACTAAGTCGGTTATTGTTGTTTCCGAATTATTTTAAGTTTATCCGAAGGATATAATAATATGTAAAATTAATATATACAATTTCTATATAGAATGGTAATGTTCCGTATTATTTCTCATTTGATCCTGTTAAAAAATAACATAAAATTTAATTTAACTCACTTTAAAATATGTACAAAAAAAAACATTTAAAATTACTAATTACTGTTTCAACTTACATAATGTAGAAAATATAGATATGACATTTAAATGCGTATCTATTAAATACTCATTTTAAAAGTCTCACGTTTATATATTTATTTTTTATGCTCTTAAATATTTACAGCGTTATTCAAGTAGTTTTAAAGTTTAAAGTTAACTCATCCTAAATATTTGATTTTTCAAAATATTATTAATTATTACTTTTCGGTATTATGTTAATTTTTAAATCCTGTTAAAATCTTAGATGTTTCGTTTGAAAAACAAATCTAAATTAATGCTTTCTAAAATAACGTTTAACATTGATTTGATTTGATTAGATTAGAATAATTTTAGTTGGGTTTACTAACTTAACAATATAAATTACAACGATGAGATTGGTATAAGCAATAATTAAAGAAAACCTACCTAAAGTTTAACAAATTCCTAATTGTTCGTGTTTCAAACTTACAGTGTTATTTAACAAAATTAACATGGTAAATCAGGAATAAAGATTTATGAAAAATAATTAGAACATTGTTTGAACCCTTCAATTTGTTAGACCTCAGGTTGATTTTAATCTTCATATTCTTTAACCGATATTAGATATCGTGTTTAGCTTGTTTGGTTAGAAAATTTCACTACCTAATAAATAACACAATAATAAATATAATGTCATTTGAATATGTCTGACCGTAAGTTATGCAAATATATGTAAACAAGCACGTGTGTCATATCAGCTTGAATTTACGACGCCCAATGGCGTGACATACCATCGTTTTATTATGTTAATTGAAAATTTTCAGATGTTTGTGTTGTCTAACGTTTCAGTAAGTGTTACGTAGTATATATATAACTACTATATATACTATATATAACTACAACAGTAGTGAAAATAAACTTTAAAATTATAATAAATTCATTTCTAGAAGATTCAATTTTACTACCTACTTCCAGTATTATTCCAGTATTATTATCAAAAATATATTATAATATAAATTAATTAAAACAAAATATAATTATGTGTAATATGTTATATTGTTTAGTAATTAATTAAAAATTAGTTTTTTCGAATAATTTTCCGAAGTTTATTTTTGCTGTAATATAAAGCAATTAAGCAATTAGACATAGATACCTACTTTAACAGTTAACACGACGAGAAAAGTAACAATATAATATTTCACTTTTAAAGGTAAATATTGACAAATCATTATTATGACTTCACTTGATTTTTCATTAATCAAATAATATTTATAAACAATGACGCAGCAAACATTCATAATTACCTTAAGTATGTTTTATGTTTTATGATTATATTCAAAAAGATAATGAAAATAACTTAAATAATATTAAGATAAAAAGTTTAAAATAAAGTAATCGTTTAACTATTTAACTTTAGTTATATTGCACACTGTTGGATTTTTGGATGCAATATTAAACTTTAAATCACGTTTTGAAAGCATAATTTCAGAATTAAGTACACCGGGTTAAAAATATAAGTAACAATATTGGGCAAACTAACTGAACTATTACCTGTGACTTATAAAATATACTTATTTATATAGTTACAGGTATGTATAGCAAAAACAATAAAAAAAAAGTTTCTTATTTGAAACACGTGTTCCATAACATATAAATCTTTTAAATGACGTACAAAAGTATGTGCACCAAACAGTTAGTTCATTGGTCAGGCATAAAGGGCTATATTGAACGGATTAATGTTTAGGTATGCGTAATGTTATACCCGAAAGGAATAAAGATTTAATATGAAGAATAGATAATAGTACAATATGTATTGTCACACGCGTATTATATTAAAAAACATCATATTTTTAATTTTAATATAAAAAAATCAATTAATTATACCATATAATGTAAAAAATATTACTATTTCAATTATATGTATAATATTTAAAATTGAACAAATATTAACAGTTATATAATATAAATAAAATAAGTAAAATAATACAAATAAATACATATTTTAATATATTATGTAAATATGGTTCATACCAAAATAATTTAATACTATTATTTAAGAAAAGAAAAAGATAACGATCTGTTCTCAGATTGGGGACCAATAGAGAAAAATTATAATGGCACAGCCAAAATTTCTAACAAATGATCGTCATGATAAATTAATTATAATGCCTAAATAGATGAAAGAAAAAAACAATTGGTAAATATTAGTTTTTAAATCTGCAATATATTTGTATTGTAATCTACTTTTTGTAGATTTTTTAGAGATAATAGCAGATATTAAACAATAGAGTAAATGTAAACCTAAACTTTTGAGATTTTTATAAGTATATTATTTAAGTATAAATATGTATGTATTATAAAAATAAAACAAAATGTATAATATATCATTTGTTTTTTAAAATAAACTTTGATCTAATTAGTTTTACGATTAGAAATTGATCCTATTTTATCCATGTCGTGTTATTTACTCCAAAATTAAGTTTTCTCTGTAGTCCACACTGATTAAACTTAGAGACATAAATTACCATACAATTTTATATTAAATGAACTTGTTTGATGTAATATGTATTGGTATTGTTTTATTTTTAAATTACGAAATTATTGTATATTTTATCATATATTACATTTCTAGTAAGATATGTTAGCACAATCTGTAAAAAATGATATTCACACAATATTATTATTGTACTATTTTACATTTCATTTTTAGATATGCATTTTTTTGATCGCAAAATTATTTACATAAATTCTGGTTGAAGCAATAGACACTTTTACTATTACAGTTCAACAACGTGCAAATACAATCATATTGTATTTAAATAAACTTGAGATACTTATTTATAAACTACAAATCAAATGCAAGTATAAGTATACAAAATTTAGATATTCGAAAATATTATGACAACTCTTGTCATAGTTGTATGTAATTGGAATAAAATATAGATAATATTAGTACTTGATTTAGAAAAATTATAATTTTAAAATATATTAAAGTCAAAATAAAATACAGAATAGAAATAAATAGGATTGAAATAAATTATAATGTCCATTTTGAACATGTACAGCTGTAAACTCGCGATAATTATAGGCTTAACACTTATTAACCGAATTATATGGTAAATGTCTTCAAAATACAAATAATAAAGTATTATTGTTAGGTATAATTATTTTGACAATAATTTGTTTCGAAATAATCAAATGAATTTTTTGCTTGCAATACATTTTTAAGAAATTATTTATAACGTAGTGAAGAGTATTAAATCAAACTAATTGACACATCCGTTTGTTGATGGAAATTTAATATGTAATTCATGGCCACTTGAGAATTAAATGAAATCTGAAAATGTACTCTCGTTTAGGTAAAATAAATTATATAGTTAAATTATCGTTACGGACAGGATAAAAAATGGTAATTTGTATTATTGACAGTTATTTTTTTTCTGAAGTTTTAATCAAATTAAAGGGCACCGGTTTTATTGAACTACATAATGTATAATATTGTATATTCCATAATTAAATGAATATCAAAAATATGTTAAAGTCGTGTTAAAATTATTTCCTTAGCAAACCGTTCAATATTTAAAATGTTTAACAATATAATCTCATAATAACATTATGGTAATGAACGTTTTTATCAAATGTTAAAAAAAAAAAAAAAAAAAACGTATAATGTATTTACCGGAAGAATACCGGCGGGTCATTGTCATTTTTCTCGAAAAAGATAATGCGGATGAAAAGTTTTGAAAATTGGCATACGTTTGTGACAAGGAGGCCTTATCTTTAAACTAGTCCAATTGGCCAACTTTTGTGTTGTTTAATAAGACTCGAGGAATAAAGTTTCGACGTCTTTTGCCACTAAAACATGAAAAGAAAGTAAAATTTCTCGCCGTTATATGATTTTGGTGAAACTGTTTTGTGGGAAATAAAGTGAAAATAAGAATGGTAGGCGATATCATAAAAAAAAAAAAACCAAGAACACGCCGCAGGATGTAAATAATTCACTATTATAAATAAATGTCGGTTATCACATTAAATATTTGCAACGATAACAGCATTGCAAGATGGAGGCACATGGCACTTTTATTATTTACCATTAAAATGCGGAAAGTCTTGTTGTACTAAACAGGCGAATGTTTCTCTCTCGCTCTGTACGTCGATACGGCCGTTGGGATTTAAAAGTATATTTTTAACCGAGTAAACGTCTACAATTCCGAGGTATTTCATCGAGTTAGACGTCCGACGCGAATAGTTTTTCATTTTTTTCACGTTTTTATTACTGTCGTAAACAGAAAAAAATAAATACACATTCTACGGCTATTATCAATTTTTGTTTTCGTTCACAGAAGTGTTATCGGATAAACTCATTATAAAGTTATACCGATCCGATACTTTATTTTATCAACCTGTAAGGAGTTTTGGGGCCATTAAATTAGACCTTTGGGAAGAGTAAACCATGGTTTCTGTTTCCGGATTATGTAATTCTTGGATACTAGTGACATCAACATAATAATATTCTACTTATTACAAGCTATTACACAGTTGAACAATAATACGAAACACTATATTCATTATTCATAAAATTCATTAACATGCGTCATCCTATTAAATATAATATGACCTAGAACTTATCATTATTATTATTATTATTCATGCATGTGGTGAATAATTCCTACAATTTAAAATTTGTATTTTACATAAAACAAAGTTGATTATACTACCGACTGAAATGTTATATATTTACAGGTTTCAATTCTTTTTCTTATAGAGATCTAACAAATTATAAATGATAAAACTATGATTGTTATTTTTAGAAGAAACCATTTACCAATAAACAATTTTCGTAAACTTTAAAATTTGTAGAAAATTAACTACTTGTTCTATTGATATCAATTTCGTTATAGTTGGGTTATAGCTATTAATTACAAACAAAATACTATATTGTACAACATTTATAGTAAGATATACAATTAAAATATTAAAATATACATATATTATAATTATCTTTATTCGAAAACATGTAATGTCAATTTTTTGCAATTTGTTTTGCGTTTTAATCGTATTAAATAAACGTAAAATACCAAATGAGTAAAATCTATAAAAATATTATGTTATAGATTTTACTTAGTAAAATAACATCGCGTCGATATGCTATAAATTGAAATTTCCCAAAACATAACTATTTTTCTAGAACTTCTACACAGTTTATCACTTTTCCTGACCATTTTATTATTTTAGTTTTTTCGGGCTTTTGGCGGAGTATTTTTATTCCAGCAGTGAATACGG
Organism: Eriosoma lanigerum; assembly: GCA_013282895.1. Taxonomy (NCBI): domain Eukaryota; kingdom Metazoa; phylum Arthropoda; class Insecta; order Hemiptera; family Aphididae; genus Eriosoma; species Eriosoma lanigerum. The sequence goes on along the minus strand of CM023359.1, from coordinate 13,175,150 downwards.
TATTTTATAGTAATGGCCAGTTTATCCGACATATTATCTAGAATAAGGTAAATGATAAACAAAATTTATAGAATAATATTATACGATATAAGTATACACTTTTATGTTATATGAGTCACGTTTTTTCTTTGGCATTTAAATCAAAATAACAGCCAATACCGTCTGAAGTCGGAAACAGAATATCCACTATTATTACTAAATTGTATAATATTCACTTATAACAGTTATAATATAATAACTTGTGTTATTCTGTTTGATATTTTTAATGGAAGTGAAAACGTTTAATCACATGTTTTTACTTAACTAAAAAATAAACTGTATGTACATCGGTTATCTTATAAATTATAATTTGATCATACAAATATAATATTCAATCGTATACATTTTATATTATTAAAATATATAAAAAAAATATTTAACTATTATGATAATTTTAATGTACCTACTTACCTATTTGTATCCAATAAAATATTATTCTAAACATTATAATTATGTATTTAATAGGTATTTAATGTTTAAAGGGAATTTTAATATGTAACGACTAATATTATTGAATAAAAACTCTATACCTTTTGCTTTACTTAAAATGAGTAAAAAATTAATTAAATCTGTCAAATGATATGGATTAATATCGTTTCATGTGTAACGTATTATGTTACATAGAATGACCTGACCTAGCGTGAGACAGTGATGTCAGTAGATCGGTTCGTAGACATTATTATATTTTTTGCTTTTTCTATTAAAAACCAATAATGTAATTTAAGTTTTCATTATTATTATTATTATTTGTTGGTATTAGCGTCAAAGTAAAATACAATCAAATAAAAACAAAACATAATTTCAATGACATGAAACGCGTGACCTGATGAAAAATAACCGATTTACTACTTTATACCTTTATAAAAATGTTGTTGTACTTTAGAATCTAGGAAGTTTAATAACTATGTTGTTTTTATCTATCAAGCTGAAAGTATTGCTTGTGTTGTTTAACAAAGGATGGGTCACATACATTTTGGCATTGTGCATCGACCTTGTTTTTATTTGAAGTAAAAAGCTTTGTATGTCCACAAGTTAATACTGTCTACATACTAGACGTATATTCAGATTGTCATTAGTTTTCCGCTTGGTTTCCTTGGATTTCACAGATACAAAATTAACAAAACGATAGTTAACTGTGCAGTTTAATAAACTTTAAACGATATAAATGTATAGAAAACCGTTTTGAATACATAATATTAATAATAATAATGGTAAAAAATAACAGTTTAAATCTTATTTTCTATGCATTCAGTTGAAAAATATTTAACAATTCAATGTATTATTCCTTGTTTGTTTACAATTCATAGTATAAAATATGGAATTATAAAAAGTATAATTTTATATTTAAAAGTTTGTCACATCAATTAAATGTTAATTTAAACCTTTAGTTTGAAGTTTGTAAAAATGTTGTGGGTATTTTTAAGGAAAATGAATAAATTTATTTATATTTAAGGATAATAATATTCTAATAATTTATTTTTCAATAAATGTATAAACTCAATTTTTAAAATTGTATACATTTATTACTCTTTCTTAAGCATAATTTGCGTATGGTTTGTTCTTAAATAGAGCGAAATAAATAAATTTAGCTATATCTTTGTGGTTTTATTGATTTTTACTTTTGGTTTTATTCATTAACTATTCGCTTGCAAAATATTTTTAATAAAAAAAACATAATAGGAATTAGTACGAACATAAAAAAAAACACCGTTCATCTATAAAAAATAAATGGGACGCGTGATTTTTGTGTTTTGTCTTTTGTAGTCCAGTGCAAAATTATATATATTATATTATATAATGTAGTACTGTAATAAATGAGATTAACCCGAATAGAAAAAAAAAACATACAACAAAGAAAAGCTACCTAAAATAATATTTCTCTTTTAAACTCTTTTTATTCTCTTTCGATAGTGTAAAAATGCCTCTAAAAAATTTATTTTTTGAATAAATTTATAATGCATAATGTATATACTATATTTAATATTTATTAACATTTCATTTGAAATATGAATTTATATACACGTCGTATTATATTCATAGAGAAGTAAATATTTACCTTAGCTTTTATGTCTAAAGTCTGACAAAGTATTTATTAAATCATATTTAAAAAATTGTTTGACTTTAAATGGTTATCAACTTATTCGTCAAAACGCACGGCCACTTAAAAAGATTAAATTATGACGTCTATAAATACTGGTTATAATATTGATGTCTAGCGTCTAGGTATGATATTGCGTATACCATATTATATTTGAATAGGTATTTCAAAGACTTGGTTTACGTAAAGTAAACTGAGATATCCAATAAAGTTAATAAATTTTATTTCATTCAAATATTAAAAAAATGTTTTATAAAATTTTAAACGAAAAAATATCGATATTTTACGTCAACAACAATTATAAGAAAAATAAAAAAATATTCATTATTACAGTTAGATATATATTTTAATACCTACAACTATAAATAAAAAAAAAAAAAACAAATAATAACAATCATAATAATAATAATAATAATAATAATAAACTTTTTAATAAAGCAAGAGTACGTAATAGTTATTAAAACGGTTGCGCAGAACGGAAAGTTTTATATAAGGTTTGAGGGACACGGGCCAAATAAATTCCCATAAAGACGTGTACGTACACCTTACTTAAATTTAATCCCTTACACGGATACAATCTTAAGGTCGTCGTTTCATACACGTGAACTCTTATCCCATGTGGACACTATTCACCGGATATATCCCAACTAATGTAAGATAACACCAACGTGTACTTATTTGTTAATAAATTAATATATTGTGTACGCAAACTTTACGGTCTACTGTTGTTAGTATATTATAATAATATGCAACGTTGAATGCGACATCGACGACGACGTTTAAACGCGCCTAACAGACATGTATATACCGTGCAAGTGTAACTCCGACTTTTAAATTCAATTTAGTTATTACCTATTATTTATCTCATTCGTTTAACCTATTGCTTTATTGTATTTGATTATCGATTATCGCATTTATTACTTCTTATTTTAAACGTAAGCACCTACATTTATTTCTAAACAAACCGAAATCAAAATATATAAACTATATTTCGATTGAAGACTTTGAAAACATATATTATATTTGATTCAATTAGGTAACCATACAAATATGATTATAATTTTAATGTTATAAAAAAATACAAATCGAGCATTATGCCAATTTGTTTATGTGTAGTGTGATCAGAATTTCTTGTCACAATAATTATGTAAATAATATTTATAACTTAAAAATGTATTACTACCGTAATTTTTGTTCGACAAAATTTACATTATACTGTATATCATACAGGATATATAATTGTTTTTCTTTCTGAAAGTTCAATATAACATGCAACATTTTTAGGTCGTATATTGATTAAAAAAATGTTTGTCAGTTTATAACCATTTCGTAAAATAATAATTGCAATTACATAAATTAATAAAATTACAATTGATGAAAAATGAAGATTTAAAATTATAAATTAAAAAAATTAATTAAAAAAAAAAAAGATTGATTTAAATTTCCGCATATTATGTATTAAAAATGCAAAACAAATATTTGAAACATAATAATTTTGTGAACTTACTCAAATTTTTATTTTTGTTTTGTTTCGTTTTTTGTTTTTTGTTTTGATAGTATGCGTCATAATATTTATTGTACATTTTATTTAAAATTTAATAAATGTTTCTATGTATGTTATAACAATATTAGCATTCTCGTTATATTATTATTGTTGTATAAATAATATCTCAATTAATAAAAAAAATAATTTAATATATCAAAAACATTTTAATCTTTCGCCAATAGCGAAAATATATGAAAACATTATATAAATCGCCGAGTCCAATATTAATGAGATGTATCCAATATTATTATTTGTTTGTTATTGTAACTAATTTGTGCTCGACCGCGCTGGAGGATATTTCAACCGTATTTGAAATTATCATATGTGAATAATTATATCCAATGAATAATATGTGTTATAGTATAAAAAAATAAATTAGTATTAACATAATTGAATTTATTTAATTTCAATTTAATATTTAATTTCATACAATTGTTTAATTTGAATTCAGTTTAAAGTTTCATCACAATATTATACTTACTTCGAATAATCTATATATTTTATTTTACAGTAAGTTTGTTACAAAGCTGTGATACATACTTAAATGACACACAGTAGATGTGAAAAACGAGTTAATATTTTCAGTTATTGTTTTTCATCGCACGATACAACGAATAAAACGCTTTTGGCGAAGAGATTTTAATTTGCCAATCGGTCGCTGCTGACCACGTGATAAGGATACAGAAAACTACCGTTAAACTCGTACTCTTTCTCGAGGCTAATGCTGGACATCAAGTAGTTAAAAAGTTAATATTAAGTTGTATAACGAGTACCTAACTTTTTTAAAGTATTTATTTTATTTTAGCGAATTAAACCAAGTAATTTTTCAGTTAATTATTTATTTTTTGGGAAAATTTAGTTAAATTATATACTTTTATTTAAAATCAAATGTTTTTTAATTTAATTTAATTTAATTTCAATAATTAATATATTAATATATTAGTATATATTTATAGTTTTACATTTGTCAAGGTATCACAAATACTATTATTATACTATACTATATTATAAAAATTGATTATAAAACATTATAAAAAAAGCGGGAAAGTCGATAATATTGCATTCGAAAATACGATTCTGAGTGAAACTTGTTCAGATATACAACATTTACTGTTAATATTTCTTTTTATTAATTTTATTTGCTTATCAAATAAAAAATAAAATGATGGGCAACAGAAAAATTAGTTATCATAAAATAATAAAATACTAGTTCGTCAAAATAAAATGTCCGTGAATTTTGCCGTTTTTTAATCATTTTTTGGTAGTTTTTCATATCTCAAGGGAAAACTTTTGAGAAAATTGAAAAATGAGCTTAATAAAGTACCAAGTAGATGCAATTTTCTATTGAATGCATATTCTACTTGCGGTAATCGGGCCATTATTTCTACCAGAAAATGTGTCTTCAGACATAAAAAAAAAAAAAGCAATTTTGTAAAACTAATAAATTCCTCGCTTCACTCAGAATCTAAAATATACACGTATATTTTAAATTAAACTAAGTAAATGAAATGAATAAATACATTTATTTAAAAAAAAAAAAAAAACAAACACTAATATCTATATAACGTTTTAACTAATTTTGTTAATTAAACTAAAAGTAATATAATCTGTTAACTTTCAATTTAACTTAAACCTTTTTAGAATAACCTAATTTAACGAGTTAAAAAACAAAACAAAAAATAGTTAATTAGCCAATCCTTGTTCAGGACTGCCCTTTGCATGATTACCTATACAGTACGAGACTCTGAACAAAAGTCTATTGTTTTTATTATTCTTTATCCCACATTGCAAACAACAAATAAAACACCTACCCGGACCACAGCACGAATTCGATGTTGTCTCCGTGTTTCTCTTTCATCGCCTTCACAGCCGACTGGACCAGCGTCCACGGCGAATCGCATCCGTAGTCACCCAGCCTGCCGCCGCCGCCGCCGCCCGTCGGTCGTTCCATGATCAACTCTGGGTCGATCACCGACCGTTTGCAATCTGCAAAAACCCAAGTTTCGTATAAGTTTACCGTAGAATTTACGATGTCAACGCGACCAAACTATTCTAAATGGTTACAATACGTCAATATTATAATAATGTATATTTAATGAGACTAAGGTTCGGTTTTGAAGTCGATATAAATGATTGAAAAGGAAAAAAAAGTATTTCAAAATTAAGTTTATAATAATAAATTATTATGTGTTTAAAGAAAATAATTCATAAAAATTTTTTTTCTAGTTGACTGTTCAAATGAAAATTATTGAAAATCACCAAGAACAAAAAAAAAAACATGAGTATAGGTATACAGGTGTAGGAGGATTATTTATAATTATTTTATAGTTATTAACCTTTTTAAGTTTTTATCGATTTATATCGTAAAAATAATTAAAATTGCTGTAATAAATCGATAGTTTAATACAAAACATCAAAAAAGGTTTGCAATTGCAATATAATGTTTATATTATAATGGATTAATAGCATAGAAATTAAATGAAATAAATTTTATTTTACATAAAAATCGTATTTATAATGTTAAGAAAAAATAATACATTTAGCTTCAAATTAGAATCCTTCCTATTAATGACCATGATATTAGAAGAAATTAATTTGTATTTTCTGAAAATTACTTATTAGCATGATACATTTTGAAATTATTATTTTTTAATTAATTATAAAATACATAGATTAAGGTAAAAAGTTTAAAAATATTCGCGAACATTTGACATTATTGTATAATTTATTTGATTTTTTATTATCACTTATAAATTATTATAATATATTATTGATTTTAAATTCTTATAACGAATATAATGAAGAATTTGACTTGTAAATAAAAGAGGATTATCTTATGAAATAATCGATTATTAGGGCTTACGAATACACAAGTACTAATATTCCTAACAACATTTACAAGTGGAATATATAATTATTTTTATTAGTAATTCAGTTGATACGAATAATATTTTCGGTAATAGATATTCTTTTATATTTATAGATTTAGAAAATACTTATGATATAATTCTAAGAAAGGCTTAGGTAAAAAGGAGTATTGAGGGTGTATATTAATGCAATAGAGGATATATACTCGTATAAAAGGGTAAGGACTAGAGTATAAAGTGGAAAATGGATCTTTTACTAAAGAAAAATTTTAGTATATGATTGAGTGTGAATTAAAGTTTGGCATTTAGACCTTGAAGTAGTTATGGTTTTAACAATTTAATTTAGTAATATATGAGATAACAAAATTTAAAAATTGAAGGTAAGCTCTAACGAATGGTAAATCTTAATTAATTTAGATTTATTAAAAAAACAGTTAAATTTTAAATTTTATACAAATGTTAAATTATAATAGTAGCATAATATATAATGGAAATTTATAATAGTAATTACATTCCTATAGATATTTGATATTCACTGAATCACCCACACTAAAGTTAAGAATGTAAGAATGTGTTTTTGCTTCCCTGAAAAATTGTAAACAATTGCTTCGCCTCTTTTTTAACAATCAATATTTAAAATAGACACAATATAATAGGTATTACAAATTTGGTATGGTTTTACAATCAATACAAATTTATACAATTTCAATCATCATTGCCATAAATTATAGATTCTAGACATAGTATTTATATTTCTAACTAAAACCATATCTCACGAAAATAATTGAGAAAAAAAAAATTTTAATTAATAACGCGTTTGTTGGACTTTTTCAGTTTAAGCAACGATTTATATTAGACGGTATCTCCGAGATAACATGCCAATATTTTGTAAAATTCGTTAACACAAAAGTTGCGAATCGAAATTATTTTCTTGGCCTTTTGCCCAATTTTTAAGACCCCAATGACTGTGTATACATTTTAAATTTATTGTTCTTAAGCAGAAAACCGTTATTACGAGGGTTCATTTATCACTGTTCTTTTGGCGTCATCGAAGAAGAATAAGAAGTTAATATCTTAAAAAGTCTTATTATATTATTATTAAAATATTAAGTGTCCGACAAGTCATTCAATTGATACAATTTCAAAGTCTTAGATGAACGAACATAAATTCGACTCTAAATATATAATAATATTACATTCATTTTATTAAATATTATATCTATTAATATGATAATAAAATTTTAACCGTAAGTGTTAATAATTTGGGAAAATATTACTTAAATGAAATAACTTATTCTCGTATTTAAAATGAATACAGAGATTTTATTCAAAATAAATATATAATATACAATTAATAATGTGATACAATATGTTCAATTGTCTTTATGGTCTGATAATACCTATGTATTTTATAAATTATATAAAAAAATATAATATATTTTTTTTTCTGTTTTAAAACGTTAAAACTACCTTTATCACGGAACTTGACATTTTTAAATCCAACGACGACTATAGACTATATTACGCATTATAGTAGTTTGCGTTGATGTTTATTGGCTTTGTTTACTCGTAGTAACAAAAATGTAATTCGAATAAAGAATGGCTCTTAAATGTCACTACCGTTTTTGACAATTCCAAATAAACTGTTTATCGCTAGAGCTATATTATATTATAGTAATTCCGACTAGTTGTAATTCGTCTCGTTTGAACAATTTGTTGCAAAGTGTAAACGAAATATACGAGTACAGATAATAAATATATTATAGACAATTTATGACTCGAAAACATTTTTGCAATAGTTGCTTTATGCAAATTTCAAAGTACAGACATTTTGTAAACGCATACAAATGTTACATAATAATATTTGGCAAATACCTACGATAAATTTCCGTGTAGCCAACATTAATGCGGAGAGCAGTGTTATTATTCCATATAGGTATATGTTATTATTCGAAAATATATTTAGTTGAAAATGGAAACTTTATAAAGATTTATTTGATTTGATTTTTTTTTTTATGTAATAACAATCATGATTATTGACGCTATTGTACTATGTAGTATTATTATATTTAATTTATCGGTTAAATTTTAATTTGATATCATGTTAATTTTTTTTTCGGTGTGTTTAGTAATTTTGTAAAATAAATAATAGATATAAAAACCCATGAAGAAATGCATAAATTGATGTTTATAAAACGTAATTTGTATTTTTAGGGAGAAATTAAAAAAATACAATTTCTCTTAAAAGTCAATTACATAAAACTGTCATTTAAATTAAATAAATAATAAAACGATTTCACAAATATATATTTATATATATTAAAAGCATGAAACATGTTTTTAGTATTAACACTAAATACTTATAATATTGAGTATTATAAAGTATTTATAAAATTTACAAATTTATTATTAACAATATTCATATATATTTTGTATTACAGACATAGGATATTACAACCAGGAGTATAACCACTATGTGACACTAACTCCAAAAACTGTTTTTAAATTAAAAGCAGTTCAACAGGAAATGTCAAGGATTGTGGTAACCGACTGGTGATTATATTTGTGCGATGGATGGCGGTGGTGGTTAGGTTAGGTCACAGCAATTCAGTCACCGTCAAAAACTGTAAGTCGTATATTTACGACCACAACTTTGGTTTGTTTTCGTGAAAGATAGCAATCATCTTGACTAGGGTTTTTTCCTACATCTACTACCACGATAATATAATACATACGTACACATATACACTATGTATTATACACAAGTATAAAACTACAAACTGATTTGAACTTTATTCGCGTTAAGTCCAATCTTTCGGATGCAAACTTTTCGTAAAAGGGGGAAAATGTACATGCTGTCGAGAACTCGAGAAGCAAGAGAAATGCATATTCGTTTCGTGTCCGACAAAAATCCCCCGGGAACTTAATTTAATCATATTACAAGAATCCGATCGATATAGTCCGATTGCATAGATAATTGTATTATACTTGAATTACAACTCGTTTTATTTTTTATTTTTTCTCTGCCCGGCATCGAATTTCGTCGTAAAAACCGGTCGTGTTCAAACCATAAACTCCCTTTACCCTCAACACCTGACAGTGTATACCATGTTCATGATGATAATAATTAGAGATAATTAAAGATATTGATGATCTTAAAAATAACACTAATTAATGTCCCATACAAAATAACATTATATTATTATCAATATTATTTTATCTAAATAAATGTAATATTATTGATTTTCACAATTTTTTTCTCTCAAATATTTGATATAATATTAAAAAATATATAACTAACTTTACAAATAGTTAAAGAATCAAATTAGGAGGCCATATCCTAATACGATAAGAAAATAAACCTCTTAAGGTTGTTTACTGAATGGAAACCTCAAGAGAACTACCACGGTGACGCCACAGAAAGAGGTGGATTGATGGAGGGACAGAAGATCTGAACGCAATAGGTACTTATAGAATATTAGTATGAAATTGTGCAAAACAGAGAAAAATAATGGGATATAAAATAGGGACGTCTAAAACTCTTAAACAGTAATTTGGCTAGGAAAAAAAATATTATGTATATAACAAATAGTAAATTGATAAAATTTAAAACAAACAAGATTATACGTACAAGTTTATATATTTAATACAGAATAACAATGCAACAAATTATTTGATTGGTAATATTGAAGATATTAATAAATGTTTTAAATTACTGAAGTACGCTGAAAATTTGTAACCTTATCGTTGACATCTATCTGCAGTATATTATTCATTTATTTTTATCTACTATTTTTGTACTTAAAACCGATTATTTTATCACAGAATTTTGTTGGTCATGTATTATGAGGCTTTAATAGCTTCTTCGATTTTATACCAATTTGTATCCAATTCTTTCAGGTATAATAGCGAGAGTCATGACGTACGACAAAAAAAAAAGTATTTAAATTATGCGTTTCCCAAAATTATAGACTCTAATGTAGCGTTACCAGTTGAAAAAAAGTATCAGTGAAAAACATTTGAAGTGGATAACGCGTAAATTTGAAATTCCGAATATATAACGATTTGCACTCAACAGATGTCATACTGTGATGTTACACGCTACACGGTTTTTTAAGTCATTGCATTTGTGGATTAAAAATATATAAATATTTGAATTTATCTCGCATTCGGCAAGTTTGGACGACATTGAAATTCAAATTTTTGATGAATTAATCAATTAAATTTTCATTATTCCGGTATAGCGCGAGGTCATTAATTAATTAAAAAGTTTACAAATTATATTATTTACGTCAAATCATATTTGTCATGCGTTTAATCTCCACCTGCAATTCGGATTACTATTGGCAATTTCCTGGGTCCAGATGCCAGGTGCGTACTTAACGTATACTATAAATATAATATTTTATATATATTTACATTTCTATTTATAATAATTATTACCTCGTGTTGTTTATTCCTGAGTTGGTATATTTAAAACTTAAACGATAAATTATGCAGAAATAGACAGGAGTTGTATTAGATATGATTCGAAGGACGTTCGTTCTGAAGGACTAAAATTTGAAATGTATACGATCCAAAATCGTCGAATGCGATGAAAATATTAACTTTTCGTTATCGTTATAAGTATAGAGTTTAAATGTCTTTAATTTCGTAAAACGTAGCGATAAAACAATGCGGTTAGGTTCATTATGTCATTCATAGTTTTTCACACCAAAACATTGAACGACGTTAACATTTAATCGATAATATTGATATTGTTCAATGTTCGGTATAGGCTACGTCATTATTGATAAGCGTCATATTATTAATTTTTACTAAGTTAATAATACATATTGTATATATAGTTGTTACTCACTTCGTGCGTAATCGACGGTCGGTATGTAGTTCACATCGTACTGGATGTCGGTGATGTGCCAAAAGTATCCTGCAACAAGAGAAGATAAATTTTCACCGGGACAACCAGAACTTTTCGATCCCTCGAGAGATCGGTCGTGTGGAACAACGCGCGCACGGTGAGGGTACCCCGGTTATGGCTGGAGGTGAAATTTCGCTGCTGCGTCGACCGGATGGACCGCGGTATAGTGACCGGGCTTTGGGTTTCCCGCGGGAGAGTGACCGGGTACGAAGGGTTTACAATGTGTCACGGATTAGAGCAAATTAGTATTAATAACTTTACGGGCCATGCATATTGAACGAGGCTAGGACACACGCGAACGACCGGACCGACCATGTTGCGGCGTAATATTAATGTGGCTTTCGGCTCGAAACAATTTATAAAATATTATATCAATTATTTTCCGTCCCTCTCTCCGGAGAGATAATACGGACGTTGAAATTCGCCAAACACATTACGCCCGATATGATTTCACCGCGATCGCGGTCCGTTAAAGTCCGTCTGGTTAAAGTCCGAAAATTATTTAAGCCCACTCAATGTCGAGCAGAGCATCAACGTGTTCAAAAGAAAAAGTTAAAATAAATATAGAGTTACTTTATTTAAATTCCAGTTAACTCATTATATTTCGTATATACATTTTATCGGTTGGAAACGTTTGATTAACACATTCCAGTTTATATTTAAAATTAAAATCATGTCTTACAATAATGCAAATTTAGTCAGGGTAATTTGAACAATAATATGTATTAATATGTATTTTTAAGAGTGTGGTTGTTACACTGTGTTAAAAGGATTTAAAACACTCAACGCAAACTTATAACGCATTCTTAATTTTCTAATTTATTGACGGGTGACATAGTCAAACTACAGCCGACGCGTTACTAATCTATTGACTATAATATACATTTGGAATTTAGATCAATAATTTTTCGGTCTCTTATTATTGTTTTCATTTTAGACATTACAAAATTATTACATTATTATTATCGTTGTGCGTAACAAGTGTTTATAATAGTATTTTTTAATTTTTGTTCTTATTATATGTTTATCTTTTAATATAAAAAATAATGATTGATATTTGGTACAATTAACTAATATATTATCAAATATTTGTCAATCATATTTATGTTTATCTACTTATTCATATTTCTTATTATAATTTGTACAAAAAAGAAAAAGAATGATTTAATAGAGTAAATAATACTTATTCATTTGATTACTATATACATTTTATACGTTGTCAGAAATTTTAAAATATCGCAATGATTAATAATGTTTCTCATCGATTAAAAACCGTGCTAATTTTAATACATTATTAATTTGTTTAATAAATTAATAAAATATTTATTTTAATTAAAAACGAAGATACAAATTACTATATATGTTTCAAAGATAACGGATGAAACACTATGGTATTAATTTGGATATCGAATTTGTTTGAAGTTGGTGTTATGATAATACATATAATGTTTTATAATATGAGTATTTATACTTCCTACTTAGAATTATGTTTTTTTTTTTTTTTTTTTTTGTAAAAAGGAATTTATAAAAATTAATCTCAATTATTTATATTCTTGTTCATATCTATATTTATTAAATATAATTGTTAAATAATACCAAATATGTTACATTATTAACATCATAATTATTAATTTACGCAATTACTATAAAATATTATTTATAAATAGTCAAGTAATAATTATTAAGACTAAGGTTTTACATTAAAAATTATATAGGTACTAAACACGTTTAATATAATTTTAGTATAATTTTTAATGTATAATTTATTACTAGTATAACCAAAAATTGTAGGAATAAAATACGTCAACATAGGTGCTATAATAAATTTAATTTCTTTATAACATAAACTTTATATTATCATACAGTAATTAATTAGGCCACAATCATAATATTAACTTAACATTAGTCTTAAAATTATTTTCGAATTTTTATAACGAGAAATGTTTCGGTTTTATTATGTATGGTTTCAAAAATATTTTTAATACATTGCATGTTATGACATAAAGTTACACCCTAAAATATTATATTTAGGTATATGATTAAAATTATAATTTATTATAGAATTTGTTGTAGGTGTCGATGTTTTTTTTTTATCAAGATGTGTATGTTATTTTCGATAAGCAACTTTTAAGTTAATTAAGTATCATCTATCTCTATCTCATATTTTTTAATTAACATTTAGCAATAAAGCGTGAAACATGAATAAAATGACGAAATATGTTTAAAATACATACGTTTATCTCCGTTTAGTCTTATTTTTTTTTAAATTAAAACACAATTATCAGCTCTCTTAAAAATAGTAAAAAAGTATGTATAATAATTTTGGTTATTTTATTTATATTATTTAACCATATATGTTTTTATTGCAAAAATTTGAAATATTTTTTCGTCAATTCGATATTAAGTTAAACTGTTTGGGTTATCGAATCAAAATGTTTAAAAAGTAACAATAAAAAAATGATCCTCATATAGATTAAATTTTGTATATATGTATAATATGTATATAATATTGAAAAATTGTGAAATATTAGTAAATAACACTATACTGTTGTATAATTTATTTAACTAAAAAATTATAATATTTGTAAATTTTGAAATTGTACTTTTCTTTTTTTAGGTATAAAAATAAATGTAAATAAAATATTTCCAAAAAAATCATTACAAGGTGTAATATCGTTTTGTGTATATACTAATATAATTTGATTATTATGAAAAAAAAAATTTAATATTTAATGGTATTAAAACATTTTCATCATTTGACTCATCTCATTGGATTCTGCAATTTGCTAAACAAATTAAATTAGATTATAAAGTTTTCTTTTTAATTAAAAAAATTAAATAAACAAATGCCTTAAATTATTTCTAACGTATTCTTTATTAAAATCTTACAAGAATAATATTAGTATAAAACAAAAATACTAATATTATATATATAATTATATTATATATATGTACAATTATATATAATATACATATATTATATATATTATATTTTTGTACAATATATATTGTATTACATTATATTTTATGTAATGTAATATTTTTATATATAATATATAAATATATTATAGTTTTATATATTTGTACAATTTTTTAAATTTTTTTAGAATAGTATATGTTTAAAAAATAAATTATTATTATTAAATGTAAATATACATTTTGTATAGGTACTAATATTATATTCATGTTAAGAATTGCATTATTCCATGTTGGTGTAGTGTATATTACATACAAATTTTGAATATACCTAATACATATCAGTATCAGTTTTGCCATCTTTATAATATTGATGATTTAAAAAATATCTATTACTGTCCATGTTTAATAAGGAACAAACGATTTTTTTGTAAAATTGTATTTTTATACTATAAAAAATTCTGACGACATTAGCAATTAAACGCATATAATTTATCGATAAAAGCGCAATTAATTATTGTTCATAAACGAAACGAAATTCTCTAGGCATATATTTATAATTATATGTATTATATCAATTAGTCATGATGATATTGGATTAAATAGGGATATTGTATATTATGAAATTATTTTATAAGACCAATTGTATATTTTAATCAGATGAGTGTATAATAAATAATGCATTTTTTGAAGCATGATAAAACTTAAACGAAATAATCGTGAACTGTACGTCCGTTTATAATATTATTATAAAATAATTTTCTGTTGTATCCGAAATAAATTATTATTATATTAAAGTCCAGTTGTAAAGAATTACAGTTACATCTATTTTTAATTGATATCTATGGGTTTTTTAATTCACGAATTAAATATTGTTATTATATACATTCAAAGAAAACGTAAAAAGGGGGAAAAAAAAAGGCAATTTCATCAATATAATAATATCTAATATATCTTGTGTAGACAATAGGTACGACGTGCGAGTAGTTAATCAACGGTGGTGACGCAATGAGAATCAAACTAACCAAAATGTATTAAATACTTGAAACGTGTTTCAACCCAAACAATTTCTTATGTGGCCGTGACTGGATTGCAAATTATAAGCAACTATTTTGAAATGATTTATCATATATTTGCAAACAAAAATAAATATTTACCAACACCTTCATTTTTTTCTTATCAAAATTAAACAAAATTATGCGTGCAGAGAGTTCAAATTAAATTATTTAAACGTACCTCTGTACTCGTATATTATTTTACTAAACATTAATTTGTTTATTTTTTATTTTTCATATTTCTTAATATAATTATTTTTACAATAAAAAAGCTTTTAGTCGGAAATTGTGTTCCTTATAATAATAATAATAATAATAATAATAATATTTAATATTCATTATAACACACATTTTTTGAAATACGGAAGACGCGTTAATTTAAATAAATATAAAAAAATACTATTGTATTAGAACAATGATGTTATATTAATTAATGATCATAATAAAACAATGACTTACAGAGGTTTACATCTTAGATATATATCTTAAACATTTTAAAATTAAATTGTATTATTTTTTAATTTTTGTGCTAAATGAATGACGTCCGTCAATTTAGTTATCGTTATTCGCTATCACAAACCGAAATTTTAGGTAGGTACTATTTTAGTTGTTGTATTTTAAAATTAAATTAAGACAATATATGATTAGATGAAAAAAATTTAATATAATATATAATTTCAAGTCAATAGCTTTTTGTCAATCACACGAAAAAAATATATCTAAATAAAATATAGTATATACTTGTATAAATTTAAAACTATTTCTAATTTTTAATAAATAAATTAATACAATTTAATATAAATAAAGAATAAACTCAATAATCATAATTATAATTACTTATATATTACTATAGTATTAAAAAAATTACAATTTATTTACTCAGAATAGTTTTGTTCTTAAAATATAAAATATTTTGAAAAACTGTGATAATTTAATTGAAAACATTCGAATGAAAATATTGGAAACATGATTACCTTATATACTTAGTACAATTAATATGTTTCCTGTATTTAATTAATATTTTTCTAATAAAATTAATTTATGGTTTATTTAAAACTGATATTAGGTAAGGACTATATTCAATTATTATTTCATTTAAATTATTAATAATTAAAGCAGTGTTTTATTTTATTTTTAAATATTTGTTAATATCATGTTATAATTTAATATAATGTAATATATTATAGTTACTTTGATAATATTGAGAAACTATTAACGTATAGTAATGTATTTAATATAAGAAAGTTATTTTGAAATTACCTTATAAAAATATAATATACCTAAGATAACATATTATTGTATTTTATAATGTTTTGGATGTTTAACAGCTTTTCATTGGTGTTACTTTTTCATTAAATCGTAACGCATTTTAATGACGTTTCGTTCATCACGACCTCATAATGGGATACTTTCCTTTTCCTAGTTTTATTACCAAAAAATCTTATCGTTGCTAAGCAACACCTGTTAATAATTGTTTACTTGATTTGGTTCATATTATATTTTTAACGAACAAAACTATAGAATAGTTGAATTGATAATAGTTATACAATAACATATATCATGTTATGTTATAAAAATTACTTTATAATTGTAAATATATATATATTTTTATGTGGAGTGATTCTAATGAATATAACTTCCAAAGAAATTTTAAATCTATATATTTATTATTATCATTTATCATCATATCAAAAGTAAACTTTTAAAATTATAATTATTTTTATTACTATCATATTTATTTATTTTGAATAAATTATAGAAATTATATATAATATAGAATACTATATATTTTATAATAATTTTAATAGGATATAGTTTAATGTTTTATTTTAATGGAATTCGAAAAATTAATTTTTTTTTTTATTACAACAAAAGCAAATTGCAAATTAATAAATTAAATTAAACATATATGTTTATGATTATTTGGAAAATAAATATTTGTATTATTATTATCAAAGCTGAAAATTTATTTTAAAATTTGAAATATACAAATCATGTTGTCATTTTATCTTTACAAAAATTGTCAAATAATCGTCAAATAAAATAAGTATTACAAAATGTCCACAATAATTTAACCAAATTATCGAAAAAACGCATTATCATCAATTTATATACAAATTTTAACATATATATATATATATTTATACATTTATATATTATTGTCGGCTATAAAACATATATATTTTAAAGTTATTTCGATGTCAGTTTATGTGGTTACGTGTATGAATTACACATTACCATATTTATATTACGAGTATAACCAATAGCGGTAATGGACTCGAAAAAGATAGTTTCTGAATACGTATATTTTGGCACATAAACCAAGTTGGCGGTGATCACGTAAGATTTGTATATTTTTTACATTTAATATTTTTGAAACATTATAACGACAAGTTTCTAAATTATATTATGTATTACTGTATTAGATACGGATCAAACATCGACTCGGATAATATTGAATATAATATGTTATTGAATAATATATAATCGATTTAAGATAAAAATAATATTTAAATATCATATATTTGATATTCAGTAGAACTTATGTGACTGTATTTAATATTATTAGATAAAAAACATTTATGAAATATTGTAATAATTTTTGAAAAAATAAAAATAAAACGTTAAAAATTTTCTACGATTTAATTTAAAACAAATTGTAGTTTATATTTGTGTTCATATGGGATTATTATTATTATGTGTGAAAAAATAAACATTTCCTTTCCTCTAACATGATTTTCCATCTATACTGTTTTTGTTATATTATTCAAAAACTTTTTACTAGGCCACTATACGAACCCAACATGAAGTCACAAGAATACAAAATAAATGGAATATAAATAACTCATTCGAATTTCGAATGAACGCTTTTTCGAACAGTTTGTCTATTTGTCTAATGTAAATTTTCCGTAAACATTTACAAATTTTACATGGTTGAAAATAGATTATTGTTTATGTCAAAATTTTATACTGCTCACTCAAAAATCGTTTTTATTTTGAGATAAATTTAAAGTAGCGTTTATTTACGATTTTAATTAAATAACTGTACTTCTATTGTATTAAATTTCAATTGAGTTCGTGGATTTTAGTAAGAATAAATTAAATAGAAAATTATTATTATACATTATTAACGCAAAAAGAGTTTATAAAAGATCTAGAAATATTGAACATAATAATAATATTTTGTTCATTGTAATGAAATACGATGAAATTTAAAGTCAATCTTTTATGTCTAAAGTATCAATATCTATACAATCTGTATTGTAATTTTACGGTAGTTTTGTTATTATCACGTTTAAATATGCAAATATATATTATATTATTATATAATATTATCTTTATTGTTACGAATAACTTCAATGTATAATAAAAATAATGAAAAATGTATTTTCGATGATTTAAAATATGCAGTTCACAATTCATGTTTAACGAATTCCGCCACTTTAAACAATTGGTACTTTAGAGCTGTTCAAATGGAAATGTTTTGTTTATTGTATTTATGTTGTTAAAATAATACTGAAGCTCTTTTATCGAATAATAAAATGACGTTTAAAAAACAATATACACTCATATATATATTAAGTTGGAAACTCATTTCGTCCAATCGCCGTCAATTCGGATTTATTTGGATTTATTTTAAATCAAGATTATTCGTAGTCGTATTATGCCTAGAACAACTTTTATCGAATAAGTTAATAACATAAAATTTTACTAACGTCGTTGTTATTAAATTCATCGATTTTACTGACTATTATAAATAGTATTTGTGTACAATATTTAAATTCGTTTTATAGTTATTCTTATCAGATTCAGAACGGAGCGAGGAATATATTGTTTCTACAAAGATGTTTTTTTTATGTATGAATCTATTTTTTCGGGTAGAAATAATTGTCCGATTACCACAAGTAGGATATGCTTTCGGTTGAAAATCGGGTCTAGTTGGTACTTTATAAAGCTCATTTTTCGAATTTCTTAAAAGTTTTTTCTTAGGAGAAGAAAAACTACCAAAAAATGGCGAAAAATCGGCAAAATTACGATTTCCGTAATTTTTAATTTCGTGATTACGAATTAAGTTTTGATCTTAAGAACTTGAAAACTCTTTTGAGTATTGAAATAAGTAATATACAAGTGTGGTAAAATTTTGGAACAGATTAGGCGATTATTTGGCTTAAAATAGATCTATGAATTTTTTTATAAAAAAAATTGTATTACCTACAATTTTGGGTATATTGGTTTGAAAATTTTTTTTTATAGGCTTTTTATTATTTTTTTTCTGATTTATGGAAACGTTTTTTCGTTAAAAAATAATGGTCTGATGAACACAAATAGAATACCTTTTCTATACCAAATTTTATCTAGTTGGTACATTATTTAGCTCATTTTTTTAATTTCCCAAAAGTTTTTCCTTGAGAAGCGGAAAATTGGCAAAATTACGGTTTCCGTTATTTTAAATTTTATTCATTTCTTAATTACTAATTGAGTTTTGATCGTGGGAATTCGAAATTTATTTTGAATATATACATGTGTCATTGACACTTGTGGTAAAATATTGGAATGGATTATCAGTATAATATATATTAATATAGTGAGATTCGCTCAGAATCGTATTTCCTAATGCAATATAATTGCATTCAAATCCTAATAATTATAATAATCTACTAATTTCTCCGAGGACCGAAGAGACGAAGGAAGAACAATCTAAATTTACGTTCCCACTTTTTTTTGTTTTCTTTCATTTGTGATAAATATTTCGTCTTAATATACTAGTAAAAATACACATAAAAATATTGGTTATAATACTCGGAAAGAAAATACTTTATTAATCAGATTCTTATGGAAAATAAAAAAAGTACACATAAACTTCAAGAACTCTTAGCATCAATTAATTCGTTTCGTGTTGTGATAACCATAGTCGTGGTCGATCAAGCTCCGCCGGACAAAACGAGTTTTAGTTCGTCAACACCATTTCGACGGTGTCTACTTTGATTTATTGCCAATCCTCCACGACGAAGAGTACTTACTATATACTTAGGTTATTTACCGCAAACATTTTTTTTTTGTATTTACCTTCTATACTCACATAAGTTTTACTATAACGTCAATTCGTGCTGACAGAATTATTTCTTGTTGTATCTATTTTTTTTATTTTTTTACGCTTTTACGAGCAATCGATTTACACAATGCACATCCAAGTATATTGCGCACATTTGCCGGAAACTGAATGTTGTGTGCATGTGTGTTTTGGGAAACGAAAAAAGGTACCTTGTTGAAAAGTTTGAGGTTATATTTTCTTCTTTTGTAAATTCCAATCTATTCGATATTATAACGCGGCAGGTCCAAAGGGTGTCAAGAAAATCTCCTATAAATCACTTGTAAAGGTTTTATTTTTTGCGCTTTGTTCCTCAGATTAAAACTTTACACCGTAGTGGCAAAACTATTACATTTTCATTGTTTTTCGAGGTTAAGTACGTTGTATATTATTTATGTGTGCATAAAGTGTTTATTTATTTATTTTTCGTTTCTCTGTTTTTGATTTTTCGTAACAGAATCTACACTACGATATTTATTTCAATGCTTATATATACACAATAATGGGACTGATTAAGTCCATCTTTTCCGATTACAAAAACTTTTTCTCATATTAACAATTTAAAATGAAATTCTTTATGCATTAAGAATGTTTACACGTTCAATAAAATATATCTATTAATCTAGTAAGACAGTTATAAAACAATTGTTTTTCGCGATTTTGATTATAAATTTGGTAATACATTTTTATTTAATTAATTGGATATTTTATTATCCTGAATAGGAATAATATCAACTATTAACACAACAATTAGATATTAGATAGTAGCATTTTATTCGTGTAATTTGATTATTTAGTAAATAATAAGTAACTAAAAAGTAAAGAAACTTTTATTAATGATTAAAAAATATAATTGCCTGTTACATATTAAGTATACTATTTTTGATAAGTTTTAGTTATAATATTGTTTTCGTGAATTTGTAATTATTAACCATAATTTTATAAACGTATGTCTGATTAGGGGATTACTCGAAAACATGTATAAAACAGACTTTTTATTTATCTATCAAATTATTATAACGTTTAATATTAATAATAAAAGATAGGTTAGACAATTATCTAAAAAAAAATTCAAAGGTATACTGCATATTATAAATATTTGGCTAAAAACAATAATTAATCCTAAGTACACATGTCTAGATAGTAAACTTTATTTTGATATTAACACACCAACCGTGGTAGGTAACGAAATGATATATTTCATATGTTCTTTACTATAAATAGCCCATCTTATCATTTATCTTACAGTAACTATGTATATTTCAATTATTTCAAACGAACATTAATGTAAAAAAAATATCTACAATATTATTACTATACCTAGGTCATATTTATGTTTAAATCATAATTATTAGGTACATAATAATTTTAATATATATTGTGTAATTTATATTTATTAGTACATTCGATTTTTAGTTACATTTAGAGTGAAGTTGGAATTTATTTTTTTTTTAAAAAAAAGATGGAAAGATAAATTTTTTTATTATGTTTTGCTATTTTTTATATTTTTTATTAGAATTAACGATAAATAGCAATTTAAAATATAATATGACGTGAATATTAAATATCCAAAGGTAGAATAATGATAATTATATTTTTATTTAATTTATATCGAAAATAAAACAAGTAATTCGTTGTAGTAATTGTAAAAGTCGAATGTGTACCACCGTATAAAAACTTTTAATACAAAAATGAGTTGTACGCATCATTTTTTAAAAAGGACTTCCTCGGAAAGAAATGTTATTTTTAATTTTAATAAAACAAAAAACTAAAAATGATTTATGAATAATAAATATGTTTGAAGAATTATTTTTATTATTTTTTGTTGTAAATGTATGTATTTAATAATTTATTTTATACCGGAGACATTTAAATTTTAAATATTTACTCGTCTTTAACGCCATAATATTGCTTATCTTTTACAAACCTTTAATTTGCTAAAATACTTATAAAATAATTGAAATTGTTTAAAAAATATTTTTTCTAACTCAGTATTAAATGACCTAAAGTCTTATTTTTTTTTAAAATAATGCAGTGTGAATGTTTAATGTTATAAAGTCCGTACGTATTTTCAGTTACAAAATTCAAAAAGTAAACTTGGCACGCATGTAGTAATTTTGCATAACCAGTGCGCCGTTAAAAATGTTTTTCCGAGGACGTTGTACGTGAATGTTTTACAATAATGTCCATCTAATAAGAAGGTATTCACCCTATAGCAAAATCACATCGATGCAGAGCTTAGATTGTGATGTATTAGGCGGAACCAAGAGTATAAACATTTATCGCCAAATTTAAGGAAAATCATTTATTGGAGATAATGTCCTATTTTATAAATCGTATGACATATATTTCATGACGTAAACATTTTTTTAAAAAAAACTTAATATTTTACATGCATAATCCTAAAATATAAATTATAATATTAGCTTATGATAATACAAATAATTATCGATTAGATTTAAACGAAATAGAAATTATAATCACAATAGTCTTATTTAAACATTTAGTTTCGTATTTTATACGTGGGCGGTATTTAATTTAAAATTATAATATTACATTTTGCTGTATACGTAAACAATACGAGTAGGCATACACTATATACAAAATTTCACATTATTTTATCGAACTCAAATAGTTCGCGAAGTATTTTACGATTAAACCGATTAAGTAGGCAATTTAAAGAAGTTATCCCGCGGCGATGTAATGGTTTCGAGAAAATATAAAACGCGTTTTGAAAGATTTATTGTACGTGAATACTTCATACCGATACTTTTTGAAATAATCGATACGGCTGCCGGGCGTCCAAACTAAATCGATGTACCCACTAGAATCGCTTACTGGAAACGACTCCTCTCAGGAATTCGGCACGCGTCTATATGACACGACGACGCGCCGGCAAGTTTCACCCCATTAAAGTTCTCCGGCTAAAATTTATCAAACTCAAGGTATATTATGTGTTTAATATGTCGTCCCGATTGTGTGCAAAACACACACGGCGGCCCCAACCGGATGTCGGAGTGAAATATATATTATACACATAATATAGTGTGATCGTGCTCGCCGAAGAATGATTTCGCGCGTGTGTCTCAAAGTTTCGGCATAGTTAAATTCGTCATGCGTGTAATGAGATTTATTAGTCCGTTTCGAAATAATGTATAATCGAACGAGCTGTTTAATTGATGTTATATTATTATAATATATATTATGTTCTTCGCGTACAATCAATCAACCTCCTTTATTTATTTATTTATTTTTTTTTTCCACGGCGTTATTTCTCTTTCGAATCGAACCTCTTCTCGTAATAATTTTATCGTTGGAATGTAAGAACGCGCGAACAGTGTAATTTATAATAATATGCCACCAGAAGAACATTGAACTTGATAAATTTCAGCCTTGGGAAATAATATGATATTATAATAATGATTCAAGTACGCACGTCGTCGTCTCGTGAACCGTCGAGTAGATAATAATATTATGTGTACACATATAATTCATCGAAGGAAACGATTGTCTGAAGTTGAACTGTCGGATATTTAGTACTTTATTCATTATTATTATTAATATTAGGATTCGAGACTTATTGCATTTGCATATTTTTATTCAATTGTTTGAAAAATTGCTCTGTAAGATAGAAATATGTTTTAAGTGGATTCTAATTAAAAAAAAATTACATTTTTTTTTTTTTTTTATATTTATGCATATTTTTGACATTTGGGTCGACATATTTATTTTTTAAATTATAAATTCTATGCTGTTATAAAATATTTCAATATATGAGTAATTTCAATAATTTTTTCATAAATGTATTGCTAATGAGTTCAAATATTATTGACAATCGCAAATCATTGAATTATTATAAAAAGAAAAGATAAGACATTTTCAGGTATTTTTTTTTACAAAAAAAGCTTTCAATGTCGCATCTTAGGTAGACAGTTTATCATTGTTTGGTGAATAGTGACTACAGTTATGATTAAAAAATAATACAACGATTATTTGATTTTTTTTTAAATTTATTATTAATTTTTTATCAACCAATTAAAATTTATTTAGTTAGATATTTGCGTGTATATAACTTTATTTGCATATTTTCATGAATAATATAATATTAAATAATAATATTTTCAAAGCAATAAGTCTCGAGTCCTTATTATTATAGACATATATTATTTGTACAGCAGACGTGACGACTTTGGTGAAGAATTATTTTTAAAAAATTATCTCTGGAATTGTGTATGAATTTTCTCGCATGTCAATGAAATATAGCTTGTCGAATTTAAAAATGTTATAATAATATTATTATTGACATCTCATGGAGTGGCATCGAAACATTATCAGACCTTCTGAGCGTTGCAGATGACTCGGCTGAGACTTTGAATATTATAATATTATTATAAAAACGACCAACAATGTTTACGTCAAAGTCGTGGTCGTGGGTCTAAACGATGGGTTTCTGGCGGCATATTTTAATATAGTTTTTATTGCAATATAATAACACTGTGCGACGAAGGAAGGCTGATGATGGAAATGTAAATGTTGCTGTAAGGCGATGAGATGGACGTTTTCACCCTCGTTTCGCTATCGCCACCAGAACGAATCATTCTCTAAATGAAAAATAGAGACTTCTTCTGCAGACTTTTCATACCGTATTTATACAGAGCGATATATATACATTTTTTTTTAGAAAATTGTTTCATTATCGTAGTTTTCGTTCACGGCAGTGCGCACTACTGTAAACTGATAAATATATATATATATTATAACATTCCGCAACAGAAAATAATTGAAATGAAAATAAATAAACAATCTAAAATGGTGTTTTAATAATAAAGTAAATTCAATGTGATTGAAATTAAAACCAACCGATTTGTATACGATCGTTTGTTATATAACACTAA
The DNA here is from genome assembly GCA_013282895.1 of Eriosoma lanigerum. Taxonomy (NCBI): domain Eukaryota; kingdom Metazoa; phylum Arthropoda; class Insecta; order Hemiptera; family Aphididae; genus Eriosoma; species Eriosoma lanigerum. The sequence goes on along the minus strand of CM023359.1, from coordinate 13,149,727 downwards.
ATTTAGACTGAATTAAAAAAGACTAACTGACAACTGTATTAGTTATTTTTTCAGAAGCGACTAAAAATATTTTATACGATCAATATGAAACAATACCGAACAAAATAATATAATAATATTTTATAGCGACTGACTAGCTGTTAAAACGTATTATGTTATTGGGTATAAAGAAAATTCGATTTTAAACTCGCGAATCACTATGTATATTATAATATTATGAAGACATATGAATTCGGGTATCTAGTGGCATAAAAAATGCTATAAATATGAAGAAATTCGTAAAATCGGATATTAATAACACTACATGATGCCACATTATGCGTGTTGTTACGCGATACGCGATGCCGCCTCGTCTTCTCTACCCGATATGACGCCGGTCGGCTAATGTTTTTAAGCCTCTTAATAAATTGTTGAATATAATATGTACAATATGTCGCATTTCTAAATGATATATTACTATGTACGACCTAGACCTCTCTCTTCATAATATATATTATTATAAATCATGGTCTTGGAATAAAAATACGTTCTATCGCAATGATACTCATTTTTCTAAAGAACCATTTTAATACAAAAAATGTGTACTTTCGTACGTACAAAAAATACTTATATCAAATTTGTTTAAACCATCGATTCCTTTAAAAACGTATTATATTCTAATGCCATTAAGGTCATATAGAACATTTTTAGGTGATTATATAATATATATATATATATTTTTATAATTTTATCCTCAAAAATGAAAAAAATAGAAACTTTTAGGAATTATCGGACAATATTTTTTTTTTTATTTATAATCTCTAATGTATACATTTTTATTTGGTCATGTAACTTTGCATTGGTTTAACTAAACACAATAAAAATTACCTTAATTATTTAATTTATTCTTTACTCGTATTATAAATTATTGATATATTATATTAAATTATATTCTATAAGCAAATATTTGATAAACGGAAACAATAGAGGTTTGTGTACCATTTTCAAAATATAATATTTTATACTGCGTCCGGTAGGAGATTATATTTTTACCGTAATAAAAATGTCCATTAAATTTATTGATAAAATAAACATATTTGTAAAAGTTAATATAATTTAACCGTAAATAAAAGTATAATTATATTAAGTTTCATGTTTTAACATTAATTTAGACAACAATCAGTGTTTAAAATGTGAAAACAAAACAACAACAATATTATACTTAATATAATATATTGTAATCCTTTTATGCAATATAAATTAACCAAAAATCTTAAAAATCATAACTAATTATTATTATTTTTGATTGTGTTTACTTAAATGAATATCGTCAAAGTTATAACACCTCGGAGATTAAATTAAATAAACGTTTTCATATCCAACTCGATTTGTAAGAATGTTATTTTTGTGATAAAAAAAAAAAAAAAAACAATGCATGTTATTATACATAGTGTATTTGCCAACAAATGTACTGAAATTATATTCTATTCTTTCTATTTGTGTCAACTGCCATCATAGAATTTTGAATTTTGTCTCTAACGAACTTTATATAATAGCAAACCACTTTATACGTCGGGCCTCAGGGCTTACGACAAAACACCGAATAATTCAGATTTTACACGTGAAATTCTATTGTTGGGGCCATTACATTTTGCTATAGAACGCGAATATTTTACAATGAAAATTCAGAATATTATACTTAATACTACTACAGATTTGCATATGATGGAGATAAACGATATACCCGAATCACGTATAGAGATATTATTAAAAAAATAACTAAATGTACATGTTTTTTTAACATGTTCAAGTTTAATGCATAGAACATTACAAGACGATGATATTATTCTGAAGTAATTTGTTATTAATCTAAAAATATATAAAAATATTGTTTAAAACTATATTTATATGTTTTAGTTGGTAATACAATAGAAGAAAATATGTATACAATAATCAAATTTATGTATAGTCATTATATTTTCTGCTTTGATGTTTTATATTAAATATTGACGTCTAATATAATAATCATAATTTTATATGTTAAATAAAATATATTGTTTGAATATTTAAAATAAATTCTTCCATATAAATATTTATATAATTGATTTTTTATAAAAATGATTACACAATTTTTAAAAAACAGAAAACAACTGTTGATTATATGATTTATAACATTGTGGATATTTTTATAAGATTTGTTTAAACATTTTATTTAAATAGTTTCAACCTTTGTCAAAAATCCACCATTGAAAAATATTATTAAATCTTAATTAGATCAGTAATCAAAAATATAATTTAAATAAATAGGTAGGTAGGTATTCATAAAAACAAAAACAATGGAATACAATTGAATACATAACAAGTTAGAGAACATATTTTAATTACTTTCTCTTTCAATTAGATTGATGGAGCAGTATAATAAGTACCGGAAAGGGTAAAAAGGTTGAAAAAGAAATGGATAATTGTATGCGCAAATAGCAATTATACAATGTTTTAATTACATATAAATAACGAATGTTTGTTAATTTTTTTCAGCTCACCTATTTTCGATGATGAAACAGAGTTGACGGCAATAGCACAGACAATAAATGCGAATAACAGCATCACTGCCCGTAAAACCTACAGGGGTCGCATTTTATCTTTTCCTGAAACAAAAAAAAATTATATATATATAAATATACAATTTAAATAACTGCAATTTCAGTGAAGGTAGATTCATTTCAGTTTAATAAACGTCTTGTCAACTGCCATTATATTACACAAAACAGTAAAACAAATTTATATAAATGGGGGAGGGTAAAAAAAAGTGATAGTTTTATTTTTTAGAACTTTACTAAAAATTAATTATACTTTTTCCATTTATAAATAATAATAATAACAATAATTCATAATATTAATTTATTGTAATTGTATATTGTATATTTTCGCATAAAATAAATCATTAATAAAAATAATATTACCTCTTCAATTGTTAAATGTATAATATACCTAACATAGTAGGTACCTAATTATTTGATTTTATTCCAAACATATATTATATTTATATAATGTAATATTAAATGTATAATATTTTTGAGATATTCACCTACTGGTTAGATGTTAAAATTTTTGCACTTAAAATAAATATTAAAAAGTATTAGCCTTTATACCCTTATTACAATATTTAATTTAAATTTAATTAATTAAGAATTTAAAATATAAACAGGTGGTTTGATATATCATTTATTTATATAAGTACTCGCATACTTGAGAGCATATTTGACTGAAAGTATTTTTTATGCACTTTTTCTTCTTTATAATTATTTTTTTTATATTTATAACTGTTCACCTTTCATTTTTTATTTACTTTTTCATTCATTTTTTGTGCCCAAGTAGTCATTAATATAATAAAGTAAATGCTATCACTACACCTATACGGCTATATTAAAAATTTATATTTATTATTAATTATATTTATTCATCGGTAAGTTTTCGATATATTTCGTAAGCAAATTATTATATATATGTATTTATTATATTATATTTTATTATTCCTTACACATTATTCTAATTTATATTTTCAACAATATGATATTATATAAGTTATTAAAAAAGTTAACAACCTATGATAGGAACTGAACCATCATTATTTTACTTAAATCACCGATTCCTAGTTCTTGAACTACATACTACATTGTTCATAAATACTAACATGTATTGCAATACTATAAATATAATATGACTATATTGATAATTTACAATTTTTATACCATAATATAACAAGAAAAATAAATTTTCGTATCATTTTTACTTTAAATTTTGTATATAATTTTGTATCAGTATAATATTCACAAATGTTGAGTAGTAGTTTTTTATGTTTATATAAAAGACTGGGAACATCGTAAAATTACGTTTCTAATGTAAAATCTATATGCAATATTCGATTGAAAATATTCCTACATAATATTTTAGAACAACTTTTTTTACTACAGAAATAAATGAATACAAACATAAAAAAATGCATACATATATTTTCGAGACCAATACTTTTCTCGCTTTTCTCGGAATCTAAAACTTCAAACTCTCCAAAACAAATTTTACATTATGTGTCTAGAATCACCCTAGAAATAATCAGATTCACAACGATTCAGATATAAAAGGGATTCTGTTCTTTTATATCTGATTGGATTAAAACCTAATTTAAAAACTTCTACTCGAAACCACATATCCTTATAAAAACCGAAAACTATTCGTCAAAACTAAAAACAGGGAAATAAATCAATGATTCACTATAAAATTTCTCTAACAATTCAATTTTTTTTTTTTTTGTAACAAAAGTTAAACATTTTTAAAAATATTAAATATATAATACTTATATTTTAATAAAATAGCACAACATTCTATCAAACATTTATCTTACATATTATTATAAAATATTTAATAATGATGACACTTATTATTTTTATATTACTTGAAAAATAGAAATAAATGAAACTTTTATGAATAATGCAATTAAACTATAGGAACAATTTGTTTTCACATGCAAATTATTTTAATATCTTAACTTTTTCAGTTATATTTTATAAGCGATATTTGTGTAAAAATATCTAATATATTTATATATCAACGTGTTCCTTTTACGTGCAACGTAGGCACCTTATTTATATATTTTAGTATTATATCATTGACAAAAGAAAATATTTTATTATTTTTAACTTACAATTATCTATCACTTATTATTTTAAATAAAAACAAATATAACCTCATTAAAAAGTAGATCGTTATTATTAACCTGATTTTTCATTATATAATATACAAATATAAATTTTTATTTTAATTAATTATATAACATCAATAAATATTGATGATCTCTATTTCTTGACTCCTCATAATAATGACCCGTTATTTAGTACTTAGCTATACATTATTCTCTGTTATATATTTATACACTCGTAGGTATATATAACTATATTAGTTTAATTTATGTATTATTAGTACGATTATTATTGTTTTTTTGGGGGGTTTGCCTGTTATATTAAATAAATAAAACTTTATGAATTTTTATATAAAAAATCTTTTTTTTTTTTTTATTTTACTTATAAATTGTTATTAGTTTTTAGAAAAATGCGTTTAACTTATGGAACAAATAAAACGATTTATGATTTTGTTTTATTTTTTACTTATTGAACAGAAAATAAATGAGGTAGTATAGCTGATAACTATATTAATAATGTTTGTATATATTATAGGGAACAAATTGAAAATAAATTATTTATATTGTTTGCTTTTATAATGATAGTTATTTGTTTTTTTTTTATTTATGAGAGTAAACAATTATTAATTATAATATATGTAAATGAGTAATTTAAAATAATACATCATTAATTATTTGTATAGATATCCCTTAATAAATTGTATAATATTTTATTTTACTAAAAAATACATTTAACTTTAACAATTGTTAACTTGATCGGTCTTCATACATTTTATCTTATTAAAGATATATTATTTTTTTTAAGTACACCTAATACTTAAATTTACATTTGTTTTCTTATTTAAAAATTATTAATTATTTTTAATTTGTATTGTTTAATATAAATTTCGAAAAAAATAACACAAGTTGAAGTATACCTAGCTATCAAGTTGCATATTTTTTACAATATATCGTACGAAATAAAATATTTAAATACATAATTTCATTTCATGTAATATTTTCTTATGAAACAATTTTAATAATATAGGTATATTTTTTTTATATGTGCATATAATATAATATTTATAAACAGTTTTAAGTATAGAAAAACTTTATAATATAATATTTAATAGATAATAGTGATTACCTACTGATTTGGCTTCATTCACATTAAAACTAATATAGTATAATATAGCATATAATATATATAGTTAATATAGTATTAACATTAATACTAGGATTTGGTAAATACATCATTAAACTATTTTAATAAACACAATTTAAAGAAGAAATAATTTCTTTTCGGACAAATTGAACAATAATGAAAAACTATAAATGTATAACTAATTGCTTTTATGAAAACATATAATTTCTATGATATAATGAAAGCAAGAAAAAACGCTTTTAACGTTCGTTTTGTCAAAAATATTAAAAATGTATACTTTTTCAGTATTTGAAGAATTCCTGGGTTTTAATCATCATCTATAGCTGTAGTGAATTTTAAGTAAAACGTGAGAAAAATTAAGTATAATAATAATAAATATTACATTACGTTTTATTTTATTATTAATGTATATTATATTTTTTAATTTAAATTTATAACACAAATGACTGTAATAAAACATGAATGTTTTATAAAGTCATAAATAAATTGTTATAACAATAATTTAAATTTAGTTTATATTTTTATTTACGGTAGCACGACAATAATTTGATATTTGCAAGCGTGTCGCATAAAAATTGAATACAAATAATAATTGTATTTATTGTATTTATTAAAGATTTTTAATTATTCCAATGAAATATCATAACAATGTTATTACGTAGAATCAATTTATTTACAACAGAGAAAAATAAAAACATGTATTTCAATATATTATTGCTATTCATAAATAGCGAATTTAGGAGAATAATATTATTTTGGTTAAGGTTCTAACTTTAGGAAAATAAAAATATTGTATAATTTTGTTGTTGAATTTTTATTTATTCAGTTAGTATCCAGCTTGATGGATGTCATACCTTATAACATCACAGTTAAAATACATTTAGAATAAAATACTTATACATTTTTATTTTTTTTTTGTTTTTTTTTTTTTTTTTAACGAAGAAATATCGTGACACTTGAATAGTTATTATCTTACCGGACCTATAAAATATATCTTCCCGAATAAATTTGACATATTAAAAAAGATAACGTAAGATTAGATGCTGTGACATAATATAAAATAATGTGCTGAATAACCTACAGACTTTAAGGATTGAGAAAATTGGTATTACATTCTTTTAATAAAAAAAAAAAAACTGTTTGCTCATTTTCAATATAAAATATTAAAAAATGTACATACCTAATACCAAACATAGTATCTAAAAAGATTGAACATATATTTAATATAATGTAATGTCGAAACTAACAAACAATAATTTATGTAATAAAAAGTTAATTTTTAATCATTGAAATTTTAAAACGACTAAAAATAAACGAACAATAGCGATATTTCTGAACTATGAAGAGTACTAATATATATGAATAACACTGTCAACACGTCGAGTGATCGATTAGTGTTTTGTACAAAACAAATGAAAAATAATATAAGCGCTGGTCCTAAATCCGAGATAGTTTTAGCTTTTGTATTTTCAATTTGTTGCAAATTAATATTTAATATAATAATATTATATAATCTATTATCAATAAAATACAAAGAAATATCACCTTTATCTTGAGCCATTATATTAATTAGCATACTGTATAAATAAAATAATATTTATAACATGTACATTAGTACAATACAACAATATTTGTTTTTCTTTTTTTTTTTAAACAATAAATATATAGAATAACATGTCGTATAGACGTCGTTTTCAATTTAATTTATTATGTTCGCGAAAATAATAATATAATACGGCTGGTATCGCAATCATAAGACAATACACAATTTTGAAATTTCGAAATATAGGTAGTATAAGAATGGTATATTATTTCAACTGATGACAGACTGTGTATTCTATATCCCGCGAATGCACAGTGAACTGAAACAATAAGCAACTGACAACGTGTTTGCGAATTCCATCGGATTTTACCACAAAACAATAATGGAAAGTTTGGCCAAAGGTATTATCAAATTTTCAACACTTAAATATAAATTATTATCTACGATCGATATACTTATATAATATTAAACATATTATAAGTATTGAAGTATCTAAATCATATTTGTATAGTTTTTATTCTCCACTCAATACATTTATCAAAATAATTATATTAAAACGAAATAAAAATAAAATAAACATTCTGTTTCGATTTAAAAAATGTTTAACGATAAAAAAATACCCTAAAATTAAATGTTCAACCTTTTACTATCTATAGTTAATCTTAAAGTTATAACTAAAATTATTTATTTGTTCAATAAATGCTATGCGTTTGAAGAAAAATAATGACCGAATATAAATTAAAATGAATATTATATTATAAATCTTATTTAAATGAAAATAAAACAAATAATAATTGTGAAAAACGATTTAATAAATAATTTAACATCATTATTTGGAATGCTAAACTATATTATGAAATAAACAGAAAGTTTTAGAATTATTACAATTGTTTTAAAAATCATTTTATTTTTATAATAGAATTTTATATCTTCATCTAATTAAATTAATCATAAACGTTATATTTGTATTCATTTAATTAGCACACATAATTATAAAAACTTTATTAACAGTTTTCATAAATTCTATAATATGTAATTAATAATTAATAAAATAAAATAAATATAATTAATAAAATAAAAATAAAATACATATAATTAATAAAATATGTAATTGTAATTTACAATTTTCTGTTAAATTTTAATTTATTAATAAATAATTAATTGAATATTACTCGTTTGATAATTAATATTAGTTGTTAAATATATATTAAATATTATGCGTGTAATAATTTAGATTGTCATTTTAAATATTTTTAAAAAAAAAAAAATCCATATGTTAAATACTCTGCATATAAATTCCTAACGTAACTATTACGTTATATATTTTTTTGAAAATATATTTAATAATAAAATACAAAATAAGATTCGATGTATATTTTCAAGAATTGACCTAACTTTATTTCGTTGTGTACTGAGATGTTTAACAATATAAAATTTAAGTTTAAAAAGAGTGTACAGTCTAAGTTAGTAACAATTAAATTACAGCTTTTTCCTCTAAGGTTGGCGACGAAAATAAAGAAATTGTATTTCTTGGGGTACACTTCCATAGTTACAGTGTTGTTATTCAAACACTATACATTATAATATCATATATAAATATACATTGATACAAGGTCAAGACGTGTAAATCATTTTTATTTGTGGTTCTAAAGCGATTACATTATAATATGAGTTATGATATTAGATGACATATTATATTAAATGATAATCGCAAATATGTGTATAGAAATGGAAAACCGCATAGTTGAATATAATATATTTATACACTATAATACAAATCTACGAATATTTATAAATTTATATGTTAAATATTTAAACCTATAATTTTTAGCAGTGGCAGATTCAGGGGGGGGGGGCAATCGGGACGATTATTCATTCCTCATTCTATCAGAAAAATTAAATTTCACATGTTTATTTTGCTGAATGTATATTTATATAATACGTACTACACACAAAATTATAGTTTGCCACCCCTACCCGTTACTTTCGGCTAGACCCGCCTCTGATTTATCGGTATGTATGTATGTATTTTATAGATAATAATTATGTATTGTTTAAAAAATATATAATTGTAATTAATGAATATGTGAATTTTGCATTATTACTAAAAATAATATAGATACATATTGTTATTTATATTAACAAAATTTTAATTTTCAAGTTTTAAATTGGAAACAAATTAAAAATTTATTTTAAGTATCGGTACTTAATATGAAATATTTGTTTTTTTACACGATATCAATAAATTACAGCCATCATTAAATCAGGTTTACTTCATTTGATGTAAACGTATCATGCATTATTCAGTAGCTATATTATTATATTCCTCTTTCATCTCAAATATGTGAGTTTTTAAAATAAGTTAACCATCCCCATTCTATCTTCTAAATTACGAATGATTATTTTTTATATGTTATAATACATATTTATTATATGATCAAACCTATTATGAATCTCCGTTTAGTTAGGTACGTAATATATTTTATAAAATATTCAAAAATCTTACTACTGATATTATCTATATTGAAAATATCGATTTAAAATAATTGAATGTTCATATGAATCAATACGATATAAAATAATATACGAGTATATGGTTTTATTGACTGACTATGAAGAGTATAAATTATTAATTATTTTTCCAAAAAAGAATGTAATATCTATTGTTAAATAGTAAAATATAATATAAATATATAGTTAAAGATAAGTTATATTATAGTATAATTTTATCCATTTTTTTTTTTTTTTTTTTTTTAGGCAATTACTAAAAAATTATGAAAAACAAATATAATGTATAATTCACAAAATATTTTTAATAAAAAAATTGTTTTCATTTTTTTAATAACAAAGACAATAATATTATAAATATATAAATATAATGATGTTATATTTATACTATAATCTAAAATTGACAAAAATTACCTATTTTTATGTTATATTTATATGTGTCAACAATTTTGTAGGAAGTAAGATCATGAATATTTTATTTAAATTTAAATTATAAATTATATTAATACTCATAACAATGTATTATTCTATCTTCTATGGAATATTTAAGTCACATACTCATTATAACAGCAAACTTAACTAGTCCAAGTTGCAAGTCAGTTTTCAAATTTAATGCCCTAGATGAGTAAACAACAGGATGTTTGATGAAATTGTATTTTTGACTTATTTGACGTATATTAATCTAAAGTAAAATGTTTTTACTGTATTTATTTTAATAGACTATGAAGTGCTATACAATTAATTTACTATTTCAGTACATATTACAGTATATACAGTTACATATTATACAGTTCAGTGCTATTGATATTTAATACTTTTTAAAAGTACTTTATTAAAAACATTTTTATTGTAAATTTGTAACAAATTATTGTATAACTTTTTTTACACAACAAATTGAATATTATTATCAATTTATTCTAGTATAAAACTAGTATTAAGTTTGCTAAAATATTATAAAATATGTGTTCGATATAATTATCAATATTGTGTTAAAATAACTATAGGCATTTATTAGTAATATTTAAACACGATTTACCGTCTTACCATTATACCGATTAAACGATATTGTTTCGTATGTTCAATATATAATCACCAATAAATATAGTCATCAAGGTAAGACCCAATACATTTTGTCTAAATTATGATTGTGGTTTTTGATATTATTGAATTACATTTCTTATAGTGAAATATAATTCGAAGGGCAGGTCATTGTTTATCAAATAACGGTGAATCATAAATTATTTGCAGCACATCTAACCCAGGTTCAACGTTGAAACCGTTTTTATTAAGTAAAACATTGTTGGCTAAATGACATTTTGTGAAATGACTGCACTAAGAAAGAACTAATAATTAATTAATAATAATAAATAATAAATTACTGTCAATTACTTTAATTATTTCTATTTTGAAATCTGTTTTTGATACGTTACAAACGTTTTTTTTTAATGAAATTTAAATTCCAAAACATCATTTGTCTAATATTTTATCTTAACTTATAAAACAATAATAAATACAATTGTCTATAATACTAAATACACTTAAAGAAACTATTTTTTTTTTTTTTGTATTAAATCATTCAATATTTCATTTTAAATTATAGTTGTTTAACTAATGTTTGTTATTCATTGAAATTATAATATTTAATACTTCAAATAATTTCTCATATTTTCACTACATTATTTTAAGTATTAATACTTTAGAATCAATTGTTATACGTACAATTAAGAATACAACTGTTTTCATGTATGTTTGAGATTTTTACTAAAATATAAACGGTATCCAACATAATTTATGATTATTATTATTATTATTATTTTAGAAATCAAATAAGGTATTATTCAACCGTTTATTCGATTCGCCAATGGCAATATATTGTACAGTATACACTGTTAGCTGAACAGGCTGCGAAATCGAAATTCATTAAATGTATAGAAATATTATTATTGAGAAATTCCATTACGATTTGTTTGGACCATGTTTATTATGTAATTTTATAAAAGCCCAATATCCTGCTATTTTATCAATAAGTTATAAAGACATTTTTTAACTTAAACTAACGTATTTTGATTTAAATATCATTAAAGACTGGATTTTTATGCAATAAACAACTCAAAAATGTACAATTAAAATGCCGAAATGTGCGAAAACGTACAATTTTAATATTTAGTAAAGATTATAAAACATTATTTTAATAATACATACAATTTTTATTCTTATTTACAACATTTTATTAAATTTGCATATACATTTTTACATTTTTTTCAGTAAAATTATGTAATTTGTAATTTAAAATGTATATTAATTTCGAAAAACCGCGTTCAACACTAATATTAGTAATTGAATATTATTTGTAGCAACTTACGATTACCGGATCTTAGCAAAAGTTGACATTATTTCCATTCAATGAGGCATTGTATTGTTTTAAACTATCGTATCCGGGATTTGTACTAAAAACTGATTTAAATTTTTCATTTATAATTCATCCTTTTTCGTTTTCATTCTCTTTAAGACCATTACCTACTTTTTCCACTATCATATTTGAAATCGATTAAAAAATTTAGATTTAAATCTCGTGTTTCGAGTTTTGTTATTTAATTAGCCAAATTATATAAATAAGGTCGAATAAATAAATTAGGATATAATTGATGTATTTAAAATTATTGTATTTATTTTTTTGACCGACTGTGCATCATATTCTAGATTTAATATAGGTTCTATAAACTTACAAAAATTATTCTGAATAAAACAGAGCTGATTCTAATTGATTCTAGCCATGTTCCTCATCTTGTTATTACAGGTTTTGGGGGAGGTGGATGGGGATAGTCCATAAAATCTTTATATGCTGTTATACGGTACGGAGCTTTTAAAAACATTTTTTATCATTATTTACATTTACGACTCATAATATTAGTATCTACAAAATATTGCTATGCGCAAATTCTTTTTCTTCGCCTTATGCAACTTAAATACTCAAATTATTATTATTAGTTTATATAAACTGAATGGAGTATCTGTCGGTTCAAATATATTTATTACACTCTATTTTAATGTTTTTATATCGTAAGCAAGTTTTAGACAAGAAATTATATTTTTCCAGAAGTAATTTTATAAGTTCGTTTTTACCCAAGCTTACTAAATTAGATTACTTGAAAAACTTTCATCTAATTTTGTCTGATGGATGAGTTTTAGTTCAAATGATATTATTTTACTCGAGAACATAATAAGGTTAAATTATTGACAAATATATATATATATATATATATATATTGTAATTCTTTTTTTGATTTTATTATCTAAGCAAACTACTATACGGTTTATATTAAACTAGATAATTTTAAATTTAAATTAATATAAACAATGTTAATTTATTGAAATATTACTTTGTTATAACTTATACTATTATTATTATAATACATATAATATTTTACTGTTGTCAACAAATATATTAAGTATATATAAAATCCAAGAATTTAATAAAGGAAAAAATTATTTTTAGTTGTTTTTTATTATTCACATCTTATTTGTACACTTGTTTCGTGAACATAGTAAAAACTAACATAAATAGTTAACTAGCTAATTGCCTCAGATCGTAGAGAACTTAAAAAGGAAGTATCGAAGAATTGAAAAAAAAAAAAAGAAAAAGAATTCACCAATAATATATTAATTGTTAAAAGTTACTACTATTGCTGTATAATAATAAAACCTTATTTAATATTATTTTACATTCTTTTAGCGGTTTTTGGATAAAAAAGAATTAACGATAAGATATAGATAAATTATGACTATCTATTTTTGTTGTACCTGATACTGATGGAGAGCAACTTACCGGATTATCTACACATTTATAACACAACGTTATGTACATACTTATTAAGTACACATGCGTCAAAACTAAACGTAGGTACATATAAATATTATATTTGGACGATACGATACCAACATAAAGTTTTAGCAGACGTGTTATTAGTTAATGTGTGTAGCACAAAAATAATAAAACAAAATGTCTACGATGAAAATTCCACGTTTGCCATACGAATCGATAAGCACAAATTCTGTGTAGGTAGGTCGGTTAGGTACCTTTGAACCCTTGTAATGCTCGGTACACCGTCTCTTCGCGTACCCTTTGGTATATATCTCTGTAATAGAAACTGCTGGCCTCGCGTTAACCATAACGACCTATTTTTCGTTTACCGCGGTATAATAGCGGTATGCGTTCACCGATTCACCTGTCTCGAAATTTGTGTTAATTAACCGAACAGTTTACGATTTTCTCATCTACAAAATGTTTACAACTTGTCTCCGGCTTTCGACGGGATTTTCTGATCCCGTTTATTGGACACTCTCAGTCGGTACGCACGTGTGACCGATCTAATTAGCCTGGAAACGACAAATATTTCCATATAAAAGACAAATTATAACATTCTTTCAATATTTATTGCCAATTAAAATTTTGATATATATATATATGCTTAATCGTACTACGTATGGTTACTAAATTGCTAAATTGTAAATTTCTGTCCGATTTAAGCGTTAAAACGAAATAGTTGAGACAATCATCCACTCAGAAAATTAATATGATAATGGATATCTGTTTATTTTGATATTGTATTCTGGCTCTAAACGCATAAAATGTATTCAAGCCAACACCTGCAAAATGTTAGAAGGAATTGGCGTTGTATCTTTTTAAATTAAACTCATAAAATATTAAGCCTCAAGTTTATTGAAAATAAATTAATGCATTAAACGTTTATATTATTTGCATTTTTATAAATCATCTTTAACACATTCAAAAACAACAAAATAAAGAGTCAATATTCATTTAATATATTTACGGTTTTAAATTTTAAATGCATAATTATTTATTATTATGTAAATGAATTAAAAAAGAAATTTGGTCATACGAAAATAATACGATAATATATGATTACGCTTCATATCATTATACTTATTACTTATTATCAATTCTAACTACTGTAATTAAATCAATTATCGTAGTTCATAATATAGATATAATCAAATTATATTCAAAAATGAAATTATTAGTTATTTTTATTTAAATACTATTAATATATTTTTAATATCAAAACTACATTTAATAATATATCATCATATAATTTATGCATATATATATATTTATTTATGTTCGTTCCAACAAAATTATAATTTTTAATATTAACAAATTATATTTATTACTACATTTCAATGTAATTTAATAAAAACGTAATAAATATCAATGGATATTTAATTTATTTTATGTACCTATTCATTATTAATTTAAATAATATATTAAATTTTATATTTATTTAGTAAATAATAATATATGAAATAATACTGTATTAACTATTAGTAAAATTGTCATCATTTTTATAATGAGACTTAGAAAAATAACTGTTCTCTTTCAGTTCACTTTAATAAATTTAATCGATATAACAATATTAAAGACAGTTTTATGAAATATTAGGTACTAAAATGTATAAATAGAACAAACACATAGTGTGTATAAATTGTTACGTATTATATATAGTACAATAAATAGAAGGAATGAAATAATTGTGAACGATTTTGTTATACATTTTAATACATACATTTATATAATATTTATGTTTGTCTATTTTATTTTTAGCGAGCTCAATAATTAATGCCGTCTTCACTGTTTAAAGTGTTCGGACAATATCTATAACATATAATTTAGTCTGTCAAATAAACTAGCTTGGACGTTATAGTGATATTAATATACTGTAGAAGAATTTATGATAACACTTTTTATTTTTGTCCACGCACTGGACGCTTTTAAGAATATTTTATTTCTCATTTCGTATTTCTATTATTTACATAGTAGAAACTGTTACCGAGTAATTCACTGAATTCGCTGTGACTTTAGGTGGATAGCGTTTTCCGGAAATTAAAAGTTTTTCTTTTATTAAAAACTCGGTGGCATTCATAATATTATAATAAATATTTCTCTTTTCATTGTATATAGACAACCCGGTCGGGCAAGGTGCACTGGAAAGATATACGCAGTTGGTTTTCTATTTTGTATTTTATAAAACATAGAAATTAAATTCTACATAAATAATATAACGTGAAAAACGTATAGAACATTTTTTAAATTTTGCAACCTACTGTAACGGTACCGTTTGTCTAGTGAACGTCCGTCGATAGATTTGACTAGTGGAATCTTGAGGATATAGTTGGCTAAGCTATCTCTGCACTAGAAAATCTAAAGTTCTTTATTTAATTTATTTAGCTCCAGAGAGACTCTCAGGGCTCGTATTTAATCTTAGTACAAATAAGTAAACTCTCAATTTAGCAACACAATTGAATATATATATTTAGCAACGAAATACCAATGTAATTATATATATATATATATATATATATATATATAAATTGTACACCTGATATCTGGATCCAAGCGATTGACCAATGGAAATCCAGATGACAGGCGGAGACGACGCGTACAGGCAAAAATTATTTAAATAAAATAATTTAAGTATAACAATTAGAGCTAGCGCACACTACAGACTTTTAATCGGTCGACAATTTGATCGGAATCGTGCTATGTTGACAATTATCACCGAATAAACTGTTTAGTTTGCCGTCGGTGCGCACACTGTCGCCGATAGTCGACCGATAGCAGTTCTTATCTAGAATATCTAATCTAGCATATTGATTATTGAGTGAATATTGATAAAGAATTTAATCATTTATTTCGTAAAGACGAGGTAGGTCAGTTAAACATTAGTTTTGACTGTAATTATATTACCTAACCTATTTTATTAAACAAGTAATCAAATAAATATGTAATATTAATTAATACACGCACCTTGTTTTATTTTTTTCTCATTAGTGAATAATCCGCAATTGGGTACAACCACTTCGTAAACCTCTTCCCACAATTTTCTTTTCAAATTGCTATCCGAATATCTTTTCAGGCTTTTTTTTTATACAGCTAAGGCCGTTTCTCTATTTCATCAATCATCTCTTCTATATTTTCTTCGTATAGTATAAAATAATTAATAAATTTTAGATCCTTAACGACTGAGTAAAATATAATTATAATTACAATAATTAATATATTCTATTATTATTGATAATTAATTTTCACGTATAATAAAGTCATAAACAAAAGTCTAGTTAGGCTATGTTATAACCGCGGTAAAGTGTATGTTTATACACCGACTGTTTAGTCTGTAGTGTGCGCACTTGTATAAAGAACAATGACCATTACGCAGTCTGCCGATAGTTTACCGACTTTTCCATCAAATGGGAATCGGGTTGCTCATTTGATAGTTTAGTTCGCCAACTTTTTATCAGCGTGTGACTCCCATTTACTCGTGTGCCCATTAAAAGACCGATTAAATAGTCGGCCGATTAAAAGTCTGTAGTGTGCGCTAGCTCTTATAATTTAAACCTTGCGAAATCACGGTAATAAGTCGACTCTCGTATTCATTTGTATATATTATTCTCGCGTTGTATATTGCATCTCTCATACGTGGTTAAGAATTTATGCCTAATTGGCAAAAATTGGAGCAGCCGTTTGAGTGGCATAATGTGACAGTAACACTACTATCTTTCGAAATGTTTATCAGTCCTAAACGATATCTATTTGTATAAGCCGCTCATCCGTCTAACAAATAACAATCGATTGTTAAATAATATTATATTACGTACATAATTATTTATAACATGTTGAATTTTCACAAATAGATAGTTATGTGATAAATACAACTTTGAACAAGATTTTAAGTTCACCGTTAACCTAACTTGCTACTAAATTGTGTACTAATCACATTTAAGTACAAAATGCATAGGTATTTGCAAAATTTACTAAAAAAACAAATTAATTAATTAAAAAAAAACAAACAATTAATAAAAAACAATTAAATTAAGAAAACTATTTACTCAAAATATAGTACAACTACGATTTTATTTTAGTAAACAAACAATGAACACTAGCTAATTGAGTTGTATAATACAATAAGGGTTTTTTATAGGTATATGGAAAAGTAAAACTAAAAATAAATATTTATAATATACAAGTACTTATCTATACAATAAAAATTAATCGTTAATATATTTAAACCATAGTAAAAAAAAAAATATAGTGAATTGAAATATGTATGCTTACCCGAGGTAATACACAATTTTATAAACTCATAATTTAAAAACTAAGTTATCTCCATAGTGTGTCTAAAATGATTAACTATTTCTAATACAACAGAATATTTGGAATTTGAATTATTTCATTATTACTAAGAATGAAATTAAATAGAGTATACAAATTGTTAGGTAAGTATATTTTTAATTTGTAATCAAATTACACGTCTAATATTTAAACGAAATAGTCGCATTACTAATGGGAAAATATACTAGTTTCTATATTTCAATTTTTAATATGTCTTCCATAATAAGGGTGAGGGCTTTGTCTTTTTTCGCGATTTGAAATCACTACCTATTATTATTGTTATACTTATAAAATATGTTTTGATTATTATTATTATTTTTATTATTACTATGTTATGATTGTTATTATTATTATTATTATTATTATTATTAGCACCATGCGTTTGAATGTTGATTAGATTATTATATTATATTTTTGTAAAAGGGCTTGTCCCGTAAAAAATAAATAAATAAATAATCATTTTTAAATGGAAATGGTAAACAAAAATGTAATTGGGTTTTCAATAAAATAAAATAAATTGATTTTTACAAATATGTATTAAAAAAAAATAATAATTCTTGTTCCCACAGAAGTAAAATAGTCAAAATTAAATCAATTTAATGCATAACAAAAGTATACTACTAATAAAGGCAACTAAAATGTATTTAACTATAGAATATCAATAATATAGCATTTATATTTTATATGCAATCTAAATTACAAATACAATAAATTTAATATATTCATTGTTACACAATAGTTGTTTACAATTTTTAATATTTTAAAGAATATTAATTGTTATTATTTTACTTACGAATTATTTTTAGGGTATTTTTCAATGTGCGAAGAACTATGCGTACCTGTAAAAATAACATATCAATATTAAAATGTTAAAATCATAATTATACTGAGTGACCAGAATTTCAGGTTAAAAAATGGTTAGTATTGTATACGTTTAAAAATGTATTTCAATAATTTTTTATATAACACAATGTTTGAAACATTTTATAGAATATTACATATTATTTTTACAATTTATACGTGCGTGTTATGTTGATAGAAAATCAATATTTTGTTAATTATATATTCAGACTATTTTATGTTAATATAATTCTATTTAAACAATGTAATTGTAATAATATAAATAGTATTATATATTTTTTATGAATCGAATTCCTTTAGTTCCTTTATTTATAATACTATCTGGTATAATAGTTAAATTTTATTATATCAAATATCCTTTAGTTTACTTAACGAGGAAACGCAAGTTTGCATTTAATCTATCACTGATACACTATTTCAGAGATAACAAACTTTATAGTTGATACCCACCGCGTAACAGACCATGTTACACTAACATTTTGTTCAATGCCAAATATGTTTAATGAGCTTAACTATGACCCCTAATGGTCTTTCCCTCAGAAAACAGTCATAATATAATTACTTCTCCTGGCTTTCTCCTGATTAACTAATTATTATAATAATATATGGTTAAAAAATGAAATTACATGCATTTAATTAGTGTAATTTATTAAATCATTGTTTAAATATTATATTTTCTATAAAACTAACAAAATGTCCTTAAGTAAAAATTAAAATATTGAAATATAAAGCAACTTTAGGTAGGTATTTAAAGATATACCTTATATTATTATCTTGGTAATTTACATTATATACAAACAATAAATATATTAATCTCAGTAATATACTTTTAGTTTCACAGTTAAAGTGAAGATGATAAAACAGTAAAACTATGTTTATTATTTATTTTACAAACACTATTTATAGATATTAACAAAAAGACATTTTCTAGATAAGTTTTCTTCTTTTTGATTTTCCGTCATTGATGAAAGCATATAGCTTATTTTAGGTGAAAAACGATTTACCTTAAACTTCTGTTTTCCTAAGGGAAAATCTAAATATTTTTAACATTGTTCCCCCATTCACGGTTTCCAACCATTTTTTATTTTTAAAAAGGGCAAACTAACTAAATTACCTATATTATTTTTTATACTACTGTCTTGTTCATGAAGGTTAAAGCCAATCGTTACGGTCCACCTTTTACGCCATGCATTGATATTGACCAACTACCGTATTTTTAAATTTAAGAGTATTTAATAATAAATTTGCTAATTTTGAGGAATTACTAACGTTTCTAAAACAATATTAGAATGTTTTAATGATTTAAAATAGTGATTTTCAATATATATGATAGTTTGGGTCACCAAATAATTATTTAGGGTCGACAACACATAAATAGACATAATAAAATCAATAATTTAGTTCCGTGAGAAAAATTAAAACAAATTTTTGTTGTCATCATATGGAAAAAGTTAACTAACACTGATTTAGCAGACGTGTGACATATTTTATATTGATTAATGATACCACAACGTAAGATGAATATAGTAATACGATTAATTTAACACCATAACATTATCTATGAACTATTGGACAATCACAACATATCGTATGCTACTTAATTTAAAAATGTGTAATGCTACACGTTGGCATAACTAAAAATACATCAGTAGGCAATACATACATAGTTATATAATATACTTTAAAAATAAAATTTTCTTTACACATTAAGAATAAAATAGTGATACTATAGTAAAGTTAATCGCAATAATTAAGTCAAATCAATTTTCCTACACAATTATACATTAGATGAGTTGAAACTGATATAATTAATTATTCATTTATTGTAAGTTTTTAATTTATGCGGATTAAAATTGCTTTGCTTATGTTGTGCTCATATTTAAATACACAAGTAAACTAAATATTATATTGATTGTCTTAAAAATTATTATATAATTTTGTGTTATCGTTTGTGGGTAGATGCTTATATTAAGTATAATATTCGTCTTTTCGTCTTTTCGTCTTTTGATTTATTAGACAAATATTAAAAAGTCCACAGACATTCCACGAGTTGATATAAAACACATCAAATCGTATACAGGATTATTCGTTTGCTGACCGTCGGGTATATCGCTGTGAATTACTGTTCAACAGATTTCGTTGATACGACACCACAGGGATCGTAGCAGGATCAAGTATGTTTGCACTGTTGTATTCCTACGAGAATAAACCCTCGTCAAAACTTCGTAACCGTTCGAAAAAATATTCGTTGGGCACGCACACTTGCAATTTGGTTAGCGTTATTATAATAAATGCGAATTAATCGTCTATGCGATTCGGATACTAAAACAAATATTGAATAAATGTAATTTTTTTTTTAAATTGAATTTCCAACCCAATTATTGTTTTTTTTTTTGTTTTTTGTTATTTAATACTATTGTTGTTAAAACACATTCTCGAAGTGCACATCATATTTTTTATTAATTCCAAAACTGAATTCATCAAATGAAATACACATTGCATTATTCATTACAAATATGATTTAATTATTTTTTTATTCTTATATACAAGTATGATATTAAAAAAGTGATTAAATTGTTAATTAATATAAAAAAAAGTTTTAAAAAACGCAATTTATATGTACCTTAATTATGTTTAACATTATAATGATGTATTTAGGTAAATGATCTACTTCTAAATGTAAAATACTTGAAAGTAAAAAATACGAATTGAATGATAATTCGTATACAATAATTTAGATTTTAATGGGTTTATTTCTACTTATTTTTATATGCGATATATGTAATGAATAATAATTTTTAATATTTTTAACAAATATTTTCAATAATTAGTAATTATATATTTTTTAAAGATTTGAATTACGTATTGGTAGAACAAAATACTTGTATATGTCTATAATACAAATTGTTTATTTTATTTTTTATATTAAGTAATTGATAATCTATATCATTTACTTAAACTAAAAAGTAAGTATCTTTTCTATTATTATGTTGCAACGGATTATTAGGTAAACTGGCCTATATTAATAAATTAGAAAATATTTTTATTTATAAATTGTAAAAACCAACACTGGTTAGAGGTTACCGTTTAACTTACACGCACTAATTATTAAGACTCTAAATATATATTATTTATTAAATATCGATCCTCGGAGTATTACCGTACATATGAAAAGAAAAGTATTTAAATATATATATATGCGTGCGTAAGAAGTATTAGTCGTGAATCGATGATAGGGAAGGATTTCCAGGGTTTATATTGAGACGCAGAGCGGGACGAAACGTGGTTGGCAGAAATCGTATCAGGTTGCCAAAACTGAATAGCGGCTGCAGCGTGGACTCGTTTGCGTGAAAAGGATATATCCCTTCTCCCGATGAATACTCCGGTTAATCCTGTGAAAAGGACCACTAACCCGATACAACAATCTATTGTCTCTCGCGTATAATATAAGAATATAATATTAAAATGATCATTTGATCATTCGATTCAAAACCAAATAAAATGTTCACAATCAATTTTACACGTTTTTTTTATTTTTTATTCCAACTATGATAAATCGATCCAATTATAATTTTTTTTTTTTATCCTAATACAAAATATATTTTCGTTAGAATTCGCACAAGTCCAAACATAAATAATTTAAAAAATGAGTGTAACAAATATGTAAACTAATGAATCATATAATTTAAATGATTAAAAAAATAATAAATCACCCTGTTTGTACAAACATTTGTGACGACTGTGGTTGATATCGGTGTAGACTCGAAGGAACGACGCTTATACCAAAATCCTGTAGAGCCACAGTAGAAAGGACTTTAATAAAGGGTTATGGCTACAGCGAGTCGTATAAATTTATGAACATGTCGCGTACACACCACAATATTTACAACTGTGCTGTGGTATATACCAATATTATGGTAACGTATATATAAAGAACGAAAATATCAAAACAATACCGAGTATTATTGTTTTTTATTTTATTCTTTTATTACGGTTTAAATTAACAACGGAATTTTGCGCATTAAACATTGAATTACATTTTTTGTTTTGTATTGTTACCCAGTGACTTTAATTATCTTTTATCATATTATTGGTTAGCTGGCAAGCTACATCTACTATGTTTGGCTAAAATATATTAACACATACATTTTAAACCGATTATTCATAAATCATAATTAATTATTGGTATCTAGTACTCTAGTATAACAAAAATTTATAATTTTAAGTAATGGGAATAATAAAACACTCAAATATTAAATTTTAAATATTTATTATTTAATTCAAACGTATTTTTTTATATTTTATTATTTATTTTGTTGAATAGTATGAAACAAAATGATCTTAAACATCATTAGACCAATTATATAATAATGATTAGCTCAATTTCATACTTAAAAAAAAAATATTGTTGAGCTAATAATATTTTGGTTATTTGGTATTTTAATGAAGGTGCCTACATCGTATTTTTAATCAAATATTTTTAAGAATTGCAATTTATTATTCTGGATATTTTAGAACTCCTTTGTTAAATTTTTATTTATAGTATTATTTAATATAATAAAATAAAGTAATACATAAATTGGATCTACTTTTGATAAATATATGTTTTAGTGGGTAATTTCATTATTTATTTAATCTAGTAGGTATAGTATATTAAATATTGTTTAAAAAGAAATAGTAAACCATTGGTTGTTTAAAAATGATTTAAAACTATTATGTTGTAATCGTTTGGGTATATCAGAAAGTTAGATATTTATATTTATATTCTAATACAATAAATTTCAATGTTTAAATATTGAGAATAAATATATTTTTAAATAATTTTAAAATATGTATTGTTGTTGTTTATTTGCATTTTATAATATAATACAGTAAACTTAAAAGAAAAATAATTTTCCCAGTACATTTACCACTATTGATTTGAAATAATATTTTGTTTTTATTATACATTTAAATTAAACGAATTTAGTATATTATTGAATAATTTATTTAAACATTGGAAATTGTAAAATTGTATTTCATATTGTTATATACAATGACGTTGTGAAATGTATGATACAAAGTCATATATAGTTGGATTGTTTCAAATTTAATATGAAGATATATTGTGATAGATTAGGTTTATCTATTAATAAATTATAATATTAAGCCACCTGCTTCTGACACTTTATGAATGTTGACGTATACTATTTAAACATGGTAGGTACATTTCATGAATTATCATTTATGTAACACAGAATTATATAAAATACGAAGACAGTAATACTGACAACCCGTAAGTTTTAATGGGTAGTAATATTATTAAAATATTGAGTAATATTTATCTAAATTCATAAGTTAAATCGTGATAATTAACGACCAATAATATATTATATTATTATATTAATCACGCTGTTAGAACCCAATATAATATTTAAATAGATAATATTTTTAATAAAATACAATATAATTTTAAATGTAATAATGATTTATAAAGCAATATCAACTTATTCTTAATGTAATAAGTACCCCATTGTTGCGCGCGTTCCAAAATGCAACAGATCGCAAACGTACTTCACAATAATAAATATAAATTAATAATTAATTACATATAGTTGATCCCCAAAAAAGGATTGTAAATATGTTTAAATATTTACTGGATGAACATTATTGTTATAATGACTGAAAAAAAAAATTATTTTTCTGTTAGTTCAATTTCAATAGCGTTAGAATACTATAAGAATTTTACAGAATCACTTAAAACCTAAAAAAATGTATAATTTAATTAAAAAATAAAAGTAATTTTAATAATATGAAAAGGATATTAAATTCGTTTATCGATTATGTCAATATATAATTTATGTGATCAGTAACAGTTTAAAATACATTAATATTTTTTTTTTTTAGTTTTTATTGCTAAATTCAACACAGATTTTTCGAATAAATGCTCTGAAACTTAAACCATTATCCCAAAACACGATTGGCATCGTTATAAAGTTTGGAAAACGATTTTTTAAAAGACGTAGCCATTAATGCTCTACTTCAACTCTTCAATCACAATTTTATCACCAATACCGTATTCACTACATGTTTACATTCTCAAAATCCATTTCAAAATTGTTTTTTAATCTTAAAATGGTCCTTAGAGAATATTTTGATTTCACTTTCACTGATAAATTTCTACTAAAAAGATTATAATAATCACTTTTTTTGCTCTTTACGAAACTCAATTTATTGAACATTTAATTACTCTTGATGAAAACATTTTTTAAAATTATATATTTCATTAGGTACCTAGGTGTCTAGGTATATTTTGATTAATTAAAAAATATAACATTAGATACATTAGAACACTAGATAATTTTAATACTAATTGATTTTTAAAAGTAACGGTAAGAAATTGTTAATACATATTCAAGTAACAATCTTTTGAACTTTTTTTAGTTTATTTATTAACCAACTTATACTAGAAATTCCTATGCCAAACAAACTTCAACGAAATATGCAATTTACACGTGGCTCAGAATTTAATCTAATTAACTGACTTTGACTTGGATCAATATAATTAAGATAATTATTTTTGAGCATCAAGTATAATGAATCCACATACAGTAAATTTTATTTTAGATTTAACAAAATCCAAAATAAAAAATTATTTGAGTATACGATATAACTTTTTTGTGTAAAATAAATAATAAATGAACATTTTGATGATATGAATTCATAGAGTTTTCTCTATATTTGAATCACTTTAGGTTTCAAAGGAAACTTAAGGAAACTATCAAATCAAATGTTTGCTGAACAATACGTTATGTAAGATTATCCGAAGTTCAGCCTTTTCTCAAATACAATTTACCATCTCGTTAAAATACGTTTTTTTGGAATATGGAGTTTTATATATTATTTTTGTTTGACTTTCAGTCGACTGGTTATAAATATGATGAACTCCTTGTTAAAATAAATAACTACATCTTATTCAATTGGTATATAAGGCAATTTTCTGTAATATTTGCAGTTTTGTCGTTAGTTTATTGTAAATCTTAACGTTAACACGAATAATGATTAAAGAATATAATATATAATAGTAAGATAAATCTTTATAACGTTTTAGAGTAATACACTAATACTACAAAGGAAATAATTGGTTACAATAAATTACTAATATTAATTTCATACAACATTAAAACAGAAAAAAAAATACATTTGGTGTTTTTTTTTTAAATTTTTGTATTATAAAATGTTTACTTTACTATGTAATTGTTATTTATATAAACAATTAATATTGTTTTAAAATAATAAACTGATATAAATACGTTCATTGACAAATACAACTGTGATTTTAATATATCAATCGAAGTTTTTAGAAAATAAAAAACTAGATTATGTTATATTTTAATAACTATACAATTTGTTTTCATTTTCAAAGAACATTTTTCTTTTTTGAGAGTTTTAAAAAAACGCGTTTCTTAACATTAAAACGGAGGATGCTTATTTTGTATAAATATATTGTATAGAGTAAACTCTGATTCATCATTAAAATGAATACATCCAGTCAATTTTATGAACACAATTTCTTTTGGGAAGAGCACTCTTATGAAATTACATAAAAATAAGTTAAGTGCATTAGATATTTTGTGTTTGAAATTTCAATTATATTAAAAAACTTCATAGGCTTTGTGTTATTATATTAAAAGTGTTTTTTTTTTTTTTTTTTTTTGTATATGACGTATTTTGTACTGTCGATTACAAAATAAATCTTTATTTAATATTCGTACTATTATTATTATGATTATTATTTATCAGTGTTAAGTATTTCCTTTCTTTGTAAATAGGATTTTAT
The DNA here is from genome assembly GCA_013282895.1 of Eriosoma lanigerum. Taxonomy (NCBI): domain Eukaryota; kingdom Metazoa; phylum Arthropoda; class Insecta; order Hemiptera; family Aphididae; genus Eriosoma; species Eriosoma lanigerum. The sequence goes on along the minus strand of CM023359.1, from coordinate 13,122,992 downwards.
AAAAAAAAAATCTTTAAGCATACATGTTTTATTTATAAAATAATTAAATAATTCGATTAGTCCATAAAAAGAAAATATCATCTTTATATTTTTTGTAACCTATTCAATTTTTGCTCATTCAAGCCTTATCTAATAGTAATCTATATGAGAATTATCTATTAATATTATTATTTAAATATCTATATTTTAATGTAGAAAAATGACAATATTATAGTTATTGTAATAGAAAAGTAACAAACTGTTCAAGTAAACATATATATATATATATATATACGTACATATGCACTCGTACGTTGTACATCATCGATTGAAAGTGTATAATTGAATTCGTTAGTATTTTCTCGGCAAATTACGTGCGAAATATTTGCAAACAGGGGGTCTTCGTCGGAGAATAATAATAATAATAATTACGAACGTTAACTTGAAAAGTTTACAAAGTGGCTTCGTAGCGTCATACAAAGGGTTACTTTTACTCGGTATCTCCGACACCTGCTGTGCCAAATTGAGCCTCTATTCAGACGATCACCATTCACCACCGTCACTCTTTGTCCGATTTAGATCGTTCGGTGGACTCTGCTTCTGACGGCGGGTGGTCTAGTGCGCGGATCTGTTAGTGTACTTAGCCGTCTTTGTACGAATTCTCTTCTTAATAGCAAAATTATATTTTGTTATTTTCATTATGTCTATTAACATTCATTCATACCAGTCCATGAATAATAAAAATTGTGTTTTATATATAGTCATCCAATCATCATCTCTTCGACTAAATATATTTTAAACGCAACCATAATCTAACATTTTTGTTATTACTCATATCTAAAATACTGACATTCTGATGTTGATTCCGTTGTTATTATAACCAGTTACAAATTTCCTTTTGTTACGTTAATAATAATAAAAATAAAAAAAACAATAGTATGTAATTATAATAGTATTTAATATATTTTGTATATTAAATTGTAATGTCTGTATCAAAACCATCAACAAAACATGATCATCTATAACAAAACAAAACAAAACATGTGTTACATTTTTAAACCAATATGATTATAAAATTAAACTTTACATACTGTTTAAATGAACTCCAAAAATGTTGATATCAAATATACACGTAAAATCGCGGAGTAAAATCTTAACGTTTATTCACTCGTTTTTTGTTGTTTATTGTCAATTTAAAAAAATCTTTATAGCTTATTTTAAAAATAAACGAGATACTTATGTAACTTTCAAACACTTAATGTTATCATATATTTTATATTTATCATATGTAATAGTAAATAATAATCAAATGTGAAGGCTGAGTCTAAGATCAATAACCCGATTGTCGACAACAGACTTAATTGTTAGCTACTCAAAATACAAATATTACATACAATATAATAACATACAATTAACAATATTCTTAGTTTTTGACTTGACATCGTATATTATAAGCGTATAATATGGTATATTGTAATGATATGAGCACATATCATTTAAAAAAAATACGTCTTTTAAAATAACACTCATACTACACACACATGTTTTAACATTAGTAAAGAACATTAATACATGTATAATAAAGCGACTCTGGCGCCGTCGTAATACCGTCACATTTACGTACAATTTAAAATAATCCCTTTTATTAAGACTATCATGAACTAATATAATAAAATAAGAAACATAATATAGTCGGCGTTTAATAGAAAACCGTGAAATCAACACGTTAGACTTTCTACACGTATTAAATTCCTTTTTATCGGCGGATCATAGAGTCCCACATAGTCGGCATACACTGTTAGTTTCTTTATTCATATTAAATGGCCCTGCCGACTATAGTGTCGTCGAATCCCATTCATTAGTTTTAACCAGGTAGACATTTTTCAATCGATCCCCCTGGATCACATTTTCATAAAAATTCTTCAGTCTGTCTTACAAGACCAACGAGTCGAGTCGTACACGACCAGTGCGTCGTGCCTGACCAGTCAGTCCAACTAGACCAGACAGTCCAGCAAGACTCGCCAGACCATTCAGATCGGACTTTTTTCCAACACCAGTCTCCGCGCGTATCAACAGCGAAAATCCAAATGATATTCCGACGATAGCCAGAGCATTCCAAACAAAGTTATATACAAGGTGTTTTGATTTCTATTCTTATCACAATATATATGATAGTGGTGTTCTTTAAGGTAAGAATCACTTTTTATGCTTTGTTCGGGGTCTTTTCACTATTTTAAGAAATCCGTACTTTAATACTTTTCCAATAAACCCACAGCCAATACAATTATATTATAAGTTACAAGTGGAACACGAGTCCACGTTTTGTATAATTTTAGTGGGTTAAATTGAAAAAGGTAAAATTAAACAATTAAAATAAAAAAACGGAATAAGAAGTCCGTACTTTAATACTTTTCCAATAAACCCACAGCCAATAAAATTATATTTAAGTTACAAGTGGAACACGAGTCCACGCTTTGTATAATTTTAGTGGGTTAAATTGAAAAAGGTAAAATTAAACAATTAAAATAAAGAAACGGAATAAGAAGTCCGTATTCTAATACTTCTCCAATAAACCCATAGTCAATAAAATTATATTTAAGTTACAAGTGGAACACGAGTCCACGCTTTGTATAATTTTAGTGGGTTAAATTGGAGAGAATAAATCTTAATAATTAAAATAAAGAAACGGAACAAGAAGTCCGTATTTTAATATAATTCAAATAATTAAATTTATTAATAAAAATATTTCAAATTTCAAGCGGAACACGAAGTCCGTGCACAGGTATAGATTCTGGATACTCTCGAACCTATTACCCCGAAACCCTTCTTATATAGGGAGGAAAGTAACGACACGATCTTGTAGACAAACATTTCCCTTTTCCATTTTTCCCCATTATACTTTATTTCATTTTACATTTTATTTTATATTTTTTTCATTAGATTTTAGTTTGTTTGATTTTCGTGTCATTACAATATCAATTATGAATAATCGCATCAAATGTTTGGAGTATCCTTAATGGTAGATTTCTTGGAAATTTGTAAAACGTAATATACCTTGCATACTTCGCGTTTTTATAATATTTTTTTGCGATTTTCCGAACAAGTTTAAATTCTGATACGAGAAAATTATTACAGTAGTTCGTTTTAATAATTTGTTTAACTAATTTTAAAAAAAAAAAAGTGTTATTTTGTAACAGTATTTTAAATTGACATTTTCATCCATTTCACGATCAAAATCAATGGCTACACTAATAATCGAACTTATTTTTCATACTTCGTTTTTATAAGTACATATTAATATTACCATGTTTAATATAAATTAAATTTGGTAATTTTAGTTTATTTTTTATATTATTACCTATTATTTATTTGTATTGTTAATAATTTAATATATTTTTTTATTTTTATTATATAATATTATGTCATATTTTACTTTTATTTACATACTCACTTTTACCGAAATGAATTACATAAGCTACATATAATTTAGTAAACAATATTAAATAGAAAAAAGAAAAATAAACAAAAAAAGATAGTAGAATTTTATTAAAAATGTTAATTTTCTAAATACCTACGTTTATTAATAACCCAAAAATTTAATTTAATTATGAACAAAATAATTATATTATTTGTTTAACTCTGATAAAATGATTATGTTTTTACGTTGACTAATTTATCCTGAAAAAAAATTAGTTGACTCATCAATCATTGTTAACGAAGTCAGAGACCATCGAGACGAATCATCAATAATATTCAGGAATAATTAATTTTAATAAAACATAAATAAAGAAACAAAAAAATCAATTTTTTTATAAAAATATTATATGAATATGTACTAGTGCAAAAAATAATGTATATATTTAATTTAGTTTTAGATTTTAATGGTAACTAAACAATAATAAAACACGTAAATATTTATGCCATATTCTATAATATAGAATATGGCAAAAATAATATCAATATAATATAATGTAATATAATACCTTATATTATATAGGTATATAAGAACACAGTGGCGCCGAACTAAAATTTTTTTGGAGGGGCGATAATACAAGATAACCTACCCACCCACAACCCCCCCCCCCCCCGAAATTTTTTATTTTATATTTATAATACGACGGAATTTGATGAGCAAAAAAAAAAGGCCTCCAGTTACACCTTACATATAAATAACCATGACAAAATCTATATCTCTAATGATCAAAACTCAATAGTCAATATAATTTTAATAAAAATAATTTAATAGCACACAACCTATATTATTATTACTATTATACTGGAGAACTAAGTGAGGAATCGCGCTTTCGTGGCTTCATACGTCAGCTGTTGAAATTAAAACCCAGATTAAAATACCACATAGAGACATACAAGTAAAAATAACGTTATAATTAATAGTATTATCATGGAATTCCCTTTCAACCTTTAGGAATATGGTTATAATTAAATTGATACCTACTATTAAAAATTATGATTTCTTGTAAATCCGAACAATGATAATTCCATAATAATAAATTTATTTAAAAATACACAGCTCACAAGTCATGTTATATCTTATCCTTTATTTGTTTTATAAATATTATTAAACTATGATTAATTGTTTTTAGTTAATAGTTTATTAGTTTATTACTATATTAAATGACTATAAAGTGATAGAATGTTTGTATAACATCATGCGAGTATTTATTGCGAGTATAATTTATATTATATATTTTTGAATTTCCACATTTTTCATATCACCTAGCTATCGGATACCCACCCCCTTTAGAAAGGGGGGCAACTGCCCCCCTTGATGAGTACTTTCGGCGCCACTGTAAGAACATATACATTTTGCTGCTAAGGTAAAAGTTATTTATAAATGATATTTATCATATAAAATTTTGAAATATATTAGATAATTAATACATTTTAAAAAAAGTTAGATGTATAAGTTATTATTTATTGTTTACATGCATTAAGAAAACATTATTAATATTACTAACATTTAGGTAGAAATACAATAATAATGAAAGCCATTATTACAACCGTAAAAAGGATAAAATATGTAATAATTAATATCATATTACCTATGTTTAATTAAAATATGAGGATAATTTACAGCTTTACTTGTTTATGTATTTTCCCCTTATATTTTGTAAATTGTTTTGATACTAAACATTGACTGAACATACATTGTATACATCACATTTGCCTACTTGAATAATTACTAATTTATAATTGTTGCGTCATTAGTAATCTTACATTTGCGGTTAATTTTTAAAGATACTTTATTAAAATATAAATTAATTACCAAAAACATAAAACAAAAACAATGTTTAGATACTCATATCAGTTGCATTATAATGTATATATTTAATAAATATTACTTAATTAATTAAATTCTTTATGCATAATTATAATTATAGTATTATATTTTTAAATTTTATTGATAGACAGAATTAAGGTACCTAAGTATCTCGTAAAAATATAAAATAAAAGTACAACGCATTTTAATTTGTTGAGACGTTTAGGTAGCGTTAATAAAAAGTTGAGGTAATTATTAGGGATATAATTTACACTCTATACTCTCTTATTTTAATTAGTTCTTAATGTCTTCAATTTGTTTTACAATATCAATTTATTTTAATCAACTAAATTCCGTGCGATGTAATATGTTAATGACGGTTGACCTATATCCCCAAGAGGTTATTAAAACTTAAAGGTGACCTAATTTTCTTTATAATTACTTAGTTATAGAGATATTATTACTAAATATTAATTGCATTTTTTTAAAAGGTTAGGAATAAATAATTTAGTGTCTTTAAATAATTTATTACTTAGGCTGAATAATTAATATGATTTATAATAATATGAATATCTTAAATGTTCGATTTGTATACATTTACATGCTGTAGTATTCATAAATTTACATATATCATGTACGACTTTTACTTATACCTTTGTTTATGATTTATATGCCTGTAAATAATAAGCTTAAACACAATTTATATAATACAATTTTATGTTTGCTTTAATAAGTGCCATTATGAAACAATGTGCCTTTGTGTAACTTTTAAATTGGTATTTTAAATATATTTCTACACTTTGAATAAGTATGTTTTCATGACTAATTTAATTCACTTTTACAATAAACCTATTGATGAAATAATGAGTAATCAAATTAATATAATATATTCAGATGTTTTTATTGATTTTAAAATATTCAATGAAATATGACGTACAATTTTAAATATAATAAGTTTTTTCTTACATTACACAATTTATTATAAATTACATTTACATATAACTGATAAATACATATCTATTAGGGTAGTCCTTATTTTCAAACATTCGAATTTTTGATTCAGAACCCCCCCCCCCCTATTTTGTTCAATAATATTGAAAAGTAATTTGTAAATTTTCAATAGTATTGAACAAAGTGGGGAGACCTGAATAAAAAAATAATTTAACCAATTTTGCTCTTCTATGGTTAAGGACCAGTCTACCATATATTTATAATTAAATTAATAAATAATAGATAATAATAGATTTAATGTATTTCAATTTAGTTATGATATAATAATACGTTTCTTTAATTATGCCATAAACTGATGTTGTATCTATTTGTAAATGCTCAAAATAATTGTTCTATAATTGTAGACATAGAAAAATAACGAAAATAATGAATATGTGAATATAATATAATTATGATTACAAGATTTTATATATTGTACACAATATAAATTGACATTTCAGAATAAGTAGAAAGGTACTACGTAATAATAAATGTTGGCAAATGTGTGAGTGAGAATATTAATTTTATAAAACACAAGTGAAACAATATTATTAGGTAAGAAAAATTTTAATTTAAAACTTAGTTTTTATTATATACGTCAAACAAATTATATTCAAACTTAACCCCTTTCTTTCCTTCAATTGACTTTAATTTGGTTAATTTCTTAATCATCATAAAACTAATTTTGAGACGTGGATAGTGTACCTTTCTAGCGTAAAATGAACATTTATTTTACGTTAGAATAGGTGATTATTGTTAAATGCAGTGTGTGTTCTGAAACAAAACAATGTCCAAATTTCAAAATATGTGCAATATGCAACAGAAATTTCCCTTAAGTAGTCTAACATTTATACTGAATTAAAACAGTTTGTATCAGAAGTTGTTGATAATTAAAACTGAAATCATTATGTAAGCTGTATATTTTTAATCCGTTTTAAAACGTTTATATATTATTTTTATGAAACGTGTTTCCAAGTTAATAAAATATGACGCATATACTTTATCAAATGTAGGAATCATTCATTAACTGTTTTATTGCCACCATTTTTCTCAAATCTCTGGACTTAGAGATTTCGCTTTTTTTTTCACTGAGGATTCTGTTTAGTCTCTAGGAATAATGAATAAAATAGGAATTTGAGAAATTCCAATAATAATAGTTAAAAGGGGGTGGCAGTTAAAAGGTATATAAATTCACTTTGATCCAATGGAAATGGAGAAACCGTAAAATTTAAAATGAAAGTCCATTACTAAAATTGGATGAGTCACTATTGAGGTTTTTGTTTATATAAGTACGTGTACAAAACTTAGTCTCTGGTCGGTGTATTGTAAACCATATCATGAGGACGACCTTAACATGGTCACTAAAATAAATTGTCTGTTGGTAGTTAAAAATGTAATACTATTGTAAACGGAACAATGTGTAGAATTTTCGAGCACGCCTAAGTAGAAAATAATAATTAATTTAATGAAAGGCCAGAAAATGGATTATAATATGTAAATTGATGTAAAATTTATGAAATATGGTAGGTTCGCCTATTATACTATAACTCATTACGACATGTATTACAGACATTTTTAAGCAATTAACTATAATCCGCCTTGTTGGTTCTCAGTCTTTTTTTTCAGTACCCAAACATTGCGTTTGATGTCAAACAAACTGTAACATGTTATATTAGTTATTCATAAACTCTAAAGTGGACAATAACCACTTTTTTTATATGTGTATAAAGAAACTTGAGTTACATTTTTTAAATTAAATTGTGCGCTATTCATTTCGTATCCATTGTCATGGTCCAAAGGGAAGTAAATTATTCAATGTTAGGTTATAATACAAGTTTTATTCATTACGCGTAAAAAAACGTATTATGAAACGTAATAAACTACAACCAGTAAATTCAATTTTACTATGAAAGAAAAATCATAATTTACAAATTGTTCTGATATTCAGTATATTATTATAATTCTTTTATAGAACATATTCAGTTGAATCTAATAATGTACTTTTGCTAAAAGAAAAGAAACATAACCGTAATAGAGCTGTTTAGGTTTAAATTAGTAGGAAGGTACGTAGGTATTACTAAATATTTTCAAGTTTTTAATTTGATCTGAACCGAAGGTTAAAGTAAATTAAATACCAACAAAATATTCTAAACACAAATTATAAATACGGATATTTCTTTAAAAACCTTAACGATAATTATTTCAAATAAAAAATAAAAAATTCACATTTTCATTTTCATTTACATTTACATAATACGAAAGAATAATGTAATTAATGAAAAATAACTATGAATGAACATAGTGATTTTGTTTTTGAAACCTCAATTATGTATAGTAAATATATTATATTTGTCAAATATATTGTGCACTATATAATCAATGGTACGTGTACCTATCTAGAAATAATACATTTTATCATTTTATTTATGGAGATATTTATTTTCCAAAAATACATTATACTTAAAAGAACTAAATATTATATTTAAAAAATTGTTAATAAGTTTAAAATTTGTATATATATATATATATATCATATACATATGTATTTTTTTTTTGGTACGAAAATAATAATATTTGATTTCTCATTCAAAAACAATTGTATTAAAGATAAATTAGGATAAAACTAGGTAATAAAAATATTAATTTACTAACGAGGTATTTTGCTATTACATACAGTGTATAAAGTGTTCTCATTATCTATCTCACGAAGGATAGAAGCATCGCAATCGACATTGTAAAAAAATATCAATGATAAAAGAAGATCCACCAGTGACCATATCTTCATGCTCAGACAAAAACCGAGAAAGTGTTTTGAGTTCGATAACACAAGATATTTATAGATTTTAAACAAGCGTACGATAGCATCAACAGAGAGAAACTATAAATAGTATTAAAGAATTTTGGGTTAATCAAAAAACTAGTAAATTTAGTTAAAAGCTACAATTCTAACACTACATGCAAACTTCCCACTTCCTTGGGAAAGGAGTCAGAGGACTTCAAAATTAAGTCTGGTGACAAGGCAATGCCACATTCTTTTCAATATAGCATTGAAAAGAGTAGTGAGAGATCTTAATGAAACCCGAGTAATGGATTTAAATAGTAAGAGGACATTGCTAGCATATGCTGATGAAATTGTCATTTTTGGAGACTCTCAAAACGAAATAGAAGAAAGTAGAAATTAATTAATTAAGTCAAGTAAAAGAATGGGTCTCAATATAAACGAGAGCAAAACAAAGTATATGATCATAAGTAGGCGTCCAAGAATTTCACTGAATCTCACCGTAGATGAATATATATTTGAGCAAGTAGAAGACTTTAAATACTCGGGGGTCGATTTTAATAAAAGGAATGATATGCATAATGAAGTAAGATTGAGGCTTGAAGATATTATGCAATTAGCAAAATATTCAGCTCTAAGCTTCTCTCTCGAGATATTAAGTGGAAGCTATATATATTCTACTTACTGCCTATAGTAATGTATAGGTACGAAACGCGGTCAACAACTAAAGAGGACGAGATAAAATTACTAACATTTGAAAAAATATCCTTAGAAGAATATATAGTCCCATATATAATATGGAAACTGGGCAGTATTAAAGGAGAACAATGCAGATATTAAAAGAATCTTCAACGGACCAAATATCCAAAAGTATCTCGTCTCAAAAAGACTGGAATGGACCGGAAACATATGGCGAAATAAGGACAGTTTGATGAGACAAGTTTTTGTATCTAAACTAAATAAAACACGCCCCAGATGAAGACCTCATTAGCGTTGGCTAATTAAAGGTTAGGTTAAGTAAAGTACGATTTAATTCAAGTAGATGAAACAGCAAGAATTCCATTTGAGGATGCAGACAACTGACGGGGTTTGGTGGTAGCAGTGAAAGGCCTTAATGGCCTGTAGAAGCTAAGAAATAAGAAAAAAATGAATTACTACAAATTAATAATAAATATTGTGAATCGATATAATGTAGTGATTCTAAATCAGATAAAATTATTTATTTATTAAAATATCTAATCAAACAAAAAGAAAATACGACTAATATATAATTTAATATCTTTCAAAATGTCGTAATTCAGAAGATATTGTATAACCCTAAATGTTTAACTATATAATTAAGTATTTAATTATTAAAAAAATATAAATTTACAAAAATTGATTTTAAAATCATATTGTACATATTATAATTACTTGTTTGGAAAATGAAATATGGGATAATTAGGCGATGGCAGGTAACTCGTTGTTGTTAATATAAATTAATTTTATTAATATTTTTGTAATGGTATTTTTCTTTTTTTTTTTTGCAAATATTCCAAATACTCAAATATTAATTTAAATATAGTGGTATCTATAATAAATAACAAATTAACCAATGCAATATTTTATGTGAAAGAGAAAATAAATTGTAGGTATTAACTTTTTTCTATTGAATAAACTTAAGTACGAAATAGTGGCTTACTATCAAAAGTTTATAAACTTATAAACAAAGCAATATTGTAGAAAGCAATAAGAAACCTGCGAAGATAAATGAAGAAAAGTAGTATTTTTTTTTTTATATTGAAATGTGTGAATAAAAATTGTATTGCCGAATATCGTTATTAACTATATATTTCATTTTATACGATATAATCATACAATTTAAGTATAAATCAACAACGTTTTAAGTAAATAATTGTTTATAACAAGTCTTTCTTCTATAAACTTATATATAATTTATATCAAACATTGAATATAATATTTGAGTTAATTTATTTAATGTTAAATTTTAATAAAAATTTGATAAATAAACTCGTTCTAGTTTATTTTATCATAATCTTTTGATGTAAGTCAATTTTTGTAATGATCCTAATTTCTTTTCCAATGATTTGTACCTATGTGTGAAAAGAACAAGAATGAAATGTGTCAAAATACTTAATTATAATTATTTTTTGATGAGTTCTGTAACGAAAAACTATTTATTTTATTTACTAAAGTAATAGACAGAAACACTTTTACGAAGTATATAAAGTGTTACAGACGGGTGTAATTTCGAGGACCATTTCCTCCAAAAGCATTAAATAACAATTGTTTTTTCTTTTTAATTGTAATACGTTTTCAAAAATAATAAAATATAGGTTTTATACGTTTATACTTATTTTTTTCTTTCTTTGTCAACACGAAATATGTTTTATGTATATTAAACGTAATCTAATAACACTTTACAACTTTTAGTCTATCATAAAAACTTATATGCGTGATAGTAGCTTCATATTGTATCAATTTCAAACTTGTGTCAAAATATCGCAATTTTATTCCAAACTAATTTAAATTTTGACAACATAATTTTTACTACAGATACTCGTATCGAAGAATATCGATTTATGATGGACGTATATTTGATCGTTTCAAATAAGTAAATAAATATATTTAACATAAATATATTTTATGCTATTGTTATAGTTTTAATTTCATACTGCATTAAATAACATAAAGTATAAATAAAAATACTTCATCGCCGGAAATAACTTGATAAATAATATGTACTATTTATAATTTATACTATAGGCTATAATTGTTTACAAGATAATATCATAGATTTACTAATTTTTATTTTAAAGTTGGGATGCTGTGTGTAGTTGACACTTCAAATTTAAGTTCTTCAATGTCTAGGGTAAAAATAAATTTGCCAAAATTTTAATTGGTGTTGCAAATTGTTGCAAAATGTTGACATGGGTTAGAAGTTGATACTACAAAGTCAACGTGCCAACTTCACGCACATTAAAAACTATAAATTAAAAATAATAGCAATAATAATAATAGTTAGGTATATTTTAAAATTTGAATTATCAAATGTATATTACATACTGAGTAATCGAAATTTCGTGGTACAAAAATCATGTAAACGTATGTGTATAACGTTCAATATTTTTAAATAATTAATTATTGAAAGCAACAAGTTTTATTTAATTTGAAAACTTTATAGTTTATCCTATTAGTAGACTATAAATTCGGATAAATTGCACAGAAATGCATCAAATGTAGTATAGGTTTATACTGATATATTTTAGGACTTATATAGTTTCTCGTGTATTTGGACGTCATCTATAACAAATCCTTGCGAGATAAAACTATAATAATAGGTCTTCCAAATAAGATCATGTGGCGATTATGGCGATATAAATTGTCCTATTGTTTTACAGCTTACACAATACATGAGGCTGATCAATTAGAAACAACATTTCAGTATACGGCTCAGTGGCTATAGAAAGAAGTCCAATCAATAAATTAGAAAAAGTTTTATAAACGATTTATTTAACTGATCTCATAAAATATACTTATTAGGTACCAAGATTGTGAAGTCTGTTGATCATTGTAGACAGAACGTCAAGTTAACAGTCAACGTATAATTAATTAGGAATTGTATAATCATATTTGTAAATACATTTATTTTGAGTATTTTGAAATCATATGTATCTACAAAATCAACAAGTCGTATAATATGATAATATATTATACTTACCTACTTACACGATTATTCAATATTATTATTGCATACCTACGTATCATATTGTTTTCACAAATTATTATCTTTTACTACTTTTCTCTGAATTTACATTTTATTTCAAAATTGCGATGTTATGCAATTTTATTAATTAAAATTTTATTTCTTTACATATAATATTAAAACGTATAAATTATAAATTAAATTTATATTCGTAATTAATCAATTTAAAAAAAATTTTAATTAAATTCATTATAGGTAGATTTACAGACAATTTTTCATTTTACATAAACAATATTTTCCAAAAAAAACCCTTAGCTACCTTACCTATATAAATTATTGTGCCTGACACACTATAAGAGTTTATAATCTATGTTTCAGTATTAAAAAAAAAATATAGCGTTCGAAATAACTTTGACCTGAAATTGAATTGCATGCTTAAATGGATTAACTTTTTAAAAACAATGTCTGTTTTTTAATACGACAACTTTGATAGGTTAACTTCGATTTTGAATGGTTTTGTACTAAACATTTTCTTGTTTATGTTTAATCAATTGAATTATGGTAATAATATAATTAAATTTTTGTTGAATGTTACACTCTAGACTTTCCAAAATATAAACGTATTTCACAATATTTCTGAAAAAATAAAACACAAGTTTAATTTTCCTATTCATGACACCATAAATTATCATTCAATTTATTATATACTATATAAAACTAATAGTCATTATATTAGTTAAATCGTAAAAAAATATATTATACTTCCCTTTATAAATTAATAAATTATGTGCGAAGTGACTGTCTAATAAATATCTAAATTAAACTCTAAAGTGGTGAACATATCAATATTACAATTTATAAATTACTGATTAATCTTGGCAAAATCAAAGTTCATAATTATAAATCATACAACATAGGTATAATATCGTATATCGTACATAAATTTAATAATATAAAACATTTTTCATAATATAAGAAGTCAAAATATATAATATTTTAACCAGTTCACACATATTATTTAAATATCACAGTTTTAATTTATCTCAAAAATTATATCACTATTATGTTTATTAATATCGTTTAAAACATATTTTATTTTAAAAGTTAATTTATAAAAAAAAAAAATCGTAGATTAATTAAATAAAAAATTCATGGGTTCAATTTGAAAAATATTTTTGAAAATAAATAAATATAATATACACTTTTTCCGTATGCATAAATGGATTTTAGTTTCAACATCAATTACAATAAATTAATGATATATTATTCTAAAAGTAATTAATTTATCTTAACAATAAATATACCATTATACTAACTATAATCACCGGTACTTTTATTTAAAACTGATATATTTTACCATATACGATTACATTACTTAATTTGACTTTTGGGCATTATAATACATCAACAAATTATATGAGTGGGTTTTTTTGCTATAAAAAATCAAATTAGTATTTTATAGCTGTGATAATTATCATCATTTTTTAAAAGTTGAAACTGAATGAAATCACGCCCGTCATTGTATCCAAATAGGTCGGGAAAAAAGTTTTGATTTTCCCCCCGGAATTCTACTGAAGTACCTAAATACCATAAATTCAACAAAAGAATCATTTACCGACTTTGATAAAGTTAAAATGAAGATATGAAAAACCGTTTTACTTCAAATAAAAATTTTAACTATATCATATGTAGTTTATGTAATTATAATTATATTGTTTTTTAAATAAAAACGTCTTAATTTTTTTAAATTGTATCTTATTAATAAAATGCAAAAAGAATGATTTATGATGACTATGATGACTATGATTCTTTTAAAATTGTAAAATTGTATACGTATATTATAATTATTAGTTTTCTTGTAATTTGTACAAATTTTTTTAAATTTTTTATTTGACATTCATGTGAAATAAGAATAAGAAATGAGATAAAACCTTTATTTTATGTTAAAATATCTAAAGTTTAAGTTTCTTGGATGTTGATATGTTCGACGTTTTATTTCAAATCATTATTTGAAGTTATGATAAAATATTATTAAAAATTTAAAGCATGTTAGCACTAAAGTAAAGAAAATTGAAACTTCAAAATTGTTGATAATCAAAAGTCTTAGAATGTTATACAAATGGTATTGAATACAAATTGTTCTTAATAATTTATTTAAAAATAGAACAATATGAATTTGCATAAATATTTTATTCTATACTATCATTCGATATTTAAAAGAAGGAAAATAAAATATTATCAGTATTATGAGTAATAAACAAAGTAACGTTATAAACATATAATATAGAATTTTCTATAATATATATTTGAAAATAAGTACACCGAACATCATGTACATAGGTATTCTTCAATTTGTGTTTGATATAAATAGTGTATAAAAAACGTCATGTCTCTTGATTACAATAGATATATAGGTATTTTAAACTTCAGGAAAACATACCAACACGCTTTAACCTAAATAAAATATTTAAACCTAGTAATTATACAATATAATCTATTTAATCGCTTTTATTTAGATTCCATTACATTTACTAAAATGTCATTGTTAAAATATTTTGACGAATACACACAAACACACACACGAGATCAAACATTATCTCTTGTCGCTCGTTTAGCAGATACCTACAAATGATACCTCCAATACATCTATTACATAACGTATTAAGAACGCGATTAAATTTTGATAATAATATGCTTATCTCAATCGTGATTTATTTAACAAATAATATCTTGATGCACACGATTAACTACATAGCCAACTTAGCTCCTGTTCACTATATGAATAATACTATTGTTTCGCGATACGTAACTATCCATTAAAAATGTAACTAAAATGCATTTTGTGAATTATAATATATATATATATATATATATTTATTTTCTATACGATAATGTTTATGAGAAGTTCGATACATGATCCGCGTCAGAAACATTTTAACTAATATTTTATACATAAAGTTATTATAATAACTTTTCTTTCGTCTTTGAAAAATGTAATATTTCGTATTTCCACAATAGTTTATTCTACTCAACGTATTTAGTACAAACATATGCATGAAAATATTGTCGTGTTTAATATAATTGTATAAGTAGTAAGTACACTAATATTATGCCGACTTGTTTTATATTCGTTTCGCATTTGATTATACACCTATACTGTCTATATATTATTTCAAACATGACGTTCTATACTTATATTAAAAATTATCTATCGTAACATTTATTATTTTAAGAATGAAATCAAAAAACAAATAATATTTTGATACACTACACAAGTTGTATGCGAAAATGTTATACAATTTGTTTAAACTTAGTTTTAAAAAGGTTTAGTCCAACTTTCAACCATAATTTAGAATAATTAGTTTGATCGTAATATTAAACTATTTTCAAAGTACGTTATATACAAATTAAAAAAAAAAATTAGGTTATAAAATATTATTCATTAATTTAATTTTTATACATATTCTTTATTTCTAAAAATATTATGACATATAATTTTTCAGATGTTATTTTATAGAAGCACCAAGTGATAACATAATGGTTTCTCCTTAAAATTGATAATATGTGTTAAAATCTCTAATTAAAATTTAAAGTCTTTAATTATTCTCATATATATATATCATTATTTTTTTCTTACATTTGAATAGACAGAAACAACATTATAATAAAAAAAAAATTATTATGACGATATCATGACAATTATTTGTAAAACATGTATAGGTAGTGAAAAATACTTAACATTTTTTTAAATATTTCTGATAAAATAAAAATGAACGTGTCAAATAGGCTTTGACCTATTTTTTTACTTTAAATCTACTTTTTCCTTAAATAGTGTTTTTTTTTTTTTTTTTAGAATAACAGCGTTCCAAGAATCGTATATTTAGTTAGCGTAAAGAAACGTGCAGATGAGTCGTAAAGGTATGTTATTATTGTTCTGAAATCAATAGAAAACGATGGATAGTCCTTATACCAACTTAAAAAGATTTTTTAAATATCATTATTATTATTATTATTATTATTATTATTATTCTAACCATGATAGTTTAAGATCTTTGTTTTATGAATTATAATGAAATACCAGCAAATACCAAAATAATACATTTTAATAATTAATAATATAATCCCTACGTAATTTAAACATTTGATTAAATCAGTAGACGTATTATTGGTAGAACCATTCGAACAAAATATAATATATGATTCAATAATTTATTAATAATCTTTAAATACCTATTTGAATTTCAAAAATTTCGAATACAAATAATTATTATTTTAGTAACAATGGCCATGATCATTCGTGTTATCGTATGAACGTATGGTATAAATTATAAACGAACAAAAATAAAAAGTTAATATAAAAATAAGTTAAAATATTGCATGCATATTATTTAATATACGTCATCCTAACGATACATTTGAATTTTAAATAATTTATTTTCTATTGGTAATCGAAATAACAAATTTAAATGTTGATGAGACGGACACGGTATATATAAATATATCATAGTATATGATTGTATAATATGAGAATTCTATACTCTGTAATTTAGTATGTACCTTTGATAGTAGAGCTACCATGATAAACATGATATAGCTTTAATATAAAAAATGTGTAAAAAACTGTAGCTTATTAAATTATGTTTTTTACGTAAATTGATTTTATGGACTAATTTTACTTACATTATGTTACAATATCGATCGGAATGTTTACATTCTTCTTCAGTGTATTAACGTGCGATGTCCAAAGATAACTGAAAAATATAAGTTAACCAAAGTTATTAGTTTTTTAAATATTTCAACAATATTTTACAATACAAATGTTAATAGCATCTCTACCATTAATATCGCCAGTATTTATTATAATTTATGATATTAGAAGTTTGAATTCCAATTTAAAAATCCCTTTTGAAAACAATTTTATATTAATAAAAATATTAAATGTTCAAATTTATAATTTAATTTAAATACTTAATTTATTGTATAAAGATTTACTTTTAGATTTTGAGCGAAGCGAGAAAAGTAATAGTTTTACAAATATTTTTTTGGGTAAAATTAATGGTCTGATTACCATGAAAGGGTATTCTTTCGGTAGAAAATTGAATAAAGTTAATGTTAGGCACTTAATTTAGTTCAATTTTCGAATTTACCAAACTAATAAATTACTACTAATAAATATGTTACAAATGCATTATTATTTATTGTGGTACGAGTATTATTTTTATTTAATATTCGACGTTAGGATCAACAAAAAAATATTTTGATTTCGTATTTGTTTGTATTGATATTCTATTTATACCTAAACAAAATGATAAGTTTCGAAAACTTTAACGAAAATATGAAATTTCATTTACAACATTATAGCTTGTTAAATACGTAGATTTCATCCCAAGAAGAATCTTTTGAATAATACTGAATTTTTCTAGAATATCGCATACGGTACATATTATAATATTTTTTTTTTTTGTTGCCACGTAAATCATATTTTTCCTTTCTGGGAGTAGAGTATAAAAACGAATTCTAACCACCTAAAAAAGGTCAGCAATAGAAGTTTTGTAGCACGTTCCTATTCGGGGAGTAAAAATATTTATAAAGGACAACATCATTGTTTTGATATACTGTAAAAATAATAAAATAACAAATTGATTGTATATAATCTAAACTGACAGTTCCCAGTAATCGTTATTTTATCTGCGTATAAAAGCATTATGTATGAAATAACGTTAAAAGCTTTATTTTCTTATTGAAAAGAAAAAAAAAATACCATCTTTGTAAAACCAATACATTCCTCACTATGCTCAGAATGAAAAATAACGGAAAATCAGCAAATTACGACTTCCGTTAATTTGATTTTAAATAATTTGGAGATATTTGAAATAACTTATTCTGTTTTGATCTTAAGGACTTAAAAATTTTTAAGAGTGCTTAACCTCAAAGGTAGTTTACATACGTGGTAAAAATTTGAAATGGATTATCAGTATAATATATTGTGTATCTGACTGAGTTCCACTCAGAATCCTATATTCAAAAGCAATATCATTTCATTCAAATAATAATTATAATAAACCACTTAATTATCTGAGGACGAAAGGGAGGAAGGAGGAACGTCCAGAATCAACCTTCCCGATTTTTTAAATTGTTATTTTATGACTAAATGAATAATTATTTAATTAGACAATTAATTTAAAATTCTAAATATATAATTACTCCTGTGTGTTATTTATTTCGAATACATCTATAATTATTGGCATAAACTTTTTTTTCTTTTTTAATTCATTTTAAGTCATTGCCATAATCATATAAAATAATATAAATTGAATATTTAATTTGGTGTAATCATTTTCTAATAATTATTTGTTATAATCCATTCGTATACATTTTTTTCAAAAAAAAATTGTAATGGAAATTATTGAAATTGGTCAAATAAAACTTTATTCTTTTATAAGAAAACATTACTTATAATGAAATATTATATTTTGTATGTTTTGATAGATATTTAATAAAGAAGAATTAAAATCGAGGAAAATATATTAATTTCAATATAATAGTAATAAAGTGGGAATGTCAAATGTGGACGTTCTTTCTTCGTCCCTTTGGTCCTCGGAGAAATTAGTGGTTTATTATACATAAGATTTGAATTCAATGATATTGCATTAGAAAATACGATTCTGAGCGAAACTCAATATATTACAATATGCTATATGGATAATCCTTTCCAAAATTTCACCATATGTGTAAATTACGAATGTAAATATTTAAAATAAATTTCAATTTCCTACGATCTAAACTTATTTAGTTATCAAGAAATAAAATAATGAAACCGTAATTTTTCCAATTTTCAAGAACTCTTACTTTAAAAGCTTATGAAAAAAAATTGTCAGTCACGATTATCAAACTATTTTGTGAAAAAATTAAGTCGTATATGTCTAAACTTCGATAAAATTTTCAAACTAATAAACTAAAACCTGAAGGAAATATTAAACATTATTGAAAAAAAGCAAAAATTCTATACCTAGTCAGAAAATCGATCAATCGTTTCTAAATTTTTTCTTAAAATGAAGTTTACCAAAGTAAATGCTCAAACAAATTTTCAAGACACTATGATTAAAATTTAATTATTTATCACGAAATTAAAAAATTTTAAATTTCAGAATCATTATTTTGCCGATTTTCCGCTATTTTTTAGTAGTTTTTCTTCTTCCAAAGAAAAACTTTTTAGAATTTAGAAAAATAAGCTGAATAAAGTACCAACTAGATGCAATTTGCTACTAATAAGATAATCTACTTGTGATAACCGGACTGTTATTTTTACCCGAAAAGTGTCTTCATACATAAAAAATAAGTATCATAATATTCATTTCTACTAAAATTAATAAAACTTTCAAAGCGATAAATCAAAAATTAGAAATATTTGGAAATTACATACGTAAATAATAATCCTACAATTAATTTAAAGGTAAGGTTATTTTAAAAACCATAAAGGTTAGGTTAGGATTTCGATAGTATAAATAATAGTTTATTTATTAATAAATTGAAAAATAATGTATTAGTCAATTAACAAGATACTAAAATATATAAACTTAAAAAAATAAATTATAAGTTTGATTAATTTGTAATTTAGTTTTTGTATTGTACAAATTTTTGATAGAAAACAGAAATGTACATTTGTTTTTACAAACTTGTTTCTATCACAACTCGTCACATTATAAATTATAACTGTCATATAAATGATAGTATTGCAATTCCGTATAATAACGTGAACATTATATTACGTTCTACTTTCGAAAATATTCTGCAATGATATGATCCAGAATATAGCTTTTGTTAATAATACGTACGAGGCAAAGTTTATTATAGTCATTCACAAATGTATATCAAAAATAAAATCATTCTATTTAAGTTCAATTTTTTTTAAGTAATATTTTGAATGTTAAAGTTATTTTGCCTAAAAAATAAATGAAAAATGTAAAATATTCTATTTTGGACTCAATATTATACTCATTAATGCATTTCCTAATAGAAATACTCGAGGATTTTTTTTTCATGCAATATGAAATTTTAGCTTAAATAAACATTATTAAAATTATAATTTAATAAACTCATAATATTTATTAAAGCGGTATATTTAGTAGGATTATTTTTAATTATTCACAAAACAAACTAAAAGGAATGAAAAAAATAATTGAGTCAGCTAATGGAAATCTTGACATTATTAGTTTACGAAATAAAACTTTTTAAATAGATAATAATAAAATATATTTAATTATTCACATAAAGTATTTAATTTGATAAAATCAATACTTATATGTACTTATTTTATTATAAAATATACTTGTATCAAAAATTGTAAGTAATCAGTGAATTATATTGTATAAATAATTTATTTATATTATACCGTAAGAATATAATATATAATAATTTAAGTATTTTCAAATCAGCTATTCTCAAATCAACCCATTTATTATAATATATAAATAATTTGATTTAAGATAAATTTCTGTAATTTGAACATCCATGCGACTGTCGTACTTCATTATTAATATATTAGTATGGGTACCTGTTTATCAGTTTTAGTATATGTTAGTAAGATTGATGTTTAATATCATAATACGAATATACGATAGATTCTGAAATATAAAACGTATACTTATATTCTATTGCCTGTGAAGTTCTACATCATAAAAATTTATGATTTTTTGTGTGAATAAAGTCTAGTGCGATGGAAAGGAAAAAGACACATCCGAATTCAATTTTCCACTACGTCTTAACGACAGTCACAGCCTAAAAGAAGTAAAAATAATAAAAAAATACTGATGGACTGGGTGGAAGGTGAAATAGAAAATAATAATGTCACCGTGAAAAGATTGTTGCACCGGAACAAGACCTGAATAACTGTCGCCTAATAGTGTTTTTTTTTTCTCTCACACTCCCTTTCCTCTCTTATATTCAGTTTCTAACATACACGACAATGGTGTCGTGAAACAATTCCTCTAGATCTCCGTATTTTATTTCGATCTATTTTTTCCCCATCACATACACCACATTAGATATTATTTTCTCACGATCAGATTTTGGTCACAAATCGCATAAGTATACTGTATACTGTATACAAAATAAATAATATAGATTATAATAATATAATATGTGCGTAGTATTGTCTCCAGGGCAACTGAAGAGAAAAAATACATAAAAAAAGTAAAAAAAGTAGGAATTTATGTTTTCTACCACCCGTTATTCGGCTAAGGATAATTGGTTTTCTCCGAATGTGTTTACGATCACCGATCATAGTCCACTTAGAGGTTGTTTGGATAGTCTAGATAGTTATTACGTTTGTTTGGACATAAAACATACACAATACAATAACCATTAAATTTTAAGCTTAAACGACTTTAATGACTTAAATATCGTGTTTAAAATATTGAAATTAATAATTAAACTAAAGTTCTGAAAATGTGAAGGTTTTAATATAAAAATATACTTGTTCGAACGATTATATTTTTAAATTTATGAATCGTATACGAATCAAGAATAATATTGATAAAATTTTGTTAGTTAAATTTTTCTAGATATTTAATTTTTAACATCATGACTTGAAATAAAATATTTAAGTGATTGATTAAGGACATAATCATTCTCTGTCTGTCATATGTAATAACATAATAAAATGTATAAATTTAAAACTTTAATATAATAATAAGCAGTATAAAGTCTCATTAACATAGATAATTTATACATATTTTCAGTTACATATTTACTAATAAAATTATTAATATGGTTTATAATGTTTAGATAGAAAATACAAAAATTAAATCAATCAAATTATATATAGTGAAATATATAACTAGAATAATTTAATATCCCTATATAATAATCTAAATCTTAGATTAGTTTAAGACGTAGAATATTATAAAAAATCAGAGAACAGTAAGGTACAAATAAATATTGAGAAAACATTTAAACTGGAAAACTTGCCTCAATATAATGTTACATAATGAGCAAAATAAAAATAATTTATTTTTAGTAATACTGGTATTTGAATTTGTAAAATATATACTAAAATATTTTATATTTATAAATTTATAATGGGTATAAGAGTAGTATTTACAAAAATTAAATTAAAATAGTTATTTTTATTAAACATTTTTAGATTGTATAGTATACCCTATATTATACAATCTTCTATTAATTACAATTATACCAATCTATAATAGGTATAACAATGGTATTTATGATATAAATAAATGCATATATTGCCATATTAGACTGATATAGCATTTGATTTTATGTATCTATTACTTTATAATATTAATTAATCGAATATCTTATACAAATCATTTTCTACAAAATTATAATTTATCTATAATACGACTATTTAATTATTATTTTCACAAATAATATTATAGATTATTAGTTCTCAACAATATTGAAAGTAAACATTTAACAATATATATATATATATATATGTGTGTGTGTGTATATATCGATAAGAAATAATTTTATAAGACACAATTTAGTATTATTTTGAGTAATTATACTGGATTATTTAAAAGTTTTTTCAATATTGATGGTAAATAAATAATGATATAAATATAATAATAATGATTTTTAAACAATCATTTTACATTCTTACTCTGACAGATTTTAATGTATTATAAATTTAAATAAATTCATAAATAAATATTATTATATGCAAATGATTCACTATTCACTATTCAGACATATTTTCCAAGGTATATATATTTTCTATAATATAATTGGAATTTATATCTAAAAGTCAATGTGTGACATATCCAATTCGAGTTTGAATATAATATATATATATAATAAGATATCTGTATGTGCTTTTGTCAGTTGCGTATTATAAAATACGATGATGAAACAGGATACATAAAAATACCTACCTAAAATAATTAAAATAAAATTGAACACCTGTTCACACATTTTCCGATCGGTACCGTTAATTGTGGGAATACGAGCTCGGACAAAATGTCGGTCACCGATTTGATCACACATTTGATCTCAAAAATTTCGTACCGGTTAAACGTATGAATAAACATTACATAAGTAAAGGTAAACATTTAGCACACTTCATTTTTAATTTAATTTTAATAATTTGTTTTTCAAATTAAAAATCACTATAACATTTTAGTTATTATTATATATATATATATATATTATTAATAATTTTCCGAAATAATATAGATTTATACAGAGCCAAGTATTTATATTTAGTTCTTAGAAATATTATAATATAAATTTTTTTTTTTTTTTTTAATTAGGTACAATTGAACACATTATAAAATACTTAGTAAATACATATAGAAATTAAGTCAGTTTATTGAACAAAATCGTAGAATTTCAGAATTTCATATACGTTTATATATATATTAAATTAGATAAGTTTCTCAAGATTTTGCGAATATAACTTTGCTCGTGTTGTAAAACGCATTTGACAACGATGTATCAAAACTAAGAAAGTTCGGACATCAAATTTCAACGATGACAGTTATCAAAACAAATTACCGTGTAGACGTTTAAAATTAGTTAGGTAATACTTATTATTATAGTGTTATAGTTGAATGATAGCCTATTATACCATAATATTTTAATGTTGTGTACAATCACATGGACCATAGTATTAATAGTATCATTATTATTTATACTAAATATTTGAGATAATTAACAAAAATAAAATTATATAATATTTAACTAATTATTATCTCTATAAAAATAAAATTTAACTTAATTATTATTACATATATTTGTTGTCTTCGTGAAATGGAAATGGAAATGTTATTGATTATTCATTCAACTGACGTATGACGTAGTGGTATAAATAACATGATATGACATATTTATTATATTATGAATTATTTAACTAAATTAAATACGTTTTTACCTTTATAAAAATATATTGATAATTTATTGAAAATTGAAATTAGAAATAATGAATACATTATAAATTTATGTTAAAAAATAAATAAATGAATACTGACGTCGAAATTATGATCTAGCTTACAGAAAATATTTTAATAAAATATATTAAATATGTCTTAGTTATAGGTAGTTAGTTTCAATAGTAATATTAGTAATATAAGTAAATACATATAATATAATTTGAAATAAAAATAAAATACTATAGTATATTATATTTGATTATTACTTGTCGTAATAGTATTATTAGTTCGTATGTTGTTGTATAAATATATTACTATATTATAATAAAAACTGAATTGAACTGTGTTTTATCAACAGGGATTAGTTTTCATTTGCTCATTTGGTATTTCAAACTCTGATAGAATAATTTTACAGTTCCAACAATTTATCGCTCTCGATTTTTTCGACTTACAAATTATTCTATTTTGAAATGATAACAATTTTTTTAAAAAAAAATTAAATTCCAAATTGTTCATAAAATAGACAAGTGTAATTAATTTCAATATATGGTCAGTCCATTTATAAATAAAAACAAATTATAAAACTATTAAATAACCCATTTATTATCATTAAAACATAAAATATAGTTATTAAAAATATATTTATAATTACTTAATAGTTTGTTAAAATATTATTTCGTTTGGACTATAGTTTGACACCACGTTTTATAAGTGCAGCTTAAAAAACAATTTAATTAATTTAGTTTTTAATTTTTACGTTCCTCGTTCGTTAAATGAATAATTGATTTGTTTTTCTCATTCACAAAAATGGTCAATCATATAGTGTAATAAATTATACGGTGTAATAATTCGGCACACATACTCGTAATATTATTATGAAAAATAAATTATTTAAAGATATATTTTCGTGTTTCAACATAAAAAAAAACATATTGTCTATTTTGTAAAAAAGTGAGCAGGTTAATTAAGTAGCTATGACATATAGTATACTATATTAATATTTACAACTGAATTGCACTTTATATGTTATGCCAATTTTTTAATATAAAAAAATAACGTAGAAAGCTACATAATGCTTATATACGCAAATAAAATAACGATTACTGGAAACTGTAAGTTTAGATCATGTATAATCAATTTGTTATTTTATTATTTTTACATCATATCAAAACAATGATGTTGTTCTTAATAAATATTTTTACTTCCCGCATAGGAACGTGCTACAAAACTTCTATTGCTGACCTTTTTTAGGTGGTTAGAATTCGTTTTTATACTTTACTCCCAGAAAAAAAAAAGAATAACTATGATTTACGTGGCAACAAAAATAATATTAAAATATGTACCGTATGCGATATTCTAAAAAAATCCAGCATTATTCAAAAGATACTTCTTGGGATGAAATCTACGTATTTAAAAAGTTATAAGGTTGTAAATATGTAAATGAAATTTCATATTTTCGTTAAAGTTTTCGAAAGTTACTATTTTATTTAGGTATAAATATAATATCAATACAAACAAATACGAAATCCAAATATTTTTTTTGTTGATATTAACTTTGAATATTAAATAAAAATAATGCCATAATAAATAATAATGCATTTGTAACATATTTATAATTAATACATGAATACATTTTACTTTAATTTAAATTTGATCAATTGGTTTGCCTTATAACTCGTTAATATCTATCTCGTATTGTAAAATAAGGTTCTATTATTTCTTAAGCTACTGTATCTAATTAATTTTTCCTTATAAAATTAAAAATTAATTTTACTTTCTCGGTTATTCCTTATATATATATATATATATATATATATATAATAATCACAACATTCATATAAATCAGAAAATCAAAATAATTAACCTTTTTTTTTTAACTACAGAAAAATATGATATTCTTAACAAAATATATCATAAAATAGGGTTTTAGCTTGTGAAAATAACATAAGTTAAACATTTTTTTTTTTTTTTTGGTGATGCACTTACCTTCACCAACTAATTATTTTAGTTTTATAAAACATATTTATATTTTATCGTATTTATTAAAGTTTATATCGTGAGTTCAATTTAAATTTAAATTATTTCAATCCAAAAATTACTCAATCTGATAAATGATTTTTATATTTCGGATAAGTTCTTCTTATATATATCATGTTTTACGTAATTCAGTCGATATGATTTTGTATTTGTAATATAGAAATTTAAATTATAAGACACAGCATACATCCTGTTACAATGTATATAAAATTAATTGACAATAATTATACATAAATACAAGTCTTACACTTTCATTTCAAGAAAATTAGAATAAAACAATTAAAAATGTGAAAACATTAATTTAAATCATACTCTTTAATATATACTTAGAACTAAAAATTAATTAATTTACTGGATGGTATTATGTTAAAAAATCTAACAATTAAATGTATAAAGGTATAGTGTATTTATTAAATATAGTTGTAATATAGTTGTTACAACGCAATATCTATACTAATTAGTAATTAATGAAATGAAACATATTTCATGTTATGATAATTGTAATTAACATATTAATATAATATGTGATAATAATAAGATTTAACATATCAATATATTTTTGACAAAATATTATCTATTTTTCTGTCAAATTATGTATTTATAAAAATCAATTTTTAATTTATACTTCAATAAATCAATATAAATAGCAATACTGGAAGAGAAACACTATTAGCAAACCAACAAATTCCTCAAGCAAGTGAATTATTTAAACACATTTAATTATCAATTGGAGTACCTACTACAAACAAATATTTAATAATCTTCTAAAAAATACAAAACGGACTTTTACGATTATATTATTATTATCAAAATTAAAAGAAAAAATTTAAGTTGTTCTTACAATTGTTGGTAATTTATATAAAGAAAAAAATATATTACCTCACTATTTAAATTTATATGAAAATTAATAATATATTATTTATTACATTTTACTAAAATAAATACATATCATTAAAACAGATAAAAAATAAAAACTTATACGAATATAATACCTATATAATGTTAATTTATAATAAGATACATGGAATATTTTTTTAGTAAAAATAAGTTCTGAATTTTTTTTTTTTTAACAATGATAAATATGTATAGATGTTATATTAAACTTTTATATTACATTTATTATAATAGGTAATATATAAAATGCATTATGATACATTTTGTATTCTTATATACAATTTTTTTTAATAGATAATTAAAAAAAGGTACCTACGTCAATATTAAACGATAAATAATTGACAACAATTTTCTGATTACAAATCTTATTTATTTTCTTTTGCTCACGATTCCAAGAGAATTTCAACTTTCATACCACATTCCTGGAACTTTAATTTAATCAAAACAAACCTTTGTTGATTGTATGTACATTATTAATAGTTAATTTTAACGACTCAGTCAACATAAAGTGGAATGGCCAAATCTACCTTGTCCACTAAATAGTTTTGGTCATGTTATAATTTATAATTGTAGTCTAAACATAAATTACTATAGGTTCATTAACACGAATTTAAACAATTCAAATTCCTCAATTTTCGACATTTTTTTTAACAAAAAAATTGATCGATTGAATAAATACATATTTTTTAAATATCTAATTTTTGTACTAATTTAATATTTACTAACATCCCTAAATAATAATAACATACAATATACAATTTACATTTTATACCAAAGTGCCTGTACACTGTATTCATTAAGTTCATGTATGTAAACTTTAATCGTAAATCCTTATAGTAATTAAAAACGTTACATACTGTGTACAAGCTTTTATTTAATAATAATATTATTTAATTTATAATTTATTTTAAACATCCAAATAACACCAATAAATATTATAGTGGTTTCCTATTAAGTATAAATATTGTACAAGGAAAATCCATTTGATAACAGTGTCCTAAATTTCTTGAATTTTATATAATTGCCATGTTTATTATATAACAATATATAACTTTATATATCTATTAAGTATTATTTTATATATTTATTTATTTATACAAATTTAATAAAAATTTTTCAGAAAATAAATTAATTTTAAAACGTCATCACTATGATCAGGAAATTGATAAGGAATTATCCACTTAACTCAATATTACTAATGTTAGATACCTAAACAAAAATGTTGGTTAATATTTAATTTTTTAATCTAAATTACAGTTTGTAGGAAAGTTGAAAAGTAGACAAGGCATCACAGTCCACGGAGATATTTTTTTCTAACAACATATAATTATCATTTTTTTCTAAAGGATATAATTTATAAAATGTAATATTATGAATTATAATTATATAAAAAAACATGGTATATTCCATTTTTTTTTAAATACGGTCTTAAAAATTTGTAATTTATCGTAAAACAGCGTAGAAAATACAGTTAGTAAAGTGAGAGTAATAAAAAAGATATTAAACAATTTTTTTGTCTTATAAAAAAATTAATAAAATACAATTTTATTCGGAATGAGATCAAACAAATTGAAAAAATATTAAAATATTTTTATATATATTTTAATAAAAACTAGGATATCCAGTTACCACTAACCACTCAACGTTGGTTTTAAAAAATAAATGTAATAATAAAACATAAAATTTAATTTATAAAAAAGTGAGAAGGTCAATTGTGGACGTTTCTCTTTCGTCCCTTCGGTCCTCGGAGAAATCAGTGGTCTATTATAATTATTAAGATTTAAATGCAATGATATTGCATTGAAAAATATAATTCTAAGCGAACCCTTTTATATTACATTATATTATACTAATAATCCATTCCAAAATTTACCACGAGTGTAAATTACATATGTTAATATGCAAAATAAATTTATAAACCCTATGATCAATATTCAAGGAGTTATCATTTCATGATAAAAATCGTCGGTCACGATTTTAAAATTATTTTGTAAATAGATTAAAAAGTATATGAGTAGGCTTCTATAAAATTTCATACCTTTAAACAAAAAACTGCAGGTAATATTACACATTTTTGAAAGAATTCAAAGTTTTATATTTAGCCTAAAAATCAATTAATCCATTCCAAAATTTTATCACCTTGTATATTACTATTTCAAGTACTTAAAAAAAATTTCACGTCCTTACACTTAAAACCTTATTTGTTATCACGAAATAAAGAATTCAAAATTATGGATATCGTAATTTTGCCGATTACTTGCCATTTTTTGGTAGTTATTCTTGTTGTAGAAAATAGCTTCTTATCATACTCAATTCCATCTATCCACTTCTTCAATAGTAATTTTCTCCCCTTCTCATCTATCACATTAATTTCCATAACAACTCTCACTGCTTCTGAATTATTCCTCCTCATACTATGCTCAAACCATCTCACCCTAATATCTCCCATTTTCCCCACAATTTATGCGACTTCTACACTTCCCATTATATATTCATTTTTTATTCTATTCGATCTAGTTACTCAACACATCCATCTAAACATTTTGATTTCTGTTACTTTCGTCTTCTGTTCTACTTTTTCATTCATTGCTTAACACTCTAATCCATCCAACATTGCTGGTCTCACTACTGCATCATAAATTTATAATACCCACCTTTCGATCTTATTGGCATTTTTTTGTCACATAAAAGTTTAAAACACTCTATTAATTCAATATAATATTAATTATTTTCAATAATTTTAATATTGACCAAACCTATTTTATTTTGTTGTTTTATTTTATATAATATAACAATTCCTCACAAACAACATAAGTTTGTAAATATTTGAATAATAATTAATGTAATTGTATAATATTTTTATATTACAATATAGAACATAAATAATTTTTTTTAAACTCAGATTGCGAAGAATATATTAGATTTACAATTATTAATAATGGTTAATGATTTATTAGTTATATATGAATACAGTTAAATCCACAAGAATATAAATAATATACATAATACCTTTTAATAGTTAAATCGTTAATAAAAACATAACACATTGCACAATTTAGAGGTATATATTAATATTTCACTAAATTAATATGTAATATGTAATATCTGGCTTTGTTCCTTTCTGAATCCGTTTAAAATTATGCAAAATGTAGTATTTTATAACACAAGTACATATTACTTACAATAAAAATGTAATCGATAATAAAAATATAGAGTTATTTCTTATCATTAATTACTTCCAACGAAATCTTCTTTATGGAAGTGTTGAAATGACAACCACTCATAGAAATGAAATTGTATTGATTAAAAATTATTTGTCTTGAAAACAAATTAAAATCAACGTTAAAAATGAAAAGTATACAAATACGTAACAATATCGTGTTTGGCAAACATTTGATGAGAAGATAAAATGTGTTTTAAGTAAGAAACCAAGTAAATATTGTAAAAATATAAATTGTTGTTTTTTAGGAAATGTTGTGGGTATTATATAATATCTCTGGTCACAAATTGTTTGACCAATATGGTTTAAAATATCGATTGTGCGTGCATATAGAGATTCAACGTTTATTCGTTTACGTTTGTAAGTAATTCGAATAAATTTGGATGGGTTGGGTTTGGTCAATGTTACGTGACACGACTTCATGTATATAGATGAAATGAACATTTTAAATGGCGTCTGTAAAAATAAATAAAATACGCGGTGGGCGCCGAATGTGACACTATGGCGGCAGTAGGCAAGGGAAAAAATAGAATAGGTGTCGTCGAAAGAGTGAAATAGCGAAACTCTGACAAAACTTTAATAAAGCCCAATATGAAAGTTTTGAGTAATTTCTCAAATGGCAGGAGTACACGATGTGCCCTGGCTGGAAAGCAAGACTTTACGATGGTCTTGCAATATTGAAACGCCTTGGCTAATAGGAAAAGTTATAGCCACGTTATTGGGAGATGTCCTTTAATAGTTCCGAAGTTTCGTCTTCCCTTCCCTCTCACATTTTTTTTCTTTTCTTATGTGTGTGTTTGTTTGGTTACGCCCCCATTGTGTGAAGGTATACTTGATACTGCCACAAAATAAAAATATATAAAAACTTTTCGCTTTGAATAAAACACGATATTCTCGTCGCACCTCTTATAGTTTGGTTTATTATTATGACGTGACACGACACTGCAGGAAGCATGAAAAAAAAAACCATTTGTATTCATGAAAAATTCTATAAATCGGCGAATTTGGTTTTTAAATGATAGTACATGCTTATAAATTATTATTTGTACAGTGTAATTACAGTAAAAAAAACATGCTTATTTCCTTAAGACAATAATATTTTGAATATAATTGAATTACAAATTTCTTAATAAAGAAAAACTAATTAATAATTATACTTAAAATCCAGATTAGTACAAGAAATTGTATTCGCATTAAATGTTGTTACTGATTACGATTAGTATAATAATTATCTTTAACAAAAATATATATTTTAATTAAAAAGAGATTGAAAAAGAAAATAATAATTTATTCATAAAAAAAAATAATTCTATTTTTATGTTTGTCATTATAATATTGTTTCCATTAAAGTCATTGAAGTTAATATGAACTAGAACGAACTGATAAAGTTAGTATATTATTATTTTGTATATTATCAATAATGATATAAAAAATATTATTTAGGTAATATTATTACAACTAAGGGGCGTATTTAGCAATTTATATAGTGGAGGGTTCAGATTATTTTTTAAAATCTTTCATGAAGTTGAAACCCCCTCCTCACCATTAAAAAAATTAATTGCAAAAAAATGAAAATAAACATGTTCTATATCTGTATAAGTACGTATATTGCAATTAATTATTTGACAAAATAATATTATTAATTGCAATTTTTTTTTTTTTTTTGGCATTCGGGGGGGGGGGGTTAAACCTGTATGACCCCCTTACAATAAATACTCTACTGTTACTACTAATATTTATTAATTATTTATATTAAAAATTGTATATTTCTAATTATTATTTGGGTTTTTTAATGGAATTTATTAACAAATTTTTATTATATTATCAATTATGATAAAATTGATAAAATCTATTAAATTTTTTTTTATATATAAACTAAATTAATTTATTTTATGTCTTTGACTAAAATCTTTACAATTTATTAAGATATGGTTTGATTATACCATTAAAGTTGTGCACATTAATGATAAGAAATGTGAAAGCTTTGAGTTAAAATATTTTTAATTTTGATACGTTTATGATAATAATAATAACACTGTTCAACGGACTGCTAAAATCGTGGTCTTTATTTATAATATAATGTCCTAACAGGGGTTACTTTATAGGAGAGTTTAACAAGGGTTAGACTTTGTTTAGAGTTTATATTAAGGTTGGTTTAAAATCATTCTTTGGTCCAGAACAGCCAGTTCAATTATCAAAAAACACATTATCTTGTTCAGATGTCCGTATAGTATATTCTTATTACCGTTAATTTGATATATATTACAGAGATTAAATGTTTAATACTAATTTAAAGTATCTATAATAATTTGATAATATATAACAAATACAAATACTCAAAATATACAATATTATTTTTATTATTTATAAACAATTTTAAATCTATAAAAAAAAAAAAAAATAATGCAACCAAATTATGAAACGCTATGTTTTTAATTTAACAAAAAATTTTAATTGATAACCAATTTAATTAGTTAGGTTATCAGCTGACCTATGTTAAAATAAACCACATTATATACTAACAATTGTTAATTAATAGCATTAGTATATGATTTTTTTATTAATTATTATAAGAAATTATGATAAATTAATTTATATCAAAAGGTATATTTTTTTACTACAAAAATTACCAAGTATTACATAAAAAATCCAACCTAGTTTTTCAATTTTAATAATACTAAATAAAAACTTACTTTAAACAGTTTTATTTGTACTGGATATAAATTAAAATATAAATTATTATACACTATTTATGCAATGTTACTAAAATATTATTTAGTATTATTTATTTGTCATTTGAAATAAATAACTATTCTGTGAGTGTTTTTTTTATTAAAACTTTTGATTGTTTCGTGTCATATATCGTATAAAATGTCACGTATCCTTAATATATGCAAGAGTGGCCATAAAACAATTGCAGTTTTATTAATTTTCTGATACCTTAATATTAATAACTTTAAGTAACGTCAATATTTTGGATATTAGTTTAAAAAAATAAAAGGTATAAATAGTTATTATTAATTATTATTAACAATAGTTATATTCTAATAGTACATAATACTATTAGAATGGTTCTTAAAAATTAAATAGTTTAAAAATATGTGCACAGTGCATCAGTCATTTATCAGTAAGTTATTATCGATTCAAGGTCCCATGATTTATGACTCTATATATATTTTATTAATTTTCTTGGTTTTGGACTCAAAATTATAATCAATAACTTATTAATACAATATTTTAATCGCATTTAAATTTAACTGAGTGATGTATTAGTATTACAATTATAGTATTTGAATTTTGAAGTCATGGAGACGTCAACGTACAAATAACTATAAATATAAAGATATTGGTGGTTCCCCTCATTATTATTTTTGTTTACATTATCAACTTACATATTTTTTTGACTGATATAAACACAAAAATGACAATTTTCAGAAATCTTGTGATACGCATACAATTTCAATAATCAGATTTTTTGTTCGGAATTCAAATTAACAAATGGGATATTTCCCATGGGATCACGCTATGCATAGCTGGTATATTTTGTAAACAATGTATTTTGTAATTTTAGTAAATGTATTATGTATATATTGTCATTTTTGATATTAAATTGATATAAATATTAATACGTAAGAGTTAGAAAAATAAAACGATAATTTTATTTTCTAAATTTATTGTAGGTTGAAAAAAAATTTAAATAATAAATGAAAATAAAATTATGACTTGTCATGTTGGATAATGGACTTGAAATATCATCAAAATCGCTTTATGTGAATATTTAAATGGGGATTTTTTTTTTTTTTTTTTTTTGTCGTACTTTAGATTTAAAATAAATTGTTGACAGTCGGCAAATATTTTAAGAATGAATGACCATCGTATGATTATTATATTAAAAAGAAAATGCTGTCAAAAATACAACACATATTTTCGTCTAAATTACTTAACTAAGTTTAATTCCATTCAAAATATTTTATGAACTTTTTTTTAACATTAGATTAAATTTTTTGTTTATATAATTTCAATCTATACACTTAAAATTATATGCATTTATGAAATGTTATACTATACAGTTAAATAAGTTTATTATTATTTTTTTTTTACAAAAGAAATTTGTATACTATAAATATTCAATTATATTTTTTATGCTAATTTGCAGTTTATTTAAATAATATATTCATAGTAAATATGTTATTTTATAATTTATTATTTACTATTTTATGTTAGTTAAAATAAAATAGGCCAAATATATCTAATATTTTATTACTAATAATTATTGTTTTTGGCAGATTGAATCAATTATTTCTACACGATTAAATTTCAATGTACTATTGAATAACATTGTAATAATCAAGAAGATTACGAACTATTAGAGTATTATCTAAATCCTGTTGATTAGTCAATCAGATTTTCGGATAATATGTGTATTTAATAATATAACTGATAAGTCATTAAATACACAAATAAACAAATTTGTAATGTTATATAAGTTTGAGCATATAAAGTTATCCATAAAAATTTGCATTCATTTTCGTGTTACCAACAAAAAAAATAATAATAATATTTATTAAATTTTATTTTATATAACGGTAGAAACAAATTTAATATTGAATTGTTGTTAATAATCAGTCATGAATATGAGAACTTTATAATAACTATTCCCATATAAAATTTTGTTAACATTTAATAAAATGTTGGTAGTTTAAAATTAGTGTAAAGTGTAAGTAAAAAAAAAATTATGTGGAGTTTTATGATTTTGATGATATTAAAATTTATAGAGTTTTGTTATAGAATGCTATAGATTTAATTATTTACTGTACATTACCCATAGGTAGTGGAAAATTGGTAAACTAGTTATCGTTTTTGTTATAAAAAACTATGAAACACTGACATTATATCATACAATATCATGAGTATTTTGATAGGGGAGGTTGATTAGGCTCAAGCTTTCCCCTCACGAAATGTCGAAAATTTAAAAAATGATTATGCGTTAATCGTTAAACAAGTTTGCCAATTGTGGACGAGCTAGTTGTTGACAATTGATTATTTAGTACAAACATTTTGTAATGGGAATATATTTTATGATTATGTATGATGTTTATATATGATTAACCCTCCAAAATAAAATACTATAAATACGTCTGCATCACATAATTATTTTAAGAATTTTAAATTATGATATAATAGATTTAAACAATTATATAATATGTGCATAATATATATATATATATAAAAAAAAATAATAATAATAATAATACCAATACATAGATGTTGTAGCTGATTTATTTTTTCATTTTGACAATATAAGAATAGTAGAAATGTTTTATTATTTAAATATTTCTATGATACTATTGATCGCAATTATATTGTATAGGTATATATAAAGTAAAAATATATAATACATATACATATAAATAATATGAATAAATATATATGAATGTTTAAACTGTTTTTGTGTTTCCGAGTAAGTTGATTTCGATTACTATTCAATTTTTATGAATGAGACATAATTTGATTAATTGTTTCTGGTTTTATTTCATTTTATTTCCGGTCGAATTTCCAAACTATTGAAACAATCGTAGATGTATTGTATTTATGTAATGATTTTATTATATTATTTTATTTTATTCAATATTTGTTTTTTTTCTAACTGATATTGGATGTAATATTATTTTTTCTTTAAAAGTTTTGTTAAACGAATAATATTATATTTATAAGTAATACATATTATTAACTTCTAATTCCTTCCAATAATAGGTACCTCTATCAATAATGAAATTGAAATATATTTATTTAACCTATAAGACTATAACTAAATTTAATTTATATTTGAAATTATTTAATTTGTAATGTTATAATGTAAGTAAATAATATTTATATTTAACATATTAAACACAAGTTTAATTATAATAGTATGATGAATTATTAAAATAATTGAAATTGTTTTGTTATTATTTGTAGATTACTAATTAAAAGTTTTTTTTTTTTTTTTTTTTTTTTTTAAATTAAAAAATAAAGTTTTTTTTTTTTTTTTTTTTTTTAAGAAAAACTACTATGTAGGTATGTTATATTAAAAATATTTATCACTACAACTGTACTATTTGCTAATATGAGAGTAGAAAATCTATATATTACATTCTATCGCATATTTTATGGTACCTATCAAATTAATTGAAAGAGCGTTAGACATTTTAGTTTTATAGCATGAATTAAAATTATATTATTTTATGGTGCCTAGTTTGAATATCAAATATAAATATATTATACTTGATTGTACTTATATAACATATATAGAGAAATGTTATACATAAAAACATATAAGAACAATAAAATAAAATAAAAAATAAAAAAACATATTAAAATTTAATTATAAAATACCATTTTAAATATTATTATTTTCTGGTACTTGCCAAACATTCGAAAATAACAATTTAGTGATACTTTAGTACTTTTTTATTCGGTTTAATAGATATTTAAATAAATGATTTCAACTTTTGTTAGGATAATAATTTACTTTTAAAGAATATATTCAAATAAATATGGTAATTCTTCTCAGTTAGTTGTTATCTTAAGTTTATCGAATGGCATACTCTATTCTTAATTTAATTTTACCTATACTCTCTTTCATTTGAAAATTGTAATTCTATAATGCTATAACTCTATTATAGGTATTTTTTTATTTTACTTTGGTTAATTAAAATTCTGTAGGTAGTGAATATATATATTTGGTTAGTTATTATCTATATATATATTATCATAATTTAATTAAACAATTTCTCTTACATCCTTCATAATATAATAGGTATATTCATATTTTGATATAAATATCACATTATATAGAATATAATTAATTTACATGAATCTAAATAAAAAATTAAAAAATAGTTTTACAATATCAATAACTATTTATAATGAAATATTGTTATCGGTGGTTTTATTGTTATACTTCTAATGTTTATTTAAAAAATTATTGAGATATTAGATATTTTTTTATGACCATTAATTTTCATTAGTTTTAGTACCTACTTAATTATGTTATGTAAATTGAAATACGATAATTTGTTTCGCATATTTACAACAATTTTGCTAATTAAAATTCGTAAGTGCTAATAATTGTACTTTAATGCAAATAAGATAATTTTAACAATAAAACAAATTTATTTTTTTTAATAACCTAATGCTACTTTTTAAATTAAGTTAAAATAAGTATTTAATTATAATAAAGTACACAGACATCGACTATTCAAAACAGCAAATTATTATTTATATCTTATAATTGTGAACTAAAAATGTACAGTCATTTTGTTTTTAAAGAATTAATGGAATATGTATAAATTATAATTTCTAACTACTTTTAAATAAATAATCATGTTGAAGTGCCGCTGGTAGATGGTTTTTCACTAGGTGTTCACATCGCGTGTTTTGTTTCTTCTATTAGTCCTTTACTTATAGTTGCTTATAGTACTTGTTTAAATTATGAAGTATAGATAGATTGTCTAATTTAAAACTTTTAATAATTTTTATTATTATTTAAAGAAGATTATGTATTTATCTTTTGTATTTTATTCAGTACGCAGTTAGATATAGAATAACTCATATATTATTGGATAAACTCAGTTATCAAAATAATGGTTAATTTTCAAGCTTAACGCAAAATTGAAAACATAACAAATAATTAATAAAAATACTTATAGTACTTCCTATAAAATAGAATGTACTTTATTTGGAATATAATTTTAAATCTAATAGTTTAAGAAATACAATAACGTTTAATATACATTTGTAAAAGTACTATAGGTAACTTTATATTGGATAATGTATTTTATATTATATAACATAATATAAAACTAATCACACCTGTGTTAAGAATGTGGACTTTTTAAACAAATAATAATAATAATAATATAAACAAATATGTTTTTATAATTAGATTATATTAATAATAACATAAACAAGATCATTATCATTATCGCATTATTTGTATCGATATTAAAGGTTAAGTTATTCGTAATATTTGTATTTAATATTACTATACCCACGTATGCTATTTGATTAAGTGTAGTGTGCTTTTTCATAGTAAGTACGACTGCAAAACCTACCTACAAATTAAACACAAATAATTATAATAAGTAGACGAAGTACCTACAGGCTACACGCAACAAATCGATTTACTCACAATAGAACATATAGTTGTATTTGCAATGTTAAATCATAGCACATGAAAAAAAAAGTGTTTTGATTCTTGAATAAATTTATATTAATATGTATAATGAATAATATATACCTACTTATTATTTAATATGTACATATTAAAATTACATATAAATCGATATTATATTTCAAATAACAATTGTCATTATCGATTGTCTTGTTAAGAGGAGAGTTGATTCAGAGGCAGTGAGAGTTGTTATGGAAATAAATGTGTAAAGTATGAGGGGGGAGAGAAGATCAATGAAATTAATAGTAATATGAAGATATATCTGGTTGAGGTGTAGATGACGGTCGACGGACCATGTTGTGAGGTATGGCAAAGAAGAACAATTGTCATTATAGGTTATCATAAATTACATAAAACTAATTATTTTAAAAAAAAATTAAATATATAACCAAGTAAGTATAAAATATATATAACCTAACCTAAACTAAGGTGTAATAGAGAATTTTCGTTTTTTACTATTCTTAAATAATGATAGTATTGTATTAATATTCCAAAACGTCATAGATATAACTAGAGATTTTTAGTACGAAGGGCTTCAGTCTAATATACTTACATATAATATTCAATAATCATACATATAAAAACTAAAAATAGCAAAATATGTAAGGGAGGGCAAAAAATTATTTAGGTAGGGCTGAACTATCCCAAGCCCCCCACCTTCTAGTTACGTCAATGAAAAGTGTACACCCAAGTCAAAATATTTAGACACTTTTTTTTTCGCATAAATTGCATACTAACTTCACTTTACTTATATCAATCTACTATATAATATAAGCTGTAATATTACAACGTTGACGGGTATAACTGCAGGCGGTGTAAAGGAAGGAAATATATTATGTGTCATAATTTTAAAAATAAAATGGGCGGAAAATAAGAAATTGATAGTGCGTCCGAGATGTTTAGAGGGGCTAGTTTCCCGGTAATGGTTTTTTAATGTCGACACATTAGACCCGACTCAACATAGAGTATATAAATATATATATATATATATGTATAGTATATGATATAATATGGTAACCGTAATCGATTTCAATTCTTACCAGTGTGTGTTTAGGTCCGACTTTGCACAGAACTGAAACGGTATTTGTAGTGGAAAAACGAAACG
Organism: Eriosoma lanigerum; assembly: GCA_013282895.1. Taxonomy (NCBI): domain Eukaryota; kingdom Metazoa; phylum Arthropoda; class Insecta; order Hemiptera; family Aphididae; genus Eriosoma; species Eriosoma lanigerum. Next base: position 13,082,892 of record CM023359.1, on the reverse strand, counting down.
ATTGCTATGTCCGATAGAGATGAAAAAAAAAAAAAACACGTTCAATTATTGTACATCGAAAATCGTTTATAACAATATCGGTTATTATAATGGGTAATTTGCGAACAATTGATTTCGACACTATACCGTGGTCGTGGTGACGGATTTATTATACTATTATTATTATTATTATTGTTTATTTTTTTTTTTTTTTTTTTTCATATACTCACTTCGCGGTCGAGAATATCCGTCGGGTAAGACGCGCGCAAAACGATGCGGATTCGACCGTTGGTTTACGGGTGTCGCGGCAATACTGTGGCGGCGACTAAGGATATACGCACAGGACCCGCAGGATAACAAAGGACGCAGGCGCATCGGGGGCCACGCGCCCGCGAAATTCCGCTCCGACACTAGTTAACGTACACACGACGATTCTGCACGCCGCCATATATATATATATATATATTATATTGTTTGCAGTGCGTTGTTCGACGACACAAAATGACTCAATCGAATTATTAACTTTTGATTTTTCCCGGTGTTTGCACGAGGCAGTGAAAATTTCCGGCAAATAAAAAAAAAAACCATAATATTACAATATTATATAAGTTATTTATATAATGTTCTCGTCAATGTTTTCGACGAACGAACAAAAGCGTGGCGAATATTAAAATATGTTACGACTATATTATGTTTTATATTACGATAGCGTTTTTTTTTTTTTTTCTGCTAGGCTTTTTTTTATTTTATTTTTATAATCGTATAATATGCCGAAATCGCCAAATTCACACAACCGCTGATCGAAATTTAATATTCGTTTCTGTGAAATAAATTCGACGATAGAAATACAAAGTCAATCGCACTTCGATTCGAGTCAAAAATTAGAAACATTTTATCACGACATATATTAGAATAATGGTCAACGATTTACTATTGTGAATAATAATCAAAAACATATTCAATTGGTTAGTCCATAATATAAAATTAATTATTATTATTATTATTATTGGACTTTAAATTTTTCATGTCCATTGATTAGCTATTACTGTTAATGGAAATTTTAATGCACTCTGGTCATACACATCAACGCTCCACAATGAATTACTGTTAATAATCAATACAATTTTATCAAACATTAATAAATTTTAGCGTTACAAATTATGAAATATTAGCCGAAATGCTAGTAAATAATTTATATTGTATATTAAATTATGATAATATACTTTAAATAGTTTTTACAATGTTTGGTATGTCTTAGGCAGTTACAAAAAAAAACAAAAAATTGAATTGTAAACGGAGATATAGAAATATTAAATCACGTCAACCTGGTGAGGTAAAATAAGAACACTAGAGCCAGACATTTACTAAAGATTTTTATGAAATTATAGTTACATATATTTCGCTTCCAAATTTTTATATATTATTTGTAGTGCTTTTCGACAGTAAAATTGAGTTATTTAAATTAATTTTTGTAAGTAATAAAACAACAATATAAATCTTGGCTTAAATCTTAAGACTTTAAATTACGCGCCAGTTAATCTTTATAATTAATATGTACGAGTATAAGAACCACAAAATATATAATTTAAAGTTATAATGAAAAACGCAAATAACATAACATACGAATATAGAAGTCAGAGTTGAAAATAATAAAACATTAAACATTTTGTAAGGTATGTTAAGTTTCATCTAATTATTTATAATTGGTACCTAGTGGATTTTTAAAATTATTAGTAATATTATTTGAAACTTTTATAGATTGAATACTCATTGCGTATAGATTTTTTTTTAAATTTCAATCGAATTAAACATTGTGATTAAAGTAATTCAGGAAATTTTTAAAATCCATATGCATTATATATAGTCAAGGGAAATCAATTATCTCTCCCAAAAGTGTTTTAACGGATATTATAATATAGAAATGTCAGAACAAACTAACATTTACATAATAAAATCAACAACAAAAAAAAGCCATGTTTAAACATTGAACTCGACCAGTGGTACAATAGGTATAATATTATCTAATTTTAAACTTATATTTACCATGTTCATTCAATCGTGTATAATATTATTGCCAAAAACCATCCGATACCAAATTATATAATATGTTTGCGTATCGCTCTGTACTCTCAATAATAACACGAATGGAAATTATATTATTTTTTTTTCCATCAAGTTTACTATTTGATATATTATATTTTTAGCCCGAGGAATAAAAATTGGTATCAATTATTACTTAAAGAAAGATAATATTGCATTAAAATTGACATTGTTAAAAAATATATTGAACAATAAATAATAAAAAGTATGAAATAAAAGTAGAAAATGTAATTAATTTAAGGTAAATAAAATTATTTTTTATCCAGACAACGATAACTCTATATCTAAAAAAGAAAATCATCTTGATGACGTATTGTATGAAACCAACAATGTTTTTGTAAGTAAGTAGTGCTAGAAAAATAATTTGTCCATCAAATAATATGAAATAATATCCCTGTTACATTAATGATATAGAAAACTATAGATAGATTTTTAAACCCATACAATAAAAATAGTTTTATCTATCTATAATAGGCCTATCTAATACAATTTATGTTACATATGGAAATCAATTCTTATTTCTCTAAAATATTATTTTTTATAAACCTAATTAAATAATATTAAACTTACTAATATTAATTATGTTAATTGTTATTTAGGTTCTAACCATTTAGGCAAAAACAAGTGGATATTAATAGTATAGAATAATTTATCATTATTATTTATTGTATTATTTTATTTTAGAATTATTGATTTTTTTACAATATTTTTAAATAAAATCACAAGACACAAATTATTTAAATTCAATTCTGAAAAATTATTCTTAATCACCAAATCAAAAGAACGTGTTTTTCTTTTTGATTATATATTATACTTGTAATAATATCATAACACTAAAGAAGCAAATAATGTTGCCAATATCCTATCTACTCACTCAGAAATGATGGAAAAAATTATAAACTTGTCTTAATTTGTATTCAATTTTAGTTACGTAAAACTAAATATTTATAGTTTAAAGATAGAAAATTTTAATAACAAGCAGTATATTGTACTTAATTAAGAGTTTTAAAGAAAATTGATATTTTCCCTTACATTCTCTCTACGATTAAAATACATATCATGAAAATTTAAAAATACAAAAAATAATATTATCAACACTTTAACTCACATATAATTATTTTGTGTATTATATACATCGAATTCCCCTTAAAAAACATATGTACAATAGTCAATTAATATTTAATAATTTACTTAAGTATTTAATTTCTAAAAGTTAACTAAAAATGTAAGGTAGGATATTTATATTGGTGCGTAATATTTAACACCTCCTTGGCAAGATAGTTGGTGACGGCATGATGGAGATGAAGTTTAATAGAAGACCTTGAGGAACACAGTGGAATCTTAAAACACAATAATGCGATAAAAACAAACGAATCAACATTAATATTTAATAATGCGACAAGAACAAACGAATCAACATTAATATTTAATAATACAGCGAGAAACTCAATATCCTCAATATGTCCACGATCAGCTAAAGACAACAAGCCAATTAGCCAAGTGATGTTTAAACCGGAAGGTAATCATGTAGCTCATAAGGAATTTTTAGTATAAAGCTCGCAAAACGTAAACTTTTGCAATTCTACCTATTTGTTGCGACTCATCAGGTATGGTGATCCCAGAATATAACTCATTCAAGTAAAGGGAGAATAAGCACATAGTGTAATGTATTAAAGGAAATTCTAAATTGAAAGTCTTTAGCGGACCTCATGACGAAATCTAGAGTTACTAAAATATTATAACACAAAAAAATATTACATATTGTTCATTAATAAACTTTATTGAAAGAATATATACATATTTTAATTAGAGTATTTAATTTAATGTTAGTCATACCTTATATTTATAGTTTTACCAGTTATTTTTGAAGACTATGTAAATTATTATCTTTTACCAAATTAGGAAAATTAGTGTAAGGACCTTATGTAGTTAACGCCTAAATATACTCTACTTTCCTTTTTATTAATTAATTAATTGAAATTATTAACTACATAATGATACCAGTGGTCAATTACCAATAGATATAATATATCTATATTTTGTTACATATTCACGAGTACCTATAATACTACAATATTATGTTTTATATAAAAAATATTCTACTAGCTTAAATCAATATGAAACCGGACGATGTGCCATAAAACTCGTAAAATTATCATTTCTATTAGTATATTTTGCATACAACAAGGAAAAGAATAATATCAAAATAACTTACTGTAATAACATCACTCAACCTTAATCAGTTTAGTATAATGTACTTTTACATTATAATTTATTAAAAACATTCATTGATAACAAGCTTAGTTGCAGTAGCCAAACAGCGACTTACAAAATACCCATCTCGAGTTTCATATTCATGCTATACTGTCTCATCAAATCTGTATATATATATATATATATATATATATATACATTAGCGAAACGCTGATATTGCATACAATTGTTGAGTCCTATCATATTTATAGAAAATTGATATAACGTAATTTTAAAATGATAATACACATATTATATTGTATTTTTTATTTTAACCTAATTTAGTAGGTTAGAATAAAAAGTATATTTATTTACATAACTAAATTTTTAGGATGGAGATTTTGCTGTATAGTTTCAGTGTTTTTACACTTCAAAATTGGTAAAATGACTCAATGTCTCTACATTACCTATCTACTTGGCAGTAATATTATACGGTTTCTTCCATCACAACGGGTTTTTTTAAATGTATTTTTAATGAGATACCGTAGCAATCTTCATAAAAGTGACATTTATAAATTCACAGGAATAACATAATTTACTTTCTTGCGGAAGATGTTCTGTCGTTCTGTCAAACTTTATCCACTACGGCCGTGTCAATCACTAACATTGATCGATATACGTATGTAGATTGTATGTATATTTTGTAGTTTAATACATTTATTTTGTACGTCATGAAAAATATGACTGAATAATATGACGACATAAATGTATAAGGATGAATCGTATAAGTTTGAAAATTGACTCGTTCACACGTTGATGAATGATATACATATGAGGATATGAAGTCAAAAAATCTGAATATAATAATGCCATATAGTAGCAGGGCGTAACCAAAGGGTGCAAAATGAACAAACACTTAAACTTTTGTTCACTTCGGTCGACGAAGGAAACCAAAAATTAACATCGTTGCAAATGGTGCAACAAGTCCTTGGTGTTGCCTTGGAATAAAATAAACTTTATTGTAATTTTAAACGTATAAACAAAACATAAATATTTTAAGAGATACCGTACAATGTTTTATTGATATAATAGGTCAATAATTACGTAGCTTATTTTTTTTATTTTATACGATAATAGTTTAAATTGTAAATATTATGTAGTTATACCAATATATATTTCCCTTGTAAAAATATTATTTATATCCTTTAAGATTCACTATTATTAAAATCAACATTTTAATCTGTAAATAATATATAAAAATAATTTTATAATTTGTTAAAAAACATAGTTATATACAGTTAATAAGATATTATATTCAAAACCGTAAATAAATTGAAATTTTGATTTAAAAACTGTTTATAAAATATTAAAGTAATATATCATTCGTTATTATTATTATTTTAATATTTGTTTGGTCTTCATTAATCTTTAAAATAAATTCCATTATTAAAAATAGAATCGAACATAAAACCTGTGTTTAGTAACTTTTCAAAAACTATTTTGTGTACACAAAAAAGTTTTACACCGCATACGATGAAGTGCGGCGTAGCAAATTTATTAAACTAACTAAAGTTTTGAGTAAAGATAAATTAAAATATATATTACCTAAAATATAACTAATTGACCTTTTAAATGACCAATAATAACTAAAACATGTGTATCATGTTATAATGTCGTACATTTAAAATATAGTACCTCCAATAATTAATTATAGCTAGTATAATAATAAGACATACTATGAGACTACTTTGGCATTTTATGATTTAATTTGAACACATAAATTAACCGAAAAAATTATGGGAGAGAAAATATAGTTTATCATTATTTTTTTAATGAAAATAAAAACAATATAAACAATAATTTGTTCTTGAATAATGATTCAATAATTATTCAAATTATTTAATTTAGAATTTACTATTCTGCAGATATTAATTTTTGTTTGTTTGATATGATTGTTATATATTTTACCAATAAAACATGATTGATGGATTATAGTATATTTTTAGATTTTTTTTTTATTTAGGAAAATAATAAACAATTAAGTATGGATTTTATGTCCGTTTTGATTTTTTTTTATATTTTGTTCCCCTAATTTTGTACACATATATTTCTTTTTAATACTAGATTAAAATTTCACAATCAAGTTTTCCATGCGCACCCATCTATAAAATCACACCTCTAAATCACATATTGTTCGTTTCATCAATAAATCACCATTCACTATAATATTCACGTTTGGAAACTAAACGAAATTATATTTTATTGTATATATTGGTGTCGTTTAAATGAATAGCTTTATCTTCAATTGAAAAAAAAAAAAAAAAGGTAATTATTCTGAATTAATTGGATAAAATAAAATTACCTACTAGCATTTATAATAATTAAAATAATGTTTTTATTCTGTTTTTAAACTTCAAACCATACATTTTAAAAGTGTAATAATCGAATAAACAAATTTAAGTTTCGAAAAACAAAATAAAATATCAAAATAATGTATTATATAGCTCTTTTACTATTTTATTTTATAAGGTAAATAAGTGAAACATATCATTAAATAATGTTAATAAGCTTATTTCGTTGTGTATTAAACGTGCCCGTGATATTAGGTATTTATTCGATGAGTTTCTTATTTTTACTTCATTATCGACGATACCGCCTCATTAATTATTTCTACATGTTTGATTACGTTATATTAGATATTTAGATACCAACTTACCAAATAACCTAGACAATCCCATGACACCTATTCAAATTATTAAAATAAATACTTGACGGTAACTATACAACTTTCAGTTACCTAAAGCTAATGATTATTAAATAATGGTCATGAAATGACCATGCAGATTTCTATATCATATTTTAAAAGGTGATATTATAACTTTTGATTCTGAACGAAGCGATGTATTGGTTTTACAATAATGTTTTTTTTTTTTTTTTTTATGTATAAAGAAACTTTTTTGAATAAAAATAATGGTCCGATTACCACAAATAGGTTACCCTTTCCATAACAAATTTCATCTAATTGGTACTTTATTTAGCTCATTTTTTGAATTCAAATGTTTTTCCTAAAAAAACTACCAAAAAATGGCAGATAATCGGCAAAATTATGGTTTCTGTTATTTTATTTTTTTTTTTTTATTTCGTGATAACTAATTGAATTTTGATCGGATGGATTTGAAAATTTTTTTGACTATTCAAATATGTGTTCGTGTTCTACAAGAGATTAAAAAAATTGAAAATGCATGGTTAATTTTCTGACTAAGTATATATCTTTGAAATGTTTTTAAAATGTTTAATATTACATGAAATATGATTTAACAGTTTGAACATTTTATAGAGCCTACTTGTATATTAATTTATTTATTTAAAAATATTTTGAAAACCATAAATCACAATTTTTTTTTTGTCTGCAGACATTTTTTTCAGTTAGAAAGAATGATCCGATTACTACGAATGGGATATGCTATATTAAATTTTTTTTTATAGGTCCTCAAATTTTAACATTTTTTACACTGATATTTAATGTTTGTGTTTAAAATAGTCTGAAGACACATTTTTGGATAGAAATAACTGTCCGATTAACACAACTAGAGCATACTTTCGGTAACAAATTGCATTTAGTTGGTACTTTATTCAACTAGTTTTTTAATTTTTTTTTTTTATTTCATGATAACTAATTAGGTTTTGATCGTAGGGAGTTGAAATTTTTTTGTGTATTCTCATAGGTTGTTTACATACGTGGTAAAGTTTTGGAAGGGCTTATTAGTATAATATATAGTATTATATTGACTTTCGTTCAGAATCGTATTTCCGAATGCAATATCATTTCAATTATACAAATTATTATTTAAATTATACACACATATCCAAATATTACGTAAATACTTAAACAATACATCCAATATATTCTGTACTATTAAATTATAAAAAACATATTTTATATAGTATATTATTTTATCAATATAGATTTATTATCTTATTATAATTGGTACAATACCTATATGTACAAACTATCTCAAACAACTCAATGATTTATTATAATAGTATTTCAATTGCATGGATTAATAATTGTCAAAATTTATACCAGAACTATAGATGCCCGAAATAAAAATGTATTTTATATCAATATTTTGTCGTATACTGACTACAATATGATTCTCGTATTAAACTATGATTTATTAGATTTTCCCAAAACCTGGAGAAAAAAGAATATTATAAATATTATAAACTAGACAATGTTGTAATATTAATTTAAGAACTTACAAAATATTTTTAATGATAATACAATTAAAGTATCTAATAGCACATTTAAATATCTACATTGAAAGTTCGTCTATCTGAAAAATATTAAAAAGTTAACGGCCGATAAGCACGATTAACCAATAAAAAGTATTTACCGTTATGGGAAAATGATAAGAAACGCATACTACAATAATATTGTGTTCGAGTGAACGAAATTCAAGTTTTTCGTGACAATTATTATCGTTTCACAATTTTGTTTATTCGAATAATGAAACGTTTCGTATTTCTTGTGTTGTAGTTATGACGTACGGCTAATGTATAAAGTATAACGTTATCCAATTGGCGACTGTTTCATTCAAATACATTTCGATTGATAACGAAATAATCATAATTGACATTATCTATGATATTAAAATATAGGTAACAATTCAAATAAAATATAACGGTTATGTAAATTAATTACATTGTACATTGTATCTACACGTTATGCGGACAAAATCGTTCAATCGTCAGTGCAAAACACACACACAAATGTGCATACTAATATAATATACAGTCGATTTCGGACATTTCGATGAATTCGTGTGATTGTACAGTAATGAATTACGATCATACACCTACGATAGTGTTACTGTCACACTCTATTATTTGTACAACACGAGAGGAAATATTGGCATATCCATTATGCGTTGACCGCGATCGCGTTGCACAAATGCTCAATCAGCGATAACATTTTATCACGGTCGTTTATTCGGGTTTCGTAAGTTTGCGGGAAAATAATCGACAATACACAATATTATTATTACTACCTATTATGTTTAATAAGACGTGTAAAATAAATATGTTTTAAACTGTTCACGTAGAAAAAAAATACGAGTAAAATAATTATATAATTTTCGTGTAATTCTTAAAAAATCCTATACAAATATTTTTTACGGAAGTTTATAACATTTAATTTTGCGAAATTTCCCAAAAATCAGACTTCGTTTTTGTTTCATTCAATACAATATGTAGGAAAAAAAATTCTAAACATAGTATAATTACTATCAATGTCCTTAGTTTTTTTTTAACACTAGACTCTATTATTATAAAAAAAAATATTAAAATTAAATATTTTTTAGTAAAAAATGTATTGTTCTTTATAAACTATTTGTATATTATATTGTTGGTAAATAGGTTATGTTCTTTTTACACGTGGATTTTAGTAAAATATATAACAAATTATATTTATTAAAACAAAGTTGTCATTGAAGTTTACAACTCGTGTGATAAAGTGTTTTAAAATTAGAAAGACTGTCTCGAAATTAAATTTTGCATATCCAAGAACGTGGTTATATAACAAACCCACAGAGAAATACAAATGGTAAAATTTCACAATAAAAACTAAATTTCAAATTCTCGAATTCCTCACGTTAAAGCGAATAATATCGAATTCTTGTGACAAAATATTCAGTCAGCTCATTTAGTCATTCCTGTTTGTTCGTCAATGTTTAATATCACAAGGAATGTTTGTATACACAAAGAGTAAACATCTATCGATCGTATCCATAAATAGATATACGTACACGCATTTTATAGAGATCAAAGATGACACAAGAAAGTATTATTATTATCGTATAATAGGCCAAATTCTTACGTATTTTTATATTATTATAATAAGGTGAAATGGTGGAAATAATACTTTGTATTTATAGTAGCATATTATTGATTCACTACAAATTACTGGAATTCACCGCCATCTCCATGATAGCAAGAAAAAGAATTAAAAAATTCTTCAAGCCCACATTTAAAGAATTATTCGATAAGATAAGAAAAACATGAAATCACCAACAATGTTATTTGGCTGACCTCGACTATCGAGAATTAAAAATTCAATTTTTTAGTAATATTAAGTATTAACTGAATTTTAATATCAAAATTAAAAAAAAAAAAAAATGATTTCCTACTCTTCTTATCCTTAATTAATTTTTGTATTCCAAAGTTCACAGATTGTTTATACCTTTCTTTACTTCACTATCTACTTCAAATTATTTACTAAATGAACCGATTAATCGACTAATGAACATTGCCAATGTAGCCTTATCATTATAGTAAAAAAGGTGGAAAGATCGATTGTGGACTTTCCTCCTTTGTCCCTTCGGTCCTCGGAGAAATTAGTGGTCTATTATAATTATTAAGATTTTAATGCAATGATATTATTACATTAGAAAATATGATTCTGAGCGAACCTTAATATATTATACTGATAATCTATTTCAAAGTTTACCACGAATGTAAATTACATATGTAAATATGCAAAATAAATTTCAAATCCCTACGATCAATATTTAAGGAGTTATCATTTCATAAAAAAAAATTGTTAGTCACGGTTTTCAAAATATTTTGTAAATAGATTAAATAGTATGTGAGTAGGCTTCCATAAAAATTTCATACCGTTAAACCAAAAATGGCAAGTAATATTAAACATTTTTGGAAAAAATTCAAAACTCTATATTTAGCCAAAAAACCAACTAATCCGTTCTAAAATTTTACTAAACGTAAATATTGCCTATGATAGTACTAAAAAAAATTTTCAAGTTCCTACGATCAAAACTCAATTAATAATAAAAAAATTTAAAATAACGGAAACCGTAATTTTGCCGATTTTCCGTTTCTCAAGAAAAAAATATTGGGAATTTCAAAAAATGAGCTAAAGTACCAATAGATGAAATTCGGTACAGAGAGGGTATTCTATTTGTGGTAATCGGACAATTATTTCAAGTCGAAAAAATATTTTCATACGTAAAAAAAAACATCTTTATAGAAACAATAAATTTCTTACTTCGCTCAGAATCTAAAATATATTAATAATATATAATAATTGATGGATTTGTTGCAACCTTATATTATATATAAGTAGTTATTTGTAGTAAAATGCCTTATTTTTCACAGGATTTAGGTATCTTTTAAAAGTTTTAATAAATAAATATAAGATTGAGTCAAAATTCACGTTTTATAATTGAACTGTGCTCGAGTAAAAGGGATAAAATGATGTAATAAACTATAATAAATAATCATTTGGTTTATATACATGGATAGTTTGCATTAAGCCTAAAATTCTTGAAGAAACTAGTTTTTTTTTTTATTAATATTTATTAATTAGTCGTAATTGATTAAATTATAATAATAAACTATTTTATTAAGGTACAAAAATTAGAAACAAAATGATCATAGTTATAATCTATTTTTCTTTCCGATATTATAACCATAAAATAATAGATTTACTCAATGAAGATAATAAAATGAATAATAAATATATAAAAAAATTAATGATTACGATTTTTTTTCATGTCAATCGATGTAGATTACGAATGTCTACAAGTATATGATATAAAAAGAATTCAACTTATTCCCTTTTACTCGAGCACCATCAAATTAATATGTGTGTTGATTTATTTATAGTATAATCAACCTCAATAAAATATATAAATTCAAATTTTCCTTTTAAAAAATATAAAAAAAAAAAAAAAATACCGAACCACTAAAATATAAATTAAATACCTAACAAATAGCTATATTACTAATTTATTGCTCTTAAGAAGTTGTGAATAGTAGAATAATATGTAAATAAAATTACCACTTCATGAAATGATAGTTTACAAAACCACTGAGTAATAGAAAATTTATCGAAAAATGTATAAAAATAAAAATAAAAAAATAAAAAAAAAATTTAAAAAAATAGTTCTCTTGTAAGTATAAATTATATATAAAATATATTAGTGAAAACAAAGCTTTATCAACTTTTTAGCACGACCTTTATGTGTTTTTTTTTTTACCAATTTTGTGGTTCGTTGTTCATACAGTTTATCACACAACTAAATAAAACGTATACTAAACTGTAGAGCTATAGAGTAATAATAGTAAATATCGAACATCGAGGTAAACAATGACAATAAGTACAATACGTTACACACAACTACACTAAAATAAAAATAAAAATTTTCACGATAAAAATACTAAAAAAAAATATATATATTTTATAACGAAAAAAACACTTATTTGTTATCGAAAAAAAAATACAATACAGTTCTACATTTTCGATTAACACACATTTAACAATGTAACAATATTATATTGAAATGTTTTAATGTAATTTTTTCCTTGCTGAATTTATGGTATTGCGGATGGGGGAATGATTCATTAATGTGCTATATATTATATTTATTTTGTTTCTAAATAAAATACAAACTATAATAGGTATAATATAGTATACTACTGTTACATTATGATAAATTGTGAGCAAGTACTTTAAAACATTAACTGGAATAATTGTATTCTCATATTATATTTTATGCAATACAAATTCAAATAGTACATCATTATGATGATAGGTACTGCAAGTAAATAACGAAATGAACGGATATTATAAACACTACTATAGATGATTATGAGTGCCGTCCAAAAACTATTATACGAGTACTTATTTCATAAAATTAATTATATTTCATCTTATTTATCCTTACAAGTTTCAACACCACTTAACCACTTAATATTTTTGAAATAAATTTAAAATATTATGAGCGGTGAAGTTTAGAATTAATTATTACATTTATAATTAGGCAAATGAAGTTTATATTTACCTTAACTATTATAAACTAAACATAATATGCACCTACATTATAATAAACATTGATGCTACAAACTAGTTAACTTTTCTTTATATTTTATAACATAATATAATTAATAAAGTATGATGATATAAAATTATATCGTCATGTGATTATTTATTCGGCAACTGCGTGAAAAATTATTTTCAAAAATCTTATTATACACATACCTGTTATATTTAAATTTTTTAATTTTTAGATTGAAGCTCATAAAGCAATAAAATATCAGCAAACACTAAAATAAGTGCATCAATACGATAATAGATAATCTTAAAGAAGTCAATATGGCACGAAGAAAATAAAAAATACTCTTAGTCTCATAATTATTGAGAAAATTGATTAGGATTATTATCAATATTAATTTTAGTTATATAATAAAGTATTTTGAAATATTTTCCAAAAATCAATTGTTTCTAACTCATAGTAATCTCAAAAGTTTTAATAGAAATACATTTGCAATTTCATAGCCATTTGTTATTAATAACCCTCAACAACTGCAATGATTATAAGTCTGTATCTCTAATAATAGTTTTGAAACATTTGAATTCTTATCCGAAAATATTCAGTTGATCGAGCTTGTTTATATCATAATTCAAAAGCATGATCTAAAATTTGTCTGTTGTAGTGAAACCTTTTAACTAATAATTAATTAATTTTAAATTTGTTTTCTTATTAATATAACACGAATCTTTGTTTAAAGAAACACGTACTAAAATAAAATGAATACAATTAACTGTTCATTTAAGTTAATATGCAGATCGATAAGAACAATGAAAATATAAATTTATAAATGTAAGAAATATAATTCATGATTAGTCCAGTTCGATTAAAATTTATGTCGGTCATTATTTAATGTTGGGCAATACAATTTAAAGACTAGTATTGAAAATGAAGCATTTATTTGTAGCGTTCTATCTTTATGAAATTACACGAATAAACATTTGAAATACTTTTTCATTAATTCGTCAAAAGGAAATTAATTTTTAGATTATTTGCTACAAAGTTTTGATGAACAGGCATAAATTAAACATGCAAAATTACTGATAAAGAAATTCCGAACTTATAACGTCTTGAATTAACAGAACGCTGCTCGGTGCAGTGTATATAATATATAACAAATACACATTCGCTATAAAATGAGATTCATTTCTAACTCTATCGAATTCGTATTATCAATCCCGTTTGAACTATATAGTAATTAAATGAAAACAAATGCGCCAAAATAAGTTTTAACAAAATTGTTTCGTTATAAAAAAAATTTCAAAAATAGATCATTTTATTCTGTTCTGTCTGATGTACATATACGAGTAGGAGATACATAAAATGTATAAAATTTGTTGTTCAATTTAAATATTAAAGCTCGTTTTGTAACATAATTACGTATACACATTTTAATCCAACTAGTAAAGTTTATTGCTCACGTTCTCTATATGTGAGATTAACAAATGGTTGGATTAATAACACATTTTCCTACTTCTATATCAATAGTTATTATAAAACCGATATTTTACATAATATGCAAAAAGTTTAATTAAAAAAAAAGTATGTTTATACTTTATATATAATTTAAGAGTGACTTATTTATTATGGAAATCGAAGAAAAATAAAAATAAATGGTTAAATTAAATTTGATTAAAATACGTCTGGTGAAAATGTATATTATGTATAAACTAAAAGTTGTGTGACGCTTATATTAGAACTCTGTTAGACTTTAAAACAACATTTGCTGAGATATTAATTTAATCTGTATGAGTACCTACTTAACCTAACCTAAGATTTTATAGTATATTTATTAGTCCAAACCAAAAAAAATAGTTATTTGCTTTAACAATTACAAACTTAATGGATAATTTATATGTACTCGTATAACATTACTAATACTATTTTCAATTGTTGCATAAATATGGTTCAACTGCATTTTATTTAAATTATGCTACAATTATTGTGTTAACGAGTGTTTTTAGAGTTTTATTGTATGATCATACGTTATTTATATTATCATTGTGTTCGTATGTACAAGAAATTCAATTGTAAAAAAAAATTTGCTATAATCACACCTTAAGTATGAGTCCTATGGTATGTCCAGTTTGACAATAAGAAAAAAATTATAATTAAAAAAAAATATTGATAATTATTCTGTCAAAATAACTATTATGACTTGTAGTTGTAATCAGTTGTACGTTGATTTTAAAACTGTATATAATTTAGTACAAATTATCATGATAATAATATAGTCATGATGGTGTAGATATGATGATTAAAAAGTTCTCCGTTCAATTAATTAATTAGGTATATATTTACCTCACCACTATATATTAATAATAAATATAATATAAAATAATTTGCGACATTTATAATAATATCTAATCACATTACTGGTGTTTTGTGAAGATATATATTTAAAATTTGAAGATACAATATTATTAGGTTTTTGTAATTTTTGAGATTTAAAAAATAATATCACATAATATACAAATTAAATTATGAATTTATGGCAGAGAAATTTGAAAGAAAGAAAATAATTATTAAAACATCAGTGAAAAATAATTCAGTTAGATATTCATTATCTGGGATCTGTTGGTATAATTTATAACTCAGGATGTTAAATTATGAAATATTGAAAATTTGTCAGACATTAATGATCATTTTTTTTTATCCTGATGTTTGGTTAAAATCAGAATATTATATTGTACAATGTAGTGGGCGTCACTGGGATGATAATTTTATGGTAGCACTAGTAACCACCAAATTTAAAAATTCACTGTGGTGTTGTATTTTATTTTACTGGGACAGGTTTTATAAAAGAAAATTATATAAAAATAAATGAATATTATATAATTTATACATATTAAATCATTGGTTTGCTTTTTAATGGTATGCCTATTTTAATATATTTTTTAATTAAATTTTAGCACATAATACTTTTTAAAATGTAAATATTATTTGGGAATGTAAAAATATAGATTACGTACTCCAAAAAAATATTTTTGTTAGGAAATATAACTCCTCGATACTTTTTCATGATGCCTTAAATGATAAAGAACTAAAATATTAACACTTAAGAATTAAGGTTAGTCAATATTTAACAGTATTAATGTAGACGTTATAATAAATTTGGGTGAGAGAGATACACTATATTTATTAATCTTTAAATATTTTGTATAGGTGTACTTATTCGTTTATCCCAGTTAAGGTATTTTTTTTTAAAAATGAACTATAATTCGTTTTTTGAATTTTAACTAGGAACATTGACTATAGATATACAATAATATAACACATAATATAACAATAACTTGGTAATGTTATTACTAAAAATATATTTATTTCATAAAACATTATCTGATTTAAATAGTATTCATATATTTTAAGAATAGTAATTAAAACAAACAAAATTTTGAAAATGTATTTAGTATGTTTATCATTATTATTTTTTTCCCGTTAACATTTGAATATTACAAAAAAAAAAAACATTTTACGCAATCCGTTTTCTAAGGTTGAAACAAAATCTCGGATGATTGGTTCAGTAAACCCTCTAGCTAAACGACTTTAATCAATTTTATTGGTTGACAATAATAATAATAATAATAATAATAATAATAATAATCATAATCATAATAATCATAGTAATAATAATAATCATAATCATAATAATAATAATAGGACATGCATTCCAATTCGTCCGGATTTCCCTTTGTACATAACGAACTTTGTCACTTTATTTGAATGAAATATATTATATAAGTTTACTGAAAATTCTTTATTCATTTGGTACGATCAAACAAATAGACATTATTTCATAATAATAAAATATAAAATTTTCGATTTTCTTTGATACAATAATAATATAATATACGTGTTACATATTTTTGTTAATAATGTATTATTATTATTTATTTTAGATTCTGAGCGGAGCGAGGAATGTATTGTTTCTACAATGATGTTTTTTTTTTTTATGTATGAAAACATTTTTTCGGATAGAAATAATTGTCCGATTATCACAAGTGGGGTATGCTTTCGGTAGCAAATCGTGTCCTCTTGGTATTTTATTAAGCTCATTTTTCGAATTTCTCCAAAGTTTTTCCCTAGGGGAAGAAAACTACCAAAAAATTGTCAAAATTACGATTTTCGTCATTTTTTATTTTTTATTTCGTGATAACTAATTGAGTTTTAATCTTAGGGACTTGAATTTCTTTTTGAGTACTAATATGAGCAATATACAATTGTAGTACAATTTTGAACAGATTAGTCAATTATTTAGCAATATATAGAGCTATGAAATTTTTGACAAAAAAATTTAATATTACCTACAATTTTGGGTTTATCAATTTGAAAATTTTACAGAAGTAATAAATAAGAAATATACTACTTTATAAAAAATATACATTTTACAAAATATTTTGAACATCGTGACTGAAAATTTTTTTTACAGGCTTTTTATTATTTTTTGTTTTCTGATCTATGAAAACATTTTTCCGGGTAGATAATAGTCCGATAACCACCAATAGGGTACCTTTTCCGTATCAAATTTCATCTAGTTAGCTTTATTTAGCTCACTTTTTGAATTTCTCAAAAGTTTTCCCTTGAGAAGCGGAAAATTGGTAAAATTACGGTTTCCGTTATTTTAAATTTAAAATTTTTTTATTAGTAATTGAATTTTGATTGTAGAAACTTGAAAATTTTTTTAAGTATTATAAATATAGGAAATATTTACGTTTAGTAACATTTTGAAAAGGATTGGTTTGTTTTTTGGCTAAATATAGAGTTTTAAACTTTTTCCAAAAATATTTAATATTTTCTGCAATTTTCGATTTAACGGTATGAATTTTCTATAAAAGCCTACTTTATATTATTTAATCTATTTACAAAATATATTGAAAATCGTGACTGACAATTTTTATCATGAAATGATAACTCCTTGAATATTGTTCTTAGGGATTTGAAAATTAATTTGCATATTTACATGTTTAATTTACATTCGTGGTAAATTTTGGAATTGATTATCATTTTAATATATTGCAATATATTGAGATTCGCTCAGAATTGTATTTTCTAATGCAATATCAAATCTTAATAATTATAATAAACCACTAATTTCTTCGAAAACCGAAGGGACAAAGGAGGAACGTCCACAATCGGCCTTCCCACTTTTTTTTTTTTAAATTGATAATTTGTATTTTATAAGACTGCCATTAAAGTTAATAATTAAAAAGAAAAATATCAAATAATAATAATATTATCTTGGAAACTCGAATATAATTACATAGCTGATGGAATCTGTATTTTTATTCAAGACATTTTTAAAACTTTTAAACTTTAGCGTACCTAATTGAAAATAAATCATGCAAATGCTTTTTTCAAGTCACGACAATTTAAATTAATACATTTTAACAAAACTCAAAAAAGTTGAATGCTTTCATTGATTTTAATGGAGAAATATAAAAATAAAATAATTTATATACAATCATTGTATTATGTTAACCTGTATGCAAACACGTATCTAGAATATTAACTTCGAGGAGGTGCGATTTTTTTAAACTCTCATATAATAATTATATAAAAATCAAATTAATTTTCAAGTTTAGTATAGTCTAATACGGTTTTGGATAGTGGGCCTTCGCTCCTATCTCCCCCTCAAATATGTGCTTGCCTGTATATTATTATTCAGTTTATATTAATATTAAATTAATACATTTTAGCTCAATGAAGAACCTTACTGAGATATACGCGGTTTGTATTATTCTAATTTTTTTAATTACACATTTAATAAAACTGTATAGACAATAGATTATTGTAATAAATATATTAAAAGTATAAATTTTTAATATATTATTTATTTCCTAAAATCTTGTTAAAATATGCTTTTAATTATTTTATTATTATAAGTTTAAATGAGGTTAAAAAAAAATTATGAAGTATATGGTATATAATTGACAGATATATAAAAAAAAAAACATAATATAACTCTAACAGCGGAGAAAAATCTAAATACATTATATATTGTTTAAAAAAGTAAAATCCTAAATTTGAGATTGCCCGTAATATATTGTTTTAAATATTTCAGGATAATTTTATTGGAATAATAAAAATCTAGTATACTTTAAAAGTATATGGCTGAAGAAACGAGCATTTCATAATACAATCGAAATTCGAAAATTCCAAACTACCGTATCGTCAAAATATCCATTCACCCCAATGACTGGAAAATCGTATAAATCGATATTTTTATAAAGGCTTTGGCGTATAGCAAACTCCATTTCGTCGTTGTATTCTTTCATTCTTTGTATATAAATGTATATATATATATACTTTTTTTTTTGTTGGAAAATTGGAATTCGTATGCGACAGAAACGTCCCACGAGCACAGCCTTTCAGGCTCGGAGAATTTATAGCTGTAAATCGCAATGTACTTGTTTACTCTAACGCGATACAAGGGAAGGCATTACATGTAAAACTGTTGCTGATCTATATATATATATATAGAAACAAGTATAATATATTATATATTTTATTATTATTATTATTATTATTTTTTTTTTGGCTCTACCGGTCAATATTGTAAGACCAGATAAAATAAAAGGCGTAAAACGAATAGTATTATTATATGCGCCCCATAAAAAAACCGTTACATTGTGTAACGCGAAATTGATTTTTGTAGGCATGTTGCTGTAGCCTCATAAATATAATATTTTGGTTTATCATTTTCATCATACGAATATAACATTGTATGTTAGTGTGTGTATGTGTGTGTATGAGCAAAAACCCGGTTTCGGGTGTTATTTTGTGATGTTCCTTTTTTTTTTTTTTATAATACCAATATTATGTAACCATATTTTTTATACCAAATAACTAATGCTAAGAAAAATAAATAAATAACTAGAAACAATGGTATTTCAATTGGAGTGTTTAACGTATATTGTCATACTTTTGGGTTATATTAGTTTTAATTATATTTAATGGATTTTAAAATTAATAATAGCATTTCAAATAACTGGACATAGTTAAATGCTTTGACATAAATACATTTATGTATTTAAGTCGTTACCTATATAGACAAAAATATTAAATTACAAAGTATACTAATACATTTATTTTTATTTTTCATTGAGTACCTATTTATAAAATCATAAGGTAAGTTTTTTCTCATACATATTGAAATTTTATGATTATGATATGTTTTGATTGAAACAATAGTCCAACACCTAAATGAGTTAAAATTATATTTTATTTTCGACGCATAAAGTTATATAATTTTTTGTGCTTAGTTAAATGCATAGAATGTTTGTGATTTTCCGGTTTTGTATATTTAAATAAATTAAATCTAAACGTACCCAAAGGACTATGAAACGACTAGTAGGCTGTTTTTCATTTCAAAGGGCTAAAAAATTGTTTTCCATTAAATAATTCATTTGAATGGGCCTTAAAGCGATATTATAAGGGTAAAGCATCCGAAATTTAGTAGCCTATTGAGTGAAAGACCCTTCCACACATACAGAAAGTATACTATTATTATAATAAGTCTTGTTATAGTTACAATAATATATTCCTTATGATATAATACAAAAAATAATATTTATTTTCTTAAAACTATAATCAGATTTTAAAATATATTGTAAACATACAATTATTATTTTAAGAATATTATGTAAAAAAACCTTATTTTTTAAATACGATATATAGACGAAAATAGTATGTGATGAGAGCTGAATAAATAAATATAAATTTTACTTATAAATTATAAATATTCACTAATATCTAAAAATCTATATTGAAAATTAAAAAACCCTAAATAAATGTATTACCTTATTTATTTGCATGACAATTAGACAATTTTAAGCAATTTCAAATGCATTATAATAGTTGTGATTTCTACATATATTATTATGCAAAACTCGTAATATAATAAATAATAATATGTATTTTATCATAAGTTCTTTAATGTTTAAGCAATACATTTCATAATTGTTTTTTTTTTTTATAATATATAAATGTTAATAAAATCCTACAAATAGTTTTGCATTTTACTTGAATCATGATTAAAATAATAACACCCATCAATATTAACGTTATGATATCTGCCATATAACGTAATTTAATAAAATAATATATTATATTATATATTTCTTTTAAACATATTTAGTCCCTTTTATACAATTAAAAGTCTATCGTAATTGTAAAAATATGTTTATTATATAAAAAATGTTATATTATGTTGCTATTGTCCTATAAATTTTGGCTTCATTAGAAGTCAAAAACTTCCTCCTGTTTAAAAATATAATATAAAAAGTATAATAGTATACATATTTGGTTAAGAAATAATACTAATGGCATTAGTAAATTACAATATTTGATATTCAACAAATAATTAATAAAAAAAAACAATTAAATAAATATTTTGTAAAATATATACCCATTTATTGTTTATTTAAATATAATTAATTTAAATTATTTGGAAATAAATTAATTTTGAGTTACCATTTTTTAAATATATTTATATTATACAAAAAATAATAGGTAATTGAAAACTTGTATTTTTCTTCCTTTAAGAATGTATAAATTTAATTCATTGATTTTTTTCAATAAAACGTAAACAATTTAAAAACGTGACAAATATACAAATTAACTGTAATTTTTAAAATAATTACCTAAAATTCTTAATCAACAATATTTTTTAATTAAATAAAAATAATTCTTAATTGATTATATTTAATAATTTTAAAAGTACATTCAGATCATTTTTTTAGAATTTAAAATAATATATTTAGTTCAAATATTCAACTAAATTTTACATTTGATGACAGGCATTATTTTCTTCTTAATGAATTTTAAGTAAAAGTGATTATAATATAAAGTTCGATTTTTGATATACATATCTATTTAATATTAGTGGTAATTGCAATAATTTTAAATATATGAAATTGAAGTTAGATTAAATTATTTTATACTACTACCTACAAGTATAATAATATAGTTATACAAACTAGCTTATCTCTGAATATATAGGTTTTACAAATGAGATGATTTATTATTTATTTATTTGCTCTCAAACGTCAAACCTTATAAATAATAATACCAAACTATATCCTTCTACTAGTTTGTTCAAATATTATTCTTCCAGGATGGAAGGTTTTTTTTTTGTTAGGAATGGTAAATTAATTTTAATCAAATTATTTTAAAGTTAAACCAAATACATTTTTTTTTATCTTACCTTATATTAATTTTGCATGAATAAAGTTTTCTTAGTACAGTTGTTTCATGGTAAAATTATAAATGTAACACTATATTTACAATTTAAAATTCAAAATATTCTGGCTTAAGTTTGCCAGAAAACTAAACAAAAAAATTAAAATAACACTTAAAACACGAGCTAAGAAAACAATTGTTGCGATGTGTAGTTTTTATGCAATGCGGTTTTGAATAATTAAACTATTACTTTTTTTCCTCATAAGTTTAATAGGTATTTTAAAATTAGATACATTTTTGATATATTCAAATAAAAAACTTATGTAATACGTTTCGTTAGAAACTATATTTTCGTTGGTAATATATATATATATATATATATAAGTAGTATTATATTCTTATATAAAATAAGAATATACTGACGTTATAAATTATTATAATAAATAAGGGGTAATTTTATGATATTAAAATTTTGCTTAAATTATTAATATATTTTTTTAGATTCTAACTGCATGTTTTTCAATTTATGTAATACAGTTAAACAATTCAGATATCAATAAATTTTAATGAATTGTTGTAATAAAATATTTAATTATGTAACTAATTACTAAATACAACAACATAATATAATTATTATCAACATGTTTGATAAATTGAGTATGGAACGATATAATTATTACAACAATAGATATCGAATTTTTCAACTTAAACTTACACGATCGCCTATTTATATCTTCTTCAGCCTAATCTAAAATTTTGTATATATTCCCAATTCGTATTAATTGTCCTAACATACTCGTAAATTTGATTATTGTATAACCCATTCTAAACCGTCTAAAATTCAAATGATAAAAATGTTATTATAAATTATTAGTATACTAAAGCTATGACATTGTAATTAAAAATGTTTAATTATTCTTTAACAAAATACGATTATATTATAATAAAAATATATAATATAATAAACCACAGAATATTATAAAAATACAAGGTTTTCGCTAATTATTTATAATGTTGGTATATGGTTTGTATTTTTTGTATATATTTTTCTTGATTATATTTATTATAATATTGTATATCAACTACATAAATTATACTATAATATAAATATTAAAATAACTTTCAATTACTCATGATAAAATATAGGTTAGTCTAGAAACGTTTTCAGATCTAAAATTGAATCAATGTATATAAAATTTTTTTTTCTTAGTTGTATAAATATTAAATATGAAATGTATAATAAATAAATTTTTAATACATTCAAGTAAATATAATTTCATAATTTATAACATAAATACCTAATTATTACATTAGTTTCATGAATCTCATTCATCAACAAATATATATTAATAAATTTTCGATTTAAAAGTTTTTAAAAAATTTAAATTAAAAACATAATAAATCGATAAATAATCTTTTTAATGTATTATTTTAATACAAGTGATATTACAATTACATTTTAGTAAAAACACGTTCCATAAATTATATATAAAAAAGTACCGCTGAATACGATTTGTATTTTAAAACCAAATATTATGATTGTTTTTTTAATAGTCTAAAGTTATAACAATAAAATTTAGAACAAAATGTTGAATTAATTTTTACTTTTCTCTAAATATAAAAAGTTTTTATATGTTTCTATATATTGGTTTATTCTAATGATGCAGAAACCTTTCATTATTGACAGAAAAAGGCTTCATGGTGAAATAATATAAGTTTAATTTTAGAATGTAAATTGTTACACTTATGAGGGCTTTTTTGAAGCCATTTAAATCATTAACTAAAAGCATCGATGAACTAAAAATTCGAAAGTATATTTTTTTAATTTTCTACTATTTTGTACTATTTTTTCTTTGTTTTGTATAAATGAACGAATCATGAAATTATACACTAAGAATATACATCGGTAAAAATAACTTATTACATCCATTTCATTCTAAATTTTCTAAATTCAAAATTTAAAAGTATATTAAAAAGCAATTTCGTATGACCATAAACCTTAAAATTGAAAATGCTATAAAGTTATGTTATAGAAATAAAATAATATTTTCATATTATTCACATATTTTTAAAATATTATGTTTTTTAGCCATAATAAATAGTTTATTTTCAAAATACATATGTACAGCATAAGTGTTTCAAATGATACCTCTTTTGTAAAGCTTTGTATTCAAACTTTAAATAATCTTAACCGTTCCAAAATATTATCACGAATAATAAATAACTGAAAAAAACTCATAAAAAATTGTACTTCTCTACGTCTACATTTATTAATAGAAATTAATTATATTTAATTTCCAAAAAAAATAATATAGTTTCTGTAATTGAACTTACGTCATTTTTGGGGTATTTGTTTTTACTGCCTGAGAAAATTGTTGAAAATTTCAATAATTAACTGAATAAAGTATCAAATATATAGTACATATTCTTTGATAATGAAAAATTGTACAACGACTCAACTAAAACAATCCACTATACAAGTTGAAGTGTTTTTAACGATCCTAATATAATATTATTATTAGAATGTTCATCGTTATTATTTGCGAAAATACGATGACACCTCATCAGATTAAAACCAGGTTTCAGCCTGATTTATTTTTTCGTTAAGTGAAACATCAGAACTGCCGGTTAATTACTTTGTCGTGCACGATCTTTGGACACGATTAATTATTCACCACGGTCTGCAAAGTGATGGTATATTTAATACGACATATAATATAATGCGAGGGTATTACAGCCCAAATATAATCGTAGTTTGCACATAATATTATTATATAAGTTAGAGTAAAATAAACAAAGTCGATATAATCATTTTAATTGCATGTGTGCCTTAAATTAATTTCATCGTTGAATTTAGAACGGTAAGCGATTGCGATAGGCGATAACTCAGATTATTATTACTATTATTATTATTACTTTTACTATAAAATTTTTAAAACATGTAAAATATTTTTAGTTGTTTAATACAAAATTTAATGTCAAAAAAGATATTTTTATGTAATTGTACATAACAAAATGTACAATAACAATTATTTGTAATTTAAGGATTTACTTTAAGTGTGATTGTTTGTTTTATGGTTTACTAACATTTTTCTCTTTTATCTTTTTTGCTTATTATCTTTTATCTCAATCACCAAACAAATAGATAAAAATAGGAATCATAATTTTAAAAATAAAAAAAATGTTTTAAATTTGTAAAAATAAAGAAAATTATATTAAAAGTCATTCATTAGAAATTAAGTTTTAGCTTTTGTCAGATAGTTCAAAATCACTTCACTACGTATATTATTTTATCAATCAAGATGATAGTGGTTTTTCCGGTTAAAATTATTTTTGTCATACAATCATACTTATATGTGCACTCATACAAAATGCTAAAAGACAGACTAAAAAAAAATCATAGGTTCATTTATTCATACAATTTTCCAGGGGGTTATTTAAATTTGTTATTTTGATGTTTCGCTTAGATTTTGATAGATCTAAACGAAACCCGTTCAAGTAAATATTTGTCTATATCAATATTTGCTTTCCAAAACTTGCAAAACAAATGATGAAAAGAAAATAGTGAATGTAAATTGATATCATAATGTTAGTCTAATAAAAATACATTTTAAACTTTAATTATGGTTTGCTATGGGAATCATTATTTAATATTAGTTTTTAATTTTTGGACTTTACAGTTTTTTGTTTGGTAAAATGTATTGTTTTGCATTATTTTTACATACGTACAGGTGATACCTAAAGTAATATACAGCGAGCTATAGATTTCTTGCAATTTTATATAAACGTGTGGACTTGTTAAAATAAACATGTCTAAGAGCGATATCGAATGTGAAAAAATATGTTTCCTTGTTTGATCAAAGTTTGTTAAAATTGGTCTTTATTAAAATCGAATCAATTCGTGGTAAAACTATACCTAAAATTAATTCCGTGTTTCATCAGCATAATGAATTTTTTATGTAGAACGGATACTGTGAGTCAAAATACGGTTAAAAGATGGCATATTAGCGATTTACGTTTCATATTAATTTTCATTGAAAAAGCACCGGAGATGTCTTCTGCTCCGGTGACAGAAAATTAGGCACCCCACATCCTACAATCTTTTGTTTCTGTAGATTTTCTCTAAAAATAATGTGAATACTTTATTTTAAAACAACTCATTCTTTCTCTATTTCTCTCAACATTATTCATCGGTCAATGCTGTGACAATATACTGTTGTCAATACTTCAAACATTTTACTAAATTCCCTAAAACTGAATACTACCGTGCTCGTCAGACATCATGTTGTAAACTGATAAAAATATCAGCTATTTATGTCAAGTTGCTAGAAATATATTATGCACATTACTTTTAGGGC
Source organism: Eriosoma lanigerum (assembly GCA_013282895.1). Lineage (NCBI taxonomy): Eukaryota > Metazoa > Arthropoda > Insecta > Hemiptera > Aphididae > Eriosoma > Eriosoma lanigerum. The sequence continues at coordinate 13,056,194 of CM023359.1, read as the reverse complement.
CACGCGTACATTTATAAAATAAAATTTGTTTGATTGTCATATCTTGATTCCTATCATATAATTGGACGGTCCATAATCAGTGTTTAATTCGATAAAAAACATTGAAAGTAAAAACTATTTATAATCCAAGAAAATGTAATATGTTCAAAAAGTCATGATTAAAAATGTTTTTAATTCGATTACTTTGATATATAATGTTATAAATATAAGATTATATGATGAATATTATATTGTTTTATACCGTTATCGATCAACTTAAATTCTAAAATATTTCTACACAAAGATGTAGATTGATTTTTTTATTGAGAGTCGCGTATACGCTGAGATACTAGACAACACTTCGTTCATAAAAAATATAAAAACCGACTTATTTATAACGTGGATAGTTTTAATAATAGACACAAAATGATGTGACGTTACGTTTACAAATTGATAAAAGTATTTCATCCTAATATTATTCATTTATCATTGTCAGAACCAACGTACGTTAAGAGCAATGATATACAATTCGACAATTTAAGATACGACTCTCTTTCCATAACAACTGACTTATAATAATTTATAGGCAGTCAAGTTTTGTGAATTTATAAAGGATATTATATATTATTTATAATATAATAGAAGTTAGATATTCAATAATTCTGCATTTTTACAATAATTTAAAAATGTAGTGTGTATAATATTATATTATACTTCACAAATTTTAAAACAATTTAAAAATTAATAACTAATCATATCTTATTTTATAAAAAATATGAATATTGTGTTTTAAAATATACATACATAGAAATTAAAACTAATTAATTTAATATTTCCAACTCCTATTATACGTTTTATAATATTTTTCAATTTTAATTGTATAAGGTAGGTAAATTATCGTTTAAATATTTTATCGTTTTAATTATTTAGTTTAAAATAGAAAAATAATAATAACATGACAATACGGATTAAACAATAAAATTTTAATTAAGAGAATTGAATACCGGCCGTTACATAGGAGTCATGTATAGGCAATTTATTATTTAATTTATTTTACACTGTGTTGTTTGTATTAAATTTCATAGTTGTATTAAACAAACTTATGAATTTCCATTACAATTATATTTTTAATAAGTTTCGAAAAGTACTACTTCTGAGCGAAATTGGATACAAACAGTTAAACTGTGTTTATACCAGATGAGTTTTAATTTTATTAATAATAAAATATTTTTAAAATATTTAAAACCAATAAAATATTACCTTTTAAAAATAAAAAAATAAAAATATTTTCAAAAATCATCTGGTATAAACATACACCAATAAAATAACAAATGAAGAACACTTTTTAAAATTAATTAAAGACCAGTTAATAAAGTTAATTTATGTAAACTCAATATGATTTTCAGCATTTAAAAATATGATAAAGACCATTAAAAATGTCCGTTTAAACAAGGATTTTTTTTCAAATTTATAAATAAACAACTAATATATTTGTAACTAATACATGACTTCAACATGGGAATCAGTATAAAAAATAAGTTATTTATTTGTAGTATAAGTAAAAAATATTTTTTTATATAATTTATAATTATTCAATAATAACTACATTAAGATTTTAACATAAATTCAAATTTTAAGACCAATGAATATATATATATATTATATTAATAAAAAACGAATATATATGTTATATTTATTATATACACTAAATCAAACCAAAGTTATATGTAGATTTTAGTTTAAACGAAACAGTCAATTATTTTATAGTCATAATATACATAAAAATATTTTGAATATATCTAAATATTTTATAAATTATAAGGTGTTGTAATAAACGTATTAAATATAATATATTAAATTCGATGTTATAATTTTGTTTACTTCTTCGTTAAACACCAACAAGAATATTATATATTGTAACACGGCGCTTTATATAGATAATTATACAGCATCAGTGCACTGGGTAAACTAATTAACTTGCATATTTCAAAATTAATAATATTACAATTATAATTTTATTTATATGTTACAGAATTATATTTTGACGGTCATAAATATATTAATAAAAAAAATTAAGATGTCAATTTGCTTTAATTTATTTAATTTGCTTTAAGTTAAATCCAATTTGTATAATTGAGGCGTTTATTTTCAAAATCAAATATAAATAATGTTTTTAATTTTTCTTGGACAACAAAAAACGAATACAATTTTGAGATTTTACTCTACGATTTTATAAACAATATCAAAACAAAGTTTTGGAGTTTAGTTAGTTTATTTAAATAATGTGTATAAAGTTGAATTTGATGTATTTTTAGTTTTCACATAGTTGTTTTTCTTTTGTAATGGCTGTTTTTGAAACCAATATTTGGTTAGTTTTTTACACATGACTTGTTTTGAAACAATCATTACAATTTAATACATAAAATATTATCTTAACACGTATTGATTTATTAAAATGTAAAAAAAAAAAATTACGTTTATATTTTAAAAACTAATACAATTTATATAATCAGCATCACAATTTTGGTCCCCTCATTGGGGTCTACGGATTGTTGACAATCGTTTGTGCTCATTTGTGATTTAAATATCGTCCTTTGTGTTCTATTCAGACCTATCCACAATTATAATAGTGGGGTACTAGGAATTTTCTACTGCTTTTTAATAATATATGGTATAAATAAATCGGTTAAAGCGCATTAAATTGTAGAGCATACCTATATTATACACTAGAACAAAAAATATACATCATAATAGTCATAAGGGGGTATTTAGATTTTTAATTTGTTACTAATTTTCAATGTAGAATCTATTTTTATCGATTTAAATATTTTTGTGAGTTGAGTGTGGATATGACCATACACCCATAAAATATGAAATTATCTTTTTCTAAAACCACACAAACTCATATAATATCGTATAAGCAATATGACATATGACATGTTCATTGTTCATACTTATACTTACAATTTTAACAACGTCATAAATAAAATATGTATAAAAAATAATTATATTATTCAAACTCATAATTATACGAGTAACTATATAATCAAATACTTGATTATAAATAAACTATATAAATAAATATATTATAAAATATAATTTAAAAAATATATGCATCATCCAGGGATTTTTTAATTTGTCATATTATTAGTATATCTACATGCAATATCTAAAACTAATTATGAAATCTCTCTTCTTTATTAGTATATATCAGAAGAGAGTAAAGTATAAACGATTGGCACCGGTTCAGCCAAAAAATTTGAAATTTTAGATGTTGAGAACATGAACATTCATAATTTCGATATTTTAGGCAGGTATATGCAATAATAAAATATATATTTGGTTATGACTGTATTTAAAATATATATCATCAAATTTTAAAACAAATCACTGTTTTTCCTACACAATTTACATTGATTATTATATATTTATGTACAATATTTTCACAGATAATAATTAATATAGTATAACATAAAAAAAATAATTATAAAACATGTTTAGTTGGTTATGGAAATATGCGCTTCAATATTATGCGTTTAATAAAAATATTAAATTATATTCGATGAAATGCACAGACGCTAATTATATAATTCAGTTGTTATACTTTTTACCTGTTTGTCTTTTACCGTTTTTATTTATAAGAAAATTCAATGTTTATTCGTGAGCACATATTATATGGAAATGCATGGCAATACATTTTGTGGTAACTCGATACGTGAAGTTATACCAAAATGTTTTATTGGAATAAATCTTAAACGGTGAAAATATAATATTATAGCGCGATTGTTCTTACAGTTAGTTTAAAAACTCATTAGAAACAGTTCGACAGGAAATCGTAATTTATTATTTTTCACGTACGTGTAATTTGAAATAGATATTTTATATTTGTTTTGCGGTAGGTACATGTGTATGATTGATTAATATTTGTACGTTTCTCTGGTAAATAAAATTAAAAGTTAATCTCAATTTACATGATAATCGCATTAAAATAGTCTCTACATTTATAGTATATATCAATCTTATAATTTTGGAATGATTTAACAATAATTTCTGAAACTTGTGATATCACTTATCAAACATACAACACACACACACACACACATATATATATATACATACAATGTATATCGTATAATAATATATATTACATTATTAATTTTAATTTCTCGTAACTGTTTTCAACATTTAATAATTAATATCTATAGATTATGTATTTATATTTTATTAGTCAATTTAATTTAGAATTCAAAAACATTTTTGAATTAATAAATTTTTTCACAATACACTTTAATAATGTAAAATTAATCCTTATTATCACATATATTTATATAACTTGGAAGTTAAAATAACGCTGGACAAACCATAATGGAAATATCTATTATAATGCCTATTAACTTCAATTACGTTCAATGTACGTCTCACAAATGATATATATTTATGGCACCGATTAATGTATAAGTTGAGAACCAAAACTATTATAGTGCGGTAGTATTTTAAACTAATAAAACTTTCTATGAAAACACGTTTGAAACTTTGAAAAGAACTTTTTATATTTTAATATAAGTGTCATGATTTGTTTTGTATTAAAGGTACTTTATAGTTATTATATTATAAAAAATATTTGTGATTTGTCAAATCATTATGAAATGATTACAATGTAATAATATTTAATGTCATTTAAATAAATATATTTAAAAATTTAAATGTTATTTCTCTTAGTCATTAACTTCATGCATATATATAAACAAGAAGTCTGTTAATCAAGTTCAATATGTACATAATATTATTCGATATATGAGTTGTATAATATAGTTAGATAAATGGATTTAATCAGTATGAATAATTAATTATTATTGTAAATAATAATGTAACAACTGTATACCTATTATTATATTTATAACAACTATATAAAATGAAAAAAATGAAAAAAATAAAAATTGTAAATCACATAATTTCATTATCGTATTTGTGTGTTTATAAATATAAATGTTGTGGTTATCCGTTTAGTGTATGGCAATAAATGATCTAGTTGATTTCGTCAATTTATACTGAAATCAAATCAATATCTCATAATCCTTATTATATAGGTTGAATTTAATTTAAACAGTTATTGGTAACGTCCTCTGTATCTTGTGTCGACGTTATGTTACATTCATTTTCTCCGGTATAACGACAGGAAAAGTTTGGAATTTTGACGATAAATCGAAGTAAGTTATGACACCGTAAAATGGATTTGTATACAACATATAATATTGTTTGTGGCTTATCCCTAGGGCGTTCTAAAAAGTATTGTATGTAAAGTAATATAAACTCTCCCTCTCTCTCGTCTCGAGAGACGGAGATATATTATTAATTATTGCCAATCACATTTGAAAAGTTATTAATTGCTATAGAGTTTCAACCGGATTAACTTAATCTCTACCAGACCACATAATGTCCGTCGCCGCGAAGGAAAAAAAAATTATCCTATACGAGCACGCCGCCGTTATTACTACAGTTGTGTGTCTCAACAGAATAATAAATGTTTCACAACATTGCAATCGATACTGAACATAATCTTGATTTATTTCGGGTCATTTTAGGTGTCCCTAAATCAGCTGACGTACATACATAATAGTGTTGCCGGAATGGTGGAAAATGAAGTCACTTTCTGTCTATTGTTTCGATGTTTGCGATAATAATCGTTTTAATTAGAATTTTCGTAACAGTTATCACTATCAATATTTCATTAAGTTTTCAATAATTATCTGTTTGAAACGCATGCATATTACGAAATCAATATGGAAGTTTTATAACTTGTATAAACTTATAAACGTCTGTCTTATGATATTGATCTTCTAAATATTATTTACTAAGCCCAAATTCTCCGTTGTGATATTATGTTTTATTGGATTCGTTAGTATTTAAAAACACATTTTTCTCGTAAAATTGTTAAAAGGCGAATGGAAAACATGTTCTTGTATTTATTATAATGTTTTAATATAAATATTTTGTTTTATTGTAATACTGGCGAACGCAGAACCGTTGGAATATTCGCAAAGTTTTTGCCTATTAATCAATAATTATCTTAATAATAATATACGTGTGCGTAGACACGCTGTATATATTATAATAGTGACATAATAATATATGTGTCTCGACTCTTAAATGGCTTTTGACGCAGTTCTAGTACGTATGATAATTACTACGCATTTTACCGTTGATTCGATAATTACCGGCATCCTTGGTTTATAAATTAATTATAAAGCATATCGGTGAATATTTTAACATCACTGACGAGGCACAAATGTATGTGTGTATGTGTGTGTTAATTCTTCTGAAACGATTTGGGTCTAAGACTATTAATTAAGCATTAACAGTATACGCGTTCATATAGACGTTTTAATAATATTATATTAACCATTAGAGTAACAAAATTATACGAAAAAAAGTAATTAATTACAAACTGCGATCAAAATACACAAAATAATTATTCATTAACGCTCCGGCTCAATAGCAAACGATAACAATGACAATATTATAATATAAATAATAATTATGCGTACACGATGCTATAATATAATATAATAAATTTAATACTTCATGCTTTTGTCGTACTATTAATATTTGTGGCTTCTAGAAATAAGTCTACGATTTTTGTTGTTTTATATTCAAGACCCATACGAAGCAGTAATACATAAAACAAAAGAAATATTACAAATTTCAGAGGCTTCACATAATACATTGAAAAGGGTTAACAAATAATTATTATTAATGATTTTTTATATGAAAATTAAATTATAAAATATAGAAGTAAAATGTGTATAAATAACTATTTGGTATAGTATACAAATTTAATAATCTCCAAATCCAATCAAATAATTATTTTTAATTTATTAATGTGCTTTTACACAAATATATACTTTCTTATTTCTATTATGTTTCAAGTAAAAATAACGGTTCTATAATTTCAAGTGATTTCCTAGTTTGATCTAGATGACACTTTAGATGGTTTATTTTTTAAATTTCTTATCAATTTTCTTGGTAAAGCACTATCTAAAAATGACGCACAAAGATCACAATATTTTATTCTAAAATAATTTTTCTAAAGTTATGGCGACTCAAAAAACAATATTATAAAATAAATAATATAAAGACTCGAAATTTATGTTCATAAATTACTCTCATTTTAATATAATCATTATTGTTTTTAATTTAATAACATAGAAGTTTAATAAAATCATAATTGTATTTTCGCTATGATTTGTTTTTATTTTCGATTTATCATACAAATTTTAATAAAAATACAATATTATATTATATTAAAATGTTATATTTTTACTATTAACACTATTTAGTGGGGACAAACCCTACTTTTCCGAAGACCACTTCCACCTATAATATAGTATCGGCTTTTTTTTTTTTTTTGTTTTGTTCCGAATGACTTCATAGGGGTCTATTGTTCGTGATTTGTGAACTGTTTAGACTTGATATGATTCCCAAACAACTCTTTTCGAGTACACTGGTCTCGTTATCTTTCTGGATGCTGTCTGTACTATAGACGTATATTATGCGGGTCCATCACTGCATAATCGCGTGGGGATGTTACAAAACCATTGAATGGTCATCATTTCATTGGAAACATATTGTGCATAACATAACCATAGATTCATGAGTGCTATCAAATAGTATAGGCGAGTTCACATATTTAAAAGAATACATTTTATTATCGACGACACGAGCAAGAACACGCAATATAAATATAATATTAAAAATCAAAATATTATGTCAACGAGTAATTGATGCGTTTTATGGAATTTGTTTGTTAATATAATATCATAAAGATAATAGTGTAACATAAATCGATACATATTAGTATATTCAAAAAAGTGGGAAAATTTTGTCTTGTCGAAAAAATATCTTCGTTTGCACTTTGCAATTTATTTTATAGTATTTTCTTAACACAGTTAAAACAAATGTAAAAAAAAAATGATTAATAATAATTAATAAGTTGATTAAGTTTTATAAATACTTGGTTAAGTTAAAAGTTAAATATCAAATTAAATATACCTACAATAACTCACATTTAGTTTTTTTTGTTTTAAATTTAATTTAAATAAATATTAATTTATGTTGACAATATAATATAATACAAAATATAAATAATATAAAACAGTTAAAAATCATTTATAATTTCGTAGAAATTATTTTTAGTTTTAAGAATTAATATTATTTAAATGTGGAAAATAATAATAATTAAATAAACATAATTTAACTAAATTAAAAATTTTTTCATACTAGGTAAATAAAATAAATTTTTTTATTTTCTGTTTTGGATTATATTTTGAATATTTTATATAGTTTACCTTGTATAGTTCATCTATAAATTAAAAATTTGTATTCTTTTATCCATCATCTCTCTTATTTTCAATTTCATCATGACACACGATTGTTTATGTGATATATTTTCGAAATTCTATTATTTTGTACAGTTTGTCATTACCAAATATATATATAATATAACAAAATAAAATAGGTAAAATAGAATAGATAAACCTTACGCATACCATAGACCACACATTACTAATATATTAATAAAAAATGGACGAAAAAATGTCAAGTGTATATTATTCAAAGTCATTCGATTCAATGCAGGCTGAATTAAATTTTGACGTCATGAATATAATAGTTGTTTAGGAATTGACTAACTGTATTTTTTATTTAACCCAAATCCCGCATGTGCATTTTTTTGTATGTGCCTCTGTGGTTTATTTTCAGTTTTGAACCTTTTTAACTGTAAAGTATATAAATATAATATCATGAGTAATGTATATACATGATTTATCTCACATGTGTGTTTTAATTTAATATTTTATAGTGAATTAGTTTATAACCAAATTCAAATAAGATAAACGAAAAATAAGTAATATTTTTCTTGATTAAAACAAAATTCTTAAATAATTTCAATATATTAGGTAGATAATCTATAAAATAATAAAAAAAAAAAAACATTTTTAACAATTTATATTTTATTTATTGAACCTTAAAGAAAATAACATATTAAAACATGTGTATAATTTAAAACTATAATAATATAAAAGACTCGATTTTTTTTTTTTTATTCGTTAATCTCATTTTACAGTGACATTGATATAAGCCACCGATAAAATAGGTTCGTAAATAAACGTCATTCTTGGTCCAAAATGACAGAGGTTTAAATTGAATTCATTTGGAATACACATATTTACTTTAAAATAATCTGTTTTTTTTTTTTTTTTAATAAAAAACTGATATAAATAACTGGTAATTAATAAGAATAAAATAATGTTTAATAATAAGCGTAGATAAACAATTGTTTTTACAACGCTACAAAAAAAAAAAAAAAAAAAAAAAAAAAAAAGTAGCATTAATGTTATTAAAATATTTGTAATAATGGTAGATAGGTACCTGTTGTTATAATATTCAAACCATTTTTTAATATAAGTAATTAATGTGTTCGAAAAAATAAATAAATATCAAAATAACTAATATGGTACAAAGATAAATAAAGTAGACTATTGGGATTATTAAACGATCATTTGCCATTTTGCATAAAACTAAAGACCGTTAAATAATTTTATTATTATTATTTTATTTTAGTAAAATTCCCTTTTATAACCTATCCTGCAATAACCTATACCATAACCATATTCCATATAATTTATCAGATTAAATAATAATACGGATATTGTATATTATAATATAACAAACAGGTAACTAACTAAAGTTACACGTAATTTTCGAAAATAACACACTAAAATAAATGTAAAAAAACATCGATGATTGAATTTTTGTTTCAAACATAATTTATTATGAACGTGTTACAATGAATTCAGTTATTATACTTGTATATATAACTAGTATTGTAGGTAATAGTAATGAAATCTATCTATTTAATATTTCAATGTAAGTATATAAACAATGTAGGTATAATATTTTTTTTTCTTCTAATTCTAACCTATAATTATTATCATTATTATTTATATTTGTGTATATAATTAAAATGTAGGTACAATTTTTTTTTGTTTTCACTAATAAATCTAAATTTTACTCGTATTTATTTTATTCTATTACCTTCTATATTTGTTTGAATTTATATTCCATTACATATACTTATTCATTTTTATGTCGTTTTTGCGATTTTATCAAAAAACTAATAATCGTTTGAAAATATAAAATATAATACTTCAAGATTGTGTCGATTTGTAAAAACATTTGTATACACATAGGTATCAAAAAATTCGTAATATATTATTTTTTTTAATCAATATTATTAGAACGAAAATTCAAATGTTTAAACTTAATAAAATATTATTATTTTAGGTCATTACAATTTCATTTTACTATGTTTATTATTTTTTTTTTCAAAATAAAATTTATATTATACTCATGAATTACAACTATATAGTAACCTAAATTCTAAAATGAACGTGTATCACAATTCTGCTGACACAATTAATTTTATCGTTTCGCTCAATATTATTTATAAATATGGTTTTGATTGTCATATTTATGACTTATGAGAAATGTATAAATTATCACTATAGTTTTAATAATGTTCCTGATATATTATATATCATTATCTTTTATGGAATTGTAATTTTCTTTGTTGAATAGTTCATGTTATCTAATATTTTACACACGTATATAACTTCCGGAACAAACTTCACGGATGGAATCATCGTTATTAAAGTTACCTATACTCTCATGTTTGTAATCCATGATAGAAAATCCCATTAAATTAAATAAGATCCTCATTTTCCGAAGACTATTATTATTATTATTATTATTTTTTTTTTTTTTTTAAGAAATAAATTGAAAAATGGTATAGCAATGTTATTTTATAGCGGTTTTTTGGTTTAAAACATAATCAAACAATATAATTTGTTTATATAATATATTTTGAATAGACAGTAAATTGTATATTAATAAGTAAATTATAAGTTATAACTGTAATATCCATTTGTACTTAAAGCTACTATCTATATTTAATTGATATTTTTAAATAAATGTATATTTTTATAGAAATACCATGTATACCAACTTCATCATTTATTATACAAGATCAATGGTTAAATTAAACTCTCTTCATGCAGTAGGTAACATAATATATTTAAAATATTTAATATTTCAATATATTTTATAAATCACAATCCATCCGAGATGAATATTTTACGTTTTTATATGCTTTAATAGCTTGATTACATCTACAATTTAATGAAAATAAATTCTATAATTATATTTGTTTTTATTGAACTGTGTATTTAAATTTAAACAAAAGTAAAACTGTAAAATGTATTTTATTTTGGCTCTGATAGTAAAAACAAAACGACAAACGACTAGATATTCTATAATTTAGAATAATATTATTTCTCATATTTCGTTATATTTCTTATTTAACTCATTGATGTTACTATACAAGAAAATACCTTAATTATAAACGCAAACGATTACAAAATCGTGAATTACATAATACCTATTCAACGTTATTAATTGTATTATATTTTTCATTGCATATAATGGTGGTGTTGATTTCTATAAAAACAAAATTATATGTCATTTTTAAGTTTTCAGTTATTTTAATAATGAAGCTTTGTCTACGAATAATACGGACATTAAATCCTTACGGGGCCACCTATGTAAGCACTATATCCGAAGTTCACTATAGTTCAAGTATAATATTGTTGTTATAACTTGCTATACTAATATATATTATAATATTATGTGGAATAATTACAATTTACAATATCATTTGACGTTTGATATAATATGAAAGTTACGACGAGTCTTAAATTAAACAGTGTTGTATACGCTGTGTTAACCGTTGTATCATTCTGACCTGAGGATTTTGACTAATCGCCGCACGAGAGGTGGTTATGTCTCAGTAATTTATAATTATACTCCGCAATAACGTTTTGAATTTGTTTTAGTTTTTTAACAATATTGACTATACGAGTAGTGTTTGAAGTTTCAATGTACTCGTATTTGCATGTAGTGAAATATTTTACAAAATCGTAAGATTTCGAATTTTCAAACACAATTATTATTGGTTAATTACAACATTACAACAATACAGTATATTTATAGATAATGGTTTTCATATGGTATATGTTATACAGTATTATGATAATAGCACAGAATATAACAATGGAATATAGGTATTTATAAATAGACTATTTATCACGTTACAATTTTAATAAAAGCAATTTAAAACAAAAAACAATTTTGATAAAATTAATTATTTCGCCAATTAGGAAAATAACATAAACATATAAATATATTTTAGTCTTAAATTAGTTACTATATGCATACAGTGGTATTTGTTTACTCTAATACTCATTATAGTTCCTTTTATTGCTTTTCTTTAAAATGTATTTAATTTTTTTAAACATTTCACCATGAATTTTTAATATCTGATATTATGTCTAACTACTTATTGTTAATTTTGTTTTATAAATCATTATATTTTTTGTTATAATCATATATACGATATTGGGAGAGGGGACTTGAAAATGCTTAGCACCCCCAGAATTCTTATATTTATATTATAAAAAGACGGACAGTACCTTCTTCGGTTCCTGGAGAGATTATAGGTAGAATATTATTGTCGAAGTTGTGTTATACATTGTATTATAATAATTAAGATTTATACGCAAAACTAATGCATTCGAAAAAACTATTTTGCGCAGCGGCGGCTATCTTAAAAGATACAACAGGTACTCGCCAGGGTAAGCAAGTACCACCCATCTAGTCATCATAATGTAATAAAATGATTTTCTTCAAAAATTAAATTAAATTCATTATATTTATAAGAAAAACGGATATTATGTAATATTCAAATGTAGTTATTTTATTAAAATATTATATTTAGGTGTTATTATTTAGTAATTTTACATATAGAATTTATAATTTATTTGTATTCACACCTACTCACCCATTAACTACCTACCAAATTTATGAAGGCGTACTGAGCACGACTTTATTTACTAGTTATTTCACACAGATTCTGAGCAAAGATGTACAATACACTGATAATATTTATTTTTAAACATTCTATTTATGCATCAAATAAAACGCAATAAAACAAAAAAATTAGTTATCATAAAATAATGAAATTCAAGTTCGTCAAAAATTTAGATTTTTGAATATTCTTGTTTTTTATCGTAATTAGTGGTTTACTGTTACATTAGAAAAATATTGAAAACTTCATAAATGGCCTAAATAAAGACCAAATAGAAAAAAATTCTCTACCGAAAGTATACCCTATTTGTAATCGGATAAATATTTTTGACTGAAAAAGTATTTTCAGACATAAAAATATCATATTAAACTTAATTACTGGATTACTCAAAATTTCAATTTTAAATGCTTATTAAAAATAATTGGGACAACTGACTTAATAATTTTTTTTAAAACTGAGTTATATCATATACGATTATACTGATATCTTTTTTTATAAATTTGCTTTATTTAACGAATAATGTGCAACAGAAACTTAGTTTTCATAAAATATTTAAATTCAAATTTGTCAAAAATGTAGATTTTGCCGTTTTCTGTTGTTTTTAGTGGTTCCTTTGTTTCATAAGAAAAATATTGATAATTTCGAAAAATGATGTTTAATACCAATTATATAAATTTTTTACCACAAACATTAACAAGCATTCTGGTGACAAACAATATTTACTACTAAAAAGGGTGCATTCATATTTTTAAAAATACAAAAATAATACATATTCGTAAAATAATAAATTTAGGAGACGTTTAAACTTATTTTACCCATCGATTGTAATATTATTTTACATGTGTAAGAAAAAGTGTATTTTATGTCATATATATCAAATATTCAATTCAGCATATTTAAAATTAAAATATTTGTGCGTTATAAGTTAAAATTCATTACAAACTACAATAATTATAAAAATATCATGTCATTCAATGCTTATTAAAAAAATTAAGACTGTCTATTTGCTAATTTTTTTAAAACTCGGTTAAGTTACATAATAAGATTATGCTTTGTTTAAAAAAAAATCTTAAATTAAATTAAACGTTTTTGAAAAAAAAATTATCCTTTTATTTTCAAAGTTCTATATTAAGACAAAAAATCTTTGTGACAGTTCCAACATCGTTTTTCTTATATAAAACACCTATGTTAATACTCAAAAAAATTTTTCGTTCAAATTACATTCGAAATTTCATTAATTTATTATTATGAAATATTTAAAATAAATTTCGTTAAAATTATAGTTTCCTTGAACTTTGCAGTTTTTCATCCATTTTTTGGTAGCTTTTTGTTTAGTCAGTAAAAATATTTAGAAAAATTCAATAAATGAACTGAATAAAGTACCAACTAAATGCAATTTTCTACCAAACGCATACCATTTTTGTGGTAATTGAACCATTGTCTGTACACCAAAAAATTATTTTAGACGCAAAAAAAAGTGACAACTATTGCAAACCTAATATACCTGTAGCCTTTAGGTATACATCACTTCGCTATGAATCTAAAACTGAATAATTTTCTGTATTAAATATGCTTATATTATATTATTATAATATGCTAATACTCATCGGGGCTTCAGTACCCTCAGTATTTAACGCCTTTAGTCATAAGTAAAATAAGTCAAAGTAATCTATTCCTATTCGTATTAAAAATGTGTAACTTATTATTATGTAATACCAGGATTATTAATAACTACTATTGTATTATCTTTATTCCGTACATGTATATAGAAATGGAAATAATTTTTGTTAACAATAAACGTTATAAACACGTATACATTATAAAGTAAATGGCATTACTATTGTAATACTAAAGAAAACAAAAACTAGTTTGAAATATTATTAAAAATTAATATAAAATATGAACAATTTTATAATTTTATATTTGACAAAAACGTTCAAACACTAATCGACGATAATTATTAGCTCGGGGCTAAAACAAAACGTTAACAAAAATACATATTTGTTGACATCGGAATAATATTTATACAGTCGTTTCAAAATAATAATTATGATATATTATTATAAAATAAAAATCACATTAGTACATAATATAATATTGCCGGACGGATACGTTCATTATTATTTCGCTAATGCGCTAAGCGCTTAGTTGATATATTATTATAATGCGAACCGTCCGCGTTTTGAATTCCGGCGAAATATTGTTCTCGCGACGAAATACCGTCGAAATGCTTTTTACTCGGAAACGCCCCGTCACGCGCTCGCCGGCCAAATAGTCGTATTTCAACATATCCCTAGGTTTTCTTTGTGGAAATGAAATATCATTCCATTCGTCGTCTACTGCCGACAGTAGAGCAGACTCGGTTTATGTATTTTTTCTTTTTTTTCCTTCTTTTCTTTCTATACGTAACACGCAAAATATATCACAGTACATTTCATACTACGTTGTACAACGTGGATAAAACGAAAAGAAACTCGGAGGGGAAAAAAACATTACAATACGCAGTTGCTTCATTTTTTTTTTTTTTTTTTTTTTACTATACAGATTTCTCGTAGAACTCGTAAGTATACGTTATATTATTATTATTATTATTTTTATTAATATTGTTATTATTGCTCTACATATTATTATTGTATCTACTCAATCACACGAAATGCATAATCGCATAGTTTACGAACATATTCACAAAACTTTTTCTTAATCGAATCCCACTTTGCGATTGAAAAGTTTACGTACTCATTTGTTTTACGGTTTACACACGTTGGTGTTATTATATTATGTAATTTTTTTGTTTTTAGGTTTTTTTTGACGCGAACAAAGCGACAAAGTTTACCCGATGATGGCAAACTATAGTATACGTTTTACAAACGCGTACCTAGATATTATTATATTATTGTTAGCGTTGTGATTTTAAAATAAACATTTATTCACCAAAATGATTCGTTCAACAATTTGGTTGGTGCTTGGTTAAAAATATTTCGTTACATTCACAATATGTTTATTAAAATATAAATTATAATATCGGTATAATCATATCGTCCGTCATTAAAAATTTCATAAAAAAATCTAGCATCCGCAAAATGTTTACCCGAATCGCGCGTAAAGTCATTAATAACATACGCGCGCGATGACAAGAAATGCTTATAAGTAGGACTAGAACTTTTTAATGACCTAAAAATCCTTGAAAAATTATCTTAAAAAAATGCAAAAATTACCGATTTAATTTTAATTTTACCGATTTAAAATTAGTAAACAAGAAATTTAGTCATTTTATAAATATACCACGTTAGTTTTATCGTAGACGCAGCCGTTCGTTATCTAAGTTTTGACGTTTTAACGATTGTCCGATACTATTCTACCTGCTTTATATTTTTTTATAAAATCTTATTCGTGTCTAAAAGTTTTAAAATAAGATTTCAAACATTCCAAAAATTCTCCAAAAACTCTAAAAAATGAAGAAAATGACATAAAAACTAAATACTATCAAAAAATTTAAAGTAAATTTTTATGTGTTCTAACCGAGTATCGCTCGTAAGTAACCTTTGGAAAAAATGCAAAGTGCATCGAAATCTCAGCTCTATTTGTAAGTAATAATTAACTGTCGTAAAATTGTGGTGAAATCTACAATGTGTGGATTCGAACCGGTCGATTGGAAATGGTTCGAATTAATATAATACATATATCACCACTTTTCATCGAAGTTAGCTTATATATATATATATATATATATATAATGTGTGTATTGTTTTGTGTTCGTTTAGGACAAAATCCCCAAACAACCTTTAACTATATATATATAGGTACTATATTCATTCCGTACAGAGCGAATGAGTCCCATTCGGCTTTATAGAAATCTGCGAATTCAGCAATGAGAATAATCGAAAAACAAACAATCCATTTTGTACGTCCGTTAGTACTCAGTGTAATAATACTAAACGGTTGTGTATTATAGTGCTAGTTGCTCTTTTTAAACGTATTTTTTTTTTTACGTATTCGTTTGATTGCGATGTTAGCACTCGTTAAACGATCAACGTTATTATGGCATTTATTGAACATGATTTTTAATGATTGTATAATATTTTTATTAGTATTTTTTCACAGATTGAATAAAATAAAATAGATCCTATATTAAAATTGTTCACTGATTCCGAGAAATCGATAGTTTAAAACCGCATAGATTACAATTGTTTACTTTATAATATGCGTTCGAAAATTCAACTCGAGTTACTTAACTTGACTCCGAGATGTTCGGGAAGATAGAATTAACTCGTAATCACAGTTTGATAACTTCGAGTTAGTTGCTCTGAGCAGTCTTATAAAATATAAGAATACAAGTATTTGGTTAGTAATATTTATAATTTGAATACATTATAAAGTATTTTTAATGAAAGAACAATGATTTTATTTAAATAATGAACAAATTTAAAATCATTAAAAATAGTTTAACATTAATAAACGTTATTATAATAATTACCTTAGCTATAACATAATATATAATATTTTCATTTTGAAAAAAAAAACTAATAAAGATTTATAACTATAATATGATAGCAAATTAGATTTAGTTAATTAACAATTAGTTCACATTTAGCTCATAGGTAGGTGGTACATTTATTTATTAATATAATATAATAGTTTACTTGATATAGGCTCATGAAGTCATGTATAATAGTTGAATACATGAATGGTGTGAATAGACAAGAAGTTAGGTTAAGTTAGGTTCGATCTAGTTATATCTAAATATAAGACAGATGACCAATCACATCTAGTTAGGGTTGTAAGTCGAAGTAGAAGAAGAATCAGTTAGTTTTACTCTACTGATTAATTATTGATAAGAATAGAGTACAATGATGTCAAATTTTAACGAATAATTTTCAAACGCAGAATTTCATAGTTTATATAAATTTGATTTGTCTGTCATAAATTATTTATATAACCATAGATTATATAAATTATTAGCATGGATTATATGCCTATATTTGCCATAATTATATTTTATATAGTAGTATCGATTATAACATATAATTTATCAATAATATTCATTATTGATGTTTAATAATTCTTAAATTTTAATCATTATTAAAATAAATATTTTGTGTAAATTAATTTTTTTATATTTACATATTATTAAATTTTATTGAACTCAAATAGTAATGAAATCAAAAATTAGAATTTCAATAAGTCTTGTAAAGTTTTTATTTTAATTTACTCGTATATCCATATTTACTATAGTTTTTTTTTTAAATTTAAAAAAGTCAGTTGTGTCGGCATCTAAAGTATATTTTTAAAATAAATTCTATTATAATTGCTTATACTTATATATTAATGTTATATTCATAATGTTTAGCACTTCTTAGGTTTTATAAATATTATCGATTATAATAGTATATTAGTGAAATACAGGTTGACCTCCGTTTTCCAAACAAACGATAATATTATTTGTTTATGTTTAGTAAAATCATGTTGTAGATGAACATAGTTATACTTTGCAACTTTAACACAAAACTAAAGTACATTCAGTTATGATCTATGATGATAAGATTGTTATAATTATTGATTTATTAAATTATTCAATAAATACCGAAATTGCAATTTTCATTATAAAAACTTAGAAATGAAAATTATTTATTAATATAGGTAGGATGAAACGAATGAGTTCAGTAGGTAAGTTATATTATATTTATATGTATATTATATATTACCCTTATTACAAAAATTAAAAATATTATTTATATTATACAAAATATGAATAAAATAATAATTGTACTTACTTACTATATTATTTGTATTTGTTTGTTTGGGATCACGTAAATCATCATAAAAACTTTTCTGCTATTGTAATTATAAATACATAACATTTATTAATCAATATAATATTGCTTCTGGCTAATACGCCAATGCAAATACTATAATGATTATGACAATAGATTTTCTATAATATTATATAATATCTATAATGAAACTTCAATAATTACATAATAAATTATACAACTGCAGAAACAGTTATCGAAGGGTTAAGTTATACCAATATATTTGCTATGTCTAATTACTGATACAATAACATTTCCAACTTAAACACATAATTATTATTATTTCGTGTAATATTATAATATTTTGGGCGTTATTTACTATAGTTTCTGCTGTACACGACTAGATTTATTGAATATGACATACAGAACGATTATAATATTATATAATGCAAAAATAATGGAGATAAAGCAGAAAAATTATGTAATACCCGACATTATTATTATGACAATAATAATACGCCGAAACGACAACCACTTGTTATTATCGTGTATATTATTAAAATATTAAATCATAATACATTTGCGTATAATGATTATAATAATATAGCCCGCGTATAGCGTAGTGAATACACCGCGGCGGTTAAAACATGTCATTCAGAAAACTTTTTGAATTCGACTAACGGCCCGTGAACGGCTTGTTGCGACGGGACGACGGTCGGAAGCTGAGGTCAAAGGAACTGTAGCGGATGAATACGCGCACAGAAATCCAATAGGTTCATAATTTTCCGTAAATATATTATATATATATATATACAGAGTGATTAGAATTCGTATTACGAAAATAATGGAAATAACATTGAAAACGTACCTATATTATGACGTAATTCCGATGATAATTTTTCAAACGTGAAATTTTGATCACCCTGTATATACAAATAGCTTAGATTATTTTACGTGAGTTTATTCAGAACATTTGAGAGCAAACAGCATTGTGTGAGTGTATGTGTGTATTTTATACCGTTGAAACGATAATGACCATCACCGTGGTCGTTGCCTTACGCTAAAGCCGACTACCATATCCGATAACATTCCGCGAGCAGACCGCGGACGATCTTCGAAACTTTAATAACTTTCGCTCGCGTGTATTATAACCTATACGCGTATTACAATATAATATTATTATCGAATCGTTGTTATTTATTGTGGACCGGAAATGGTCACCAATGGAGATTTTGTTCGCGGAATATATTATAATATATACGTCACAGACAAAATTCGTCGAAAAGGAAGTCGTATTGTGTGACCCTATCTGCACACACACAAAATTATTGTGAAAACGCCAAGATATATGTTTATGTGATTAACTAGATGAGGAACCAAATGATAATAATTATTATCACTATCGTTGCCACCGCACAAGAAACTTCCACTCCGTTCTCCGGTTAACGGGGGTCGTGATAAATGATACTTATCACGTTTAATATTATTTTAGTATTGTTATTCATACTGTCATAATAAATAGTAGATTTTTTATAGCAAGGGCAAATATTTGTACTAATCTATTTCAGTCGTCGTTGTCAAACAATTTTCCTTATAAAATTACATGCACCGTAATTAAATTCAAATTGTACATAGCAAAATTGTCGAAAATCGGCTTATAGGACTTTCCAGTCTTGTTTGCGTAAAAAATTCTCTAATTATCCTCAACTGATTAAAAAATCAACATAAAATGTATAAAAAAATTATTTGTCAACTCAATAGCAGCCCCAAAAAGGTTTCCGCTTATAACACACTGGTCGAGTTTAGTCTCATAATATAATCTAGATTACTATTTTATAGTCCTTTGAACAAGTCCATAATGTGTAAGGAAACAGTATTAAACTATGATACGATAGAGATCACGTAACGACGACAGAATAATATAAATACGGGAAGTTTCTTTATCCAAAATCATTCCATTCCACACAGTCATAACGTCAACTTCACTAATACGATAAAATTATTTTAAGTCTTGATAGTAGACCATCGAAACGAAGCGAAGTCGATTCAGAAATTACTAACCTTATCATCGATATAAAAATCACTGATTTAACGAGATGAAACTATCATTTGGCCATGAACCATCGAAGACCAACTAACAGACGAAAACTACCATTGGTGGAGAACGGTGAACAACCATTCGAATCGAAAAACGACTAGGAACCTTAACATCACATCGAAGACCGCGGGATATACAAAACAGCCGATTGACTACTTTGGCAATGACCTGCGTATCAGCAGAAGTCTGTACAACATCCTATTGTCTTCAATATCAAGCCACCTGATTGGGTGAGCCTTTATGTCCCAAATCATCCGATTTTTAATTGAATGGATTATTAATTAATCATTAAGTTACCTAGTTGGATCAATAATTCTCACCCAAAATTCCTAACCACTAAGGTCAGAATTCTTATTCCAATATTCTAGTCTATGATAATCCATAATCCGTCTTATAGACGGAAGTTAGGGACTAGGTGACCCCTTATGATAATATAATTTATTTATAATTCTATATATCCCCACCAGGATTATCTTCGTATAATTGAAGATTTTTTATTCCACAAAACGGAGTGACACATCATTTTATATGTCGTGTTTTAGTATTTAAATAAGATATTTGCTTAGAGACACCATTGATTTTTTACCGTACCTTAGTTTATTATTATATCCAATCTTCTACTTATTTTACTCTTTCCTAAAAATAATATTAAAAAAATATTATAGCATTTATATATTTATTGTTTACATACTAGGTTCGTAGTACTTCTTAGTTTTTTAATTAACTTTTCATAATTAAATACATATATTATATTATATTGTTAATAAATTGCATGCATTATTCTATTAGAGTTAACCAAATTGTTATCAATAACAACATATTCAATTAACGTATATTTACAATATTATATTATTGTTATTAATTAAAATATGTAATTTCAATATTGTTAATTAAACACAATCCACTTCACTGAACTATTATAATAACTCGACTAACTGAAAATATCTACTTAGATAATTGTTTAATTTACCTTAATTACTTTCTAGATTGTTTAATAAACATTTGTTAATTAAATCGTAAGCTCAAATGATTGCCTTGGCCGCGATAAGTATTTAGTCTTATATTTTAAATAATACGCTACCTCGATAGCTATACATTTGTTTGTTTTTGTATTAATACTACTTACCTAGTAGTCCTAGTACAACATTAATGGCATGGTTTATAATTGGAATAATATTTCAAAGCTATGTCGTGTGTTAAATTTAAAATATTTACAATTAATTACTTAATAAATAGATAATTTACGAATTTATGGATACGATAATGTTCAAAATGTAAGTGTTTAAATTATTTAGATTTTAAAACCATAGGCGTTCATAGTAAAATCAGATGCAGTTAACATAATATAAATTAATTTTAATGTGCAGAACGATAAATCATATTTAAATAATATAACTATAACAATATGTATGTAATAATTTTAAGAACTGGTACGTACTTCTGTAAGACCAAAGTGAAAATAATACCTATGAGTCATGATATGTAACATCTGGAACTCTAACCGATGTCCGGAACATTTTGGAAACCGCACGTTGTGAACTTAAACTTAACGATTCGAGTTTCTTGAGTTTGGCAAATTTAACCATTTAAGATCATTTGGAATAAAAGGTTTTATACACGAATTTATATAATATAACTAATTATCATTAATAACAGCGTCGTAAATCTATTTGAATGCCGTGTAATAAATACCCGAGATTTTTCAAATACAATATACATACATTAGTTATATAATTATATTTAAAGAACATGCGCAGACATTTTCGTGGTAGAACTTTGGAAATAGTAATATAATTATGTTTTTACTATACTACATTGTTAAATGAAACATAACATTTTAAATTTTACAGTACACTGTAACATACTATAAAGTAATGATAATTCAATTTGAAAAATGTCAGTCATTGTAATTTTTGGTACTATAATTTCTGATCATAGCTCATTCATAACAATAATTAACGTTTGTCTAAATTAGAGTATTATAAACAATATCAATTATTTCTTACCTTTAATATTTTTTTTATGCATGTATATAATAAGATAAGATAATAAAAGTGAAAATTAATATAGCTATCTCTTAAAACTTATTGTATAACTTTTAAATATATATTTATTAAAAAAAATAATACAAACCAGTTTTCAATCAAAAACAATTTTTGTTAGTTTATCTCTACAACATTATAAACGAGTCTTTATGTATAGGAATTTTACTGACAACTATAAATTATACTTCAATTGGTTAAAATGAATTCATCAAATCAAACAGAACTCAATAAAAGACTAAAAAAGATGGATTGAACAAAAATTAAATTACTTATGGGTTTAAAAATATAGCTATTAAATAAAATAAATATCCAAAATTATGCTATTTTAAATATCTGAAAATTATTATTCAGTAGGTTGAGTAGGTATATATATCATATTATTGAACCTGTATATTAACTTATTAATAACCTAAAGTGGCACAAAAGTATTGTACATTATATTCGATTAAGTACCTACACATAATAAACTTTGACGGATTATAAGTTACTAAATATAAAAAGTATCACGAGTAAAATCACAGTAAATATTGTTTAAAACTATATAGTGTAATTTTAGATAACTAAAAAACTCTTAATCTATTTTAGAGAATCTTAAAACTTTTACATTTAAGATTTAACTTATATAATGTACTAAGAAACTTAAAAAAATTAACTTAGTTAAACAAGTTTTCATATACTTTTATTTTTGCCAAGTTTTTTACATATATTCGTATTTTATTGTTTAAATTTGATTCTATATTTGTCTAAGACTACTTAACAATTTAATGGGATATTAAAATAGTTTTATCCGTTTGAATTTAAAGTTAAAATATAATAACGACATGATTTTTAAACATAAATCATACTTTTTTTTTTAATCATATATTTGAACATAAAATCATGACTGTAAATTAAAAAAATAATGAAATGATAGTTTTTGAACGCTATTTAAAGATTCGACTACGCCTGCAAATGAAACCAGGTTTAGTCATGATTCGTTCTGTTAGTAAGTGAAACGACGAAATTTCAAGTTAATTATTTCTTCTTGCCTGTGGCACAGTAATTAATTATTCAGACTGTGATAAGTAGAGATGTATTAGTATTATTTGTATATAATGGACATGTCCCATAGAAGCCTATTAAAGCAAGAACCTTTGTGGATAATAGACAAATAATAATTAAATACTCTATAACTTTAATTAACCTTTGGGGTTTGGTAAATAATAGACGAAAAAGTATTCTGACGGTAAATTGTAATTTGCTCTCAACGTAAACATTTCATACCGTTAAACAAACACAATTACGAGATGCATATTATGTTTCCGTACAAAATTCGTATAGGTAACTAAAATTTGATTACATTATTATTATCATCGTCGAGGTTTTAAACGTTATGAAAATAAGTAAACGAAGTTATAAAAATAATGTATAATATTATTTTCATTTGATTACGAACAGTGACATCAATTTATATAAAGGTAAATTATCTCTATACTGTATTATTTAATTGGAATAATATACGTAATATGTAAATATGTATACGTTTTTATCCCTAAGGACCGCAGTAACAAAAATTAATATAGTAAAGTGTCATATGATATCCCAGTTTCCTAGTATAGTGTCAATGCGCATTAAATTGGTTTATACTTATTTCTGAGAAGAATCAAACATAATTCACATTACCAGGAAATATTTAATGATTATAGTATGCTTTACACGAGTAAATTTACTTGGTATTGAAAAACTTATTCTTATCTGAAACAGATAAAGAATATGCTTATAACTAGCTTATTAGTTAACTACGAAAGTAAATAATCAAAAACTAACACATAAATATATCAAATCAATACAGGAAGGTGTCAAATTATGTATTAGTTTAGTATTTGTATTCAAAAAATACGGTTTTCAGAGAAACGTATTATTTCCAATCAAACATTCATATATGCATTTTTGTTTTATGATGAGAAATAATGAATGGTTTAGTTATATAAAGTTTTTGTTAATAAGTTTTGATATAATACCGAAAAAATAATATTTTCTCATTAATCTGCTTTATTAATTTATAAACTATAGTTTAAATAATAACTTATTATTTTATACCATTGTACACAATTTTATAATATAATTTATATTTGAATCTATTAGAAAATTTTAAGAGAATACTATGATTTGGATTTTTGGAAAAAAACATATTTTAAAAAAGATTGTCAAACTAAGATGTTTCAGTGTAATAAGTTTTGTAATTTGTTTAATACCCTATCCTTTATTTGTGATAAGATTTTTTACAAAAAGAATTATAAATATTATATGCTAAATAAATTATAATATATTAATTGTAATAAAAATGAATTTTATATATAAATATTATTATATTTAATATTAATTTTAACATTTAATATAAATATAAAAAAAACGGTATACACAAAATTAGTTTATGAATATATTGGAAAAATAAAATAAATGATTACAATATTATGAGCGATAAATCAGGCAAAAATGCTAAGTATCAGTTTACTAAGATATAATTTGATATGTAATATACTTTTCAAAAAGACTGAAGAGAAAATGATTGATATTCTTAATCTTCAAACACACGTAGAATATCGTTAAATTTTTAATTTTTAATAATACCCAGTTGCTTTTTACTTTTAATATTATATTATTGCATATTTTATCAAAATAATATACTCTTTAGTTTTTATTGTTTTCTTGGAATGTATATTTGATATTATGAAATATTCTCGTGTATAATTTCCAACCAGTAAATATTTATTTTTTTATTTAAAAGTCAAGAATTTAAACCATAAAGAATTACCAAGAATATATTATTTATGTGAGTATAATACGTAAGTGCAAAAATTTTCTACAAATCTAAAAAATTAATACATTTATTATTTGTGCAATATTTCTAAACACGACAAAAAGAAACACCAACAAAATATTACTAGGTCACTTAACGTTCATATTTATAGTAATTTAATGATTATTCAATAGAAACTTACTTCTTTAAAGCTAAAAGGAATTTAATTTTTGTTTAAAACGCCTATAAAATATACAGTAAAGTAGACCGCAGACATTTTTTATGATCAATTAAATATTGGTAGATTGCCAAAACTAAAATGTTAAACTTTTTGAAAATATTTATGTTATTACATCAGATTGTACTAACTTCATGAAAACAGTTCATTCTTTTACTATCTCTTGAAATCGAATTATATAATACGAAACAAGTATTGATTTGCAAATAGTATTATTATGTTAGTACCATTCAAGTATTATTCTAGGAAAAATTGTTTATAAAATTTAATTGTATTACCAATATTTTAAAGTTAGTAAAATATTCTTATATAATAACTCATCACTACATAACTGACTAATACTCGTAATTTATACAAAACAATTTTTATATATTGATGGTTTATTTCATACTTTTTAACAGCAAATATTTATATTGTACAAAAATTACTATATTTATAACGCATAGAAATTATGAACATAAACTAGGACATTGTATTTCAATATCATAATAATATGATGTCATATTAAAACATATATAATAATATATTATGTCCAAATTTTATTTTAATTTACCGCATAAAATATACCGTTTAATTTGATTGTCAGTTATTTATTCGCAATTTGAATGTCGCGGAAATGTACGTGAAGTCCCACTGATCACTTTATAAAACGTGTAACAAGTAAGAGTAAACATGGGAAAAATATTATTTTTTTCGTGCTGTTAAATTTAAATTTAAATTAGTGTTTTTTGTATATACCGATTAATCAACTGTAGCTACGGATAATATATTGCAGTTATTGTTTGTTAATATAATTTTCAATTTCACTAGTTAAGAGGACGCTATACTCAACGTTTCATCACTTACATACGCAAGACAAAGGAAATTTTAAATTCAGTAATTCAGTATTCTTACTATAGTTTATTTATAACTAATAATTGAGCAGATTTATCTATTGTTAAATTCGTATAAAAGATCACACACTTTTTATTTGTTATTAATATACTATACGAGTAACCGTAGTTATATGTATTTAAAAATAGCGAGTTATTTTACTATTTATAATTTTTTATATATTAAAATATTATAAACGTCTTAACCCTAGAGCATGTAACATAAACATGCCCTCCTATAAAAATTTCCTTGTAGATAAATTTACTCTTTTAAATGTATTTAAATTAATTAAAGAATTCGGTAAGTAAATTGATAAGTAAATGTTAATTTATTATGTTTATGTCATCTTAACCGTTTTATCAACGAGTTTGTGTAATGAACCGAAGTCTGAGTGTTAATATGCTAATATAATATTATTCTTGAATTATTTACCTACGTGTCTAGGTAATTTGAATATTGTAATAACACGAAAATTACAAACTAAAATAGAATGAAAAATATAAAATAAAATGTGGGCGGTAAAAAGGATAATGGAAAGGTGGGGAGAGTGAAGTAGGGAATGTAGTGAGGAGAAGGGAGTGAGTGAGAAGTTGTGTTGTTTGTAGGATCGTGATTTTACCTTCCTCCTTATATAAGAAGGGTTTCGGGGTAATAGATTCGAGAGTATTCAGAATCTATACCTGTGTACGGACTTCGTGTTCCGCTTGAAATGTGAAATATTTTTTTTTATAAATTTATTTATTTAAACTATATTAAAATACAGACTTCTTGTTCCGTTTCTTTATTTTAATTGTTTAATTTTACCTTTTTCAATTTAACCCACTAAAATTATACAAAGCGTGGACTCGTATTCCACTTGTAACTTAAATATAATTTTATTGGCTATGGGTTTATTGGAAAAGTATTAAAATGCGGACTTCTTAAATTAGTGAAAAGACCCTGAACAAAGCATAAAAAGTGATTCTTACCTTATGGAACACCAATATTATATATATTACAATAAGGATAGAAATCGAAACACCTTGTATATAACTTTGTTTGGAATGCTCTGGCTATCGTCAGAATATCGTTTGAATTTTCTTTGTTGATATGCACGGAGACTGGTGTTAGAAAAAAGTCCGATCTGGATAGTCTGGCGAGTCTTGGTGGACTAGAGTTGGACTGACTGGTCAGGTGCGACTCGCTGGTCTTGTACGACGCGCTGGTCTTGTACCACTGACTGAAGGATTTTTATGAAAAATGTGATCGATTGATAAATGTCTACCTGGTTAAAACTAATGAATGAGATTTGACGACACTATAGTCGGCAGGGTCATTTAATATAAATAAAGAAACTAACAGTGTATGCCGACTATGTAGGACTCTATGATCCGCCGATAAAAGGAATTTAATACGTGTAGAAAGTCGAACGTGTTGATTTCACGATTTTCTATTAAACGCCGACTATATTATGTTTCTTATTTTATTATATTAGTTCATGATAGTCTTAATAAAAGGGATTATTTTAAATTGTACGTAAATGTGACGGTATTCCGACGGCGCCAGAGTCGCTTTATTATACATGTATTAATGTTCTTTACTAATATTAAAATATATGTGTGTAGTATGAGTGTTATTTTAAAAGACGTATTTTTTTTAAAATGATGTGTGCTCATATCATTACAATATTGTCTTTATACGCATCGTATGAATTATATATAACAACAGAAAACAATTTAATACCTATTTATAAGATATGAAATATGAATGGCATATTTAAAAATCGTATATTTGAAAATGTTTACCAGTAAATACAAACTATACTTTTTTACACGCTCTACAGAGAATTCTATTTGAACATTTACAGCGGATTATATGTGGGAATTATGTGTAAATAATTTAAAACTGAATGAATGAAGTAATGCCTCAATATTCATAATTTATATTACTTGTATTATTCAATTGAAACATTTTAAATATACAATATTCTGTAAATATCACTTAATGTATATGATCTTAAAACGATCTATATATCGTAATGTTTATCTTTTATTGTAAAATTTTCATGAACTTCCTTAACTGTATTCGATTGTTTCTTAGTGTTCATAATATAATTCATTCTTATCATCCTATTATTCGTAGGTAATTAAATTTAATATTCTCTCTTAATTCTGAATGCTAATTTAATTATTATTTTTTTTTTTTTATTAATTCTTGTTATCAATTTTTAATTTTTTTTTTAATTATAATTGTTCATTATTATTATCAAGTTAGATACAATAGGTTAATTTATACTTTAATAATGATCTACTTATATTAACTCATATAATTATAGATAAGATTATTTCAATATCTGCGACGTTATATTTTATAAAATTATTGTATGTCTTAAATTTTTTTTTAAATTTTTTTCTTTATAATTTTATCTTGTATCTTGTATATTATAGTATAGTACTACTACTATAGTAATATGCCTAATTATTCAATTCTTAATTTATATTATGTATTTTATAACTATGGTATTATAATTAAGTAATTTATATAATTTTTAAATGTACAAATTTACAAAATTAGGACGTTGCTTATGTTTCATACGTGCAGTGTCAATTATCAAACTAAACGAAGTATACCAATTTGTGAAACATACAACACAACAATGGTTATAAATCATATTATAATTGGTCGTAGAAAACATGAAGGGTTCCAAAATCAAATCTCAATATATCTTGATGAAGTCATTAAACAAATTTAATACAAAATACATCTAAATTATACCAAATAAATTAGAGTATATCGCAATTATACGTATAGGTATATAATATGTACTTATTATTTGCATGTTTAACAAAGTATGAAACATTATGATACAATTCGTTTGAAAATAAACATAAATTGAATTTAAAAAAATGCATATCTTATAGGTATGTATCAAATTATCATACATATATAGTATATACATATTTATTGATTTAAAAGAAAAAAAATGTACAAATAACAAGTTGTATAATTGTATAAGTATAATATTGTTTTAAGTTTAACATTTTATATTTAAAGCCGATCAAAATATCAACATAGTTTGATGGATATATTCGAAATATTAAAACATTTCTAGATTTAAATACTTAAAATATTATTTTAAGTAGTCGCAGTGAATATTCATTAATAGAACAGAAAATCTAAAAATCCTAAAATCATTATGCAATTAAAAATGTATATATTATTGTCCATTTAATCAAAATATATAATCTAAATCATAATTAATCTGAATATTTCTTTGAAATTTACTCATAATGTATTTAAAATATAAAATTAATTAGGTTACATATAAATAATACGGTTATCATAACATTTCTTTGAAAGTTTACATTATTATATTTTACAAATAATCTTTTTGAACTATTCTTTGAAAAACTTTTGTTGCTGACTCAAAGTTTCGAAAATTATATAGATAAATTGTATTGTAATTATTATAGAAACTTGAAACTATAATACTGCTGATTATTTTCTGCATAATTTATGTCATATCTTCTTCGAAGACCTTTAACATAAAATTTTTACGTTCAACCAACCAATTTAGTATTTCACAAATATATTTAATAAAGAGACATAGCTTGTTATAGATATATCTGTTATATGTATGCTATTTTGCAAAATTATTTTGTACCACTGTTCGAAAATTCAAAATAATTGTGTTTATTTTTTATTATGAGACATAATAATGAAATAATTTATGATAACTTTTCTATAGAAATATATATAGAATAAATATAATTTATATTATATTAATAAGAATTGTTTACGAATAAGATCTAGGTATATAAATTATAAAGTGTTTTAATTAAAATTCATACTTTTAATTGAGTAATAATTGGCTCTACGAAAGATTATACCGAATATGATATAAATAATATCATTATTATTATTATTATTCACTTCGAATTAATAAATTAAAACTACATTTTTGATACAATAAGAATTATTATACACAAAAATAAGAATGAGTATTATTATTTATAAATAAAAATTAGTTAAGAAGCCAACTTATAGATACCTACGTGCTTTATAATGTTGAATAACGCGAATATACAATAGGATATTTGTATGGCACTCAAAAAATTCAAAAACCAAATAAATTATTATTTTATTATACGTATTTATGAACATGGAAATAATTTTAAATTGTATTAAATAGATACTATATTATATTTATGCTAATATAATGCTAAAAATTAAGTTGATTGGAGTTCAAGTTATTATTGGATATTTTGTTTTAACTTTAATATTATTCACCCTAAAAAAAAAAAAAAAAAACTAATAAATAATGAATATAACTAATACACTTGACAAGAAAATTTTAAATATAATCCTAAAATACTTTATACTGGATTGTATTTTTAAGTTTACCAATAAAATATCAACAAAATTTGAAGAAAATCAAGTGATAATTTTGTATTGCACCGAAAAATCTTATAATAATTGTAATTTTTATTTAAAATTATTAAGAAGTAGTTATGAAAAACTACAGAATATTATTGAGTAGTAGTAAAAAATCATATACTACTTTAAATAACCGTTTTATTTTCTCAAAATTTTGACGCCTTCCCCTTATATTTTTCCGTTGTGAAACAGATCACCCTCAATCAGTCATGCGCCTAAATCCGCTTTTGCGCACCGATTGAGTACGACTTTGACGCAAGTGTCGGCCGGACGCGTGTGCGAAATAGCTGTCATGTTAGTGCGCGCGTGTTACACATTATTATTATTAATATAAAATTATTCGAGAACGGGAGAGTAAAGAAAGGACGGGAAACTAGAGGATGCGATCCAGACATGTACCTTATCATCCGTCGTCGACGGTGAAAAACCAATTTGTCAGACAAGGAATAATAAACGGCGTGTGCGAATACGAGCAGCACGTGTCAAACCGATCAGGAACGTCTTTTCTCGTCGTTCCATAGACCGGAAACCGCCAGAAAAGCAACGCATTATTATTCGTATTTCAATATTTCATATTTTGTTTTCCGATGCGCTATTGAATTTGTATTGTACGCCCCGTCGGATCGACGTCTTAACCCGTTACCATACCGTACTTTGCGCACGAAAATGGCACTGCAGTGATGGACTTTGGAAAACGGGAAATAATAACGAAGAAATGGAACAATATTATATATATATATATATTTTCAATTATATAATTTTCGATATTGATTTATTTCAAAAGCATAAATAATTATTATAATAATTATACAATATTTTATTTTAAAAGTAAACTGCTCTAGTACAGTTGGAATACTCTAAGAAATTCAATATTATATTATTTACAATTTCATACTAATGTGTTCGTGTCGTGAGAAAACGTTAAGGACTAACATAAAATAATAAAAATAGTCTAATAACATTTACGTGATATCAATTTATTATTATCACACTGTGGTAATACATATTATATAGCCACGTCCCACACAATGTGTCAACATGTCATATTCACAAGGTGCATTACTGCCAAATGTACACTAT
This sequence comes from Eriosoma lanigerum, assembly GCA_013282895.1. NCBI lineage: Eukaryota > Metazoa > Arthropoda > Insecta > Hemiptera > Aphididae > Eriosoma > Eriosoma lanigerum. Next base: position 13,023,957 of record CM023359.1, on the reverse strand, counting down.
TCGTATGGAGACTAATAAATGAAACAATCAATTATGTTTAATTGGAAATGGTGATTGTATAAAATTAATTTATAAGTACCTATTCTTTATTCTATATCTATTTCATTTACGAATAATAATTCGTAAATCATATATGAAAATACATATTTTATCGTATATACATATTTTAGGCATTTCTCGATCTTACGATCCCTGATCCCTTCAGAAGACCGAAAGAAGGTACTAACCAAAATTTTCCCTATACTGAATTATCCAGCGTTTTTACGTTATTACAATATAAAAAATTGTTCGATAACGTTTTAATTAATTATCAGTACTTCTTTTTTAATTAAACGAAAGTGCGACCAATATTATAATGTATATTCGTCTCTATAATGATACATCACCGATATAAGAATCTTTGCGAAGTTTAATCTCTGCGATGACTTTACAACGTACCATAACGTTATCGTAACTTATATTTGAAAAACGAGCGTGTCGTGTATAATAATTACAATTTTGATTCCTATATCTGATTTATAAGCATCAGTTTAAAATAAATCATTTAAAGTTTTGTGGGAGTGAAGAATTTCTTTTAAGTAATTTCTATTTTTGGGTGCGTTTGTGTTTTCTCTTTATATTTTTGTTAATTCAAGATTTATCTTAAGTTCAGAATTCAATGAAAGATTTGTATACGGACTTACTTTTATAATCGAGTTTACGTAAATCTATTTAATCTTTGTTTATTATTATTAATGTATTTGATAAATAGATTCTTTTTGTTTCTTAGAGTTGGTGCTGCTGTGAATAGAGGATTGTTTATTCATATTTTCTTAGTTCGGGAGATGCTTCTTTTGGTAAGTTTTTCAGACTCTCGGGCTTAATATGAATAATGAATATGCTCCAATGGCCAATCTTATGCTGGTGTTGAATTACTTCTAGTGTTTGACCTGGGAATCTGTGACAGTTTAGAATTCTAGTAAATAATTGCATCGTAGTCGAGTTTCGATCTGATAAGTTGGTATAATTTTATTAGAGTATGTTCCTCCATCTAATGTAATATATATATAATAAGTAAATTTTATATAACAGACTAGAAACAAAAACGGAAAATAACATTTCATTTCCATTTATTTTAAATTATTATAATATTTATTATTATTATTATTATTATTATTATTATTATTATTATTCATTATATTAACAGTTAAATAAAATTCAATTAAAATATCATTTATGATATTTTGATTCATGTTTCAACAAAGAAACATAAACACAACAACAAAAACTTGACGGTATATATGATGCGAAACCATATCAGATAACAAAATATAGGTATTATAACCACTACAATATAAATATTAAATCTAAGTAAAAAAAATTATAATTATAATTATAATTATTAGAATATTAATTATTATTATTTGGTTTATTCAATTTATTATTCAAAGTTTAAAAAAAAGTGGGAAGGCCGATTGTGGATGTTCCTCCTTCGTCCCTTCGGTCCTCGGAGAAATTAGGGGTTCATTATAATTATTAAGATTTGAATGCAATGATATTGCATTATAAAATACGATTCTGAGCGTATCTAAATATATTGTATTATATTATACTGATAATCCATTTTAAAATTTACCACGAATATAAATTACATATGTAAATATGCAAAATAAATTTCAAATCCCTACGATCAATGTTCAAGGAGTTATCATTCCTTTACAAGGAAAAACTTATGGGAAATTCAAAAATTGAGCTAAATAAAGTACCAACTAGATTAAAGTCGCTATAGAGAGGGTACCCTGTTTGTGGTAATCGGACCATTATTTCTACCCGAAAAAATAATTTCATACATCAAAAAAAAAACTTATAAAAATTACCGATTTTCCGCTTTTCAAGGAAAAGTTTTAGGAAATTTAATAAATGAGCTAAATAAAGTACCAACTAGATGAAATTTGGTATAATAAAAGTACCTTTTTGTGATAATGGAACCATTATTTTTACCCCAAAAATAGTTTTCAAAGATCAGAAAAAAAAAATAATGAAAGGCCTATAAAAAAAAATTGCCTGTTTAGTTTTCAAAATATTTTATAAAAAGATTAAGTAATATAGTATTGAACTTTTATAAAATTTTCAAACAGATAATTCCAAAATTGTAGGTAAAATTAATTTTTTTGGGAAAATATCAAAGCTCTATATTTTTCCAAATAATTAACTGTTCCGTTCCAAAATTTTACCACACTTGTAAATAACCAATTTTAGTACTGAAAAAAATTTTCAAGTCCCTACTATTAAAACTTAATAAAAAATCACGAAAAATAAAATATAATAAAAAGTGTATAATTGCCAATTTTCCGCTTCTAAAGGAAAAACTTTTGGGAAATTCGAAAAATGAGCTAAATAAAGTACCAAGTAGACAACATTTGCAAGCGAAGCATATGCTATGCGTTATAATCAGACCATTATTTCTACCCGAAAAAATGTTTTCATACATAAAAAAAAAATCTTTGTAGAATCAATACATTCCTCGCTCCGCTTAAAATCTAATATGATAACGAACTAGTAAAGTGTATAGTGATAATAAAAAATCTATAACCCAATAACCCAATATTAATTCCAATAATTAAGTTTGCCTATCAAGTAGTTGTATTAGCCACATAGGTAACTAATTTTGTTATTATATTCATATGTTAGTGAAGACATGTTATATTATAGATTTAATTGAATTACTTATGCATACAACAAATTTAATTAACTGAAACAAGTAGCTAAGTTAATTAAACTTACCGCAGATTTCTCTACAATATTATTTCACACTATTGGATTTAAGATTTAAATTTGTTTAATTTTAAATGTGTTTGAATTATAAATACATAAAACTCACAAGGTAAGTATTTTATTTACGTATTTGTAAATAATTGCAATTGTAGAAAAATCAAGTTACATACATAAATATAGATAATTGCGTAATAGGTACAAACATTGAACAAGTTGTAGTAGATTAATTAACTTTTTATTTAAATTTAAAATACAACGAAATATAATATTTAAACAATTATTATTATACACTCCTTATTGATTAACATTAAAGTATGATTAAATTAGGAATAATATATGTAAATATAATATAGTCATTAAGAATATGAGGAATAATTATTATAATGTACATAAATAAATAACTATTTTTACATCAATTAATATTCTATGCTAAAAGATTTTAAATATTGTGAAAACTAATCGGAAAGTATAATTTATTCGGCCAAAATTTAAAATTATTTTTAATACATGTCAGTTTCCCGAGATTTTACGTGCTCGTTTTTGAATTGAATAAGTCGTTAGGCCGACACGAGGAAATGTAATATATCTCGTTTTGGGTTAGGAAAATATGAAATATATCTTCTTCGAAAGTCTAATTCCAGAAGGGCTCCAATTCCGTACTGAAAAAGCTGGCCCTCAAACATCCGTCACGAAATCGGCAATAGCACAAATATCATTAATAATTCATAGTCTGCTATCCAATCTTGTGAAAAATAACACCAACCAAGAATGAAAGAGTGAGAGCAAAGCATAGGAAAGAGAGTGATAGAGTGAGGGAACGGGAGTTTTTTTCAGATTTCTTTCCATTGAAGCCTGTTGTTGTATTTTTTACCATTGTTATTTTTTTCATTTTTATTTTGAATGCATTTTTAAAATAGTTATTATATTTAACTTTAATTGGCCTTTAGTAATGGGTTTTTATTAACACTGATAAAAAATGTTAATGTATACGTAAATATACATGAATACTCAATCAATGGTTATTAGTTCTTATTATTATGTTCTTGTTTTATAATAATAATAATAATAAAAAAAAACTATAATTACTATATCTCATGATTTTTTTTTTTTATTATACCATGTTTAAACTTTATAAAATATATGTATTTTAATAGGTTTTTATTTCCACATTTTTTTTTTTTTTAATCGATAAAAATTATTATAAAACAGCTATATTATAAATTATTTATACTTAGGTGTATACAATAAACACAACAAATGTAATTATTTTTTTTTTTAAATTTAAAATATGATATTCAAAATAAAACTTTTTTTTTAAAAAAATAAAATACTAAAACATTATTTATTATAATTGATTATTGAACGGTTAATTAAACTTTTAGATATCATTATTGTTATAACTGTTTCATAGATAAATAAAATTGAATTTATGAACAACTGTTTTGTTAAAATATACAAAATGGTATATTTTGCATAATGTATATATTATTATAAACTTTTAATTGTCGTTATGATTTCTTATTATTTCCTAATAACTCTATAAGCTATAATTAATTAAATATCTTGTTTTTATTTTACAAAATAAAATATTTTATTTTTTTGGTATCTTTTAAGATCATTTTTAAAATATCACCAAAACTAGTTGTCTATTTTATAACCCAATCAAATATACTATTTGTATGTGAATACTAATTATATTTATATCAAAATCCTTAACAAAATCATTAAAAATTATTAAAATTCAACAAATTTTTATTGAAAATACATTACTTAACCTATATAATATTCATGATAGTTAGATTTTTTTAAAAATGTAGAAGTACTTTTATTTTTTCTGTAATACATATATATATATAACAATAATTGCATGCAAAAGTAATGAATGCATTATTATTAATCGACGAGCTTTAATGGTAAAATACATGAAATGAATTATAAGTTCAAGAAAATAATATATGCTATTAAAAGTATTTAATTCATAGCATTAATTTGCATACACGATATTTTACGGTACTTTCAGGACTAATCTTAACATACATACAACTTAAACCACGAAATTACCATAATATTCGATGAATATTCACTGATAGTAATTTTATATCATAATCGCATTTAAGGAAAAACTATCTTTATGAAATTGTGTAAAGTTTTGGATATAATTACAATTATATAAAATAACACCACAATATATATATTTAAGATAATATTATTTATTAATTTTATAGCATAATTATGTTTATGAAAGATAATATATTTATTAATATAACTTTGACTTTATTTTAACTATTTAAACTACTAGTACGTGCATAATAACACAAAAATAACATTTTGACTAAATAAATGAATAATTTAGTGTTTATTGTTATAATTTTATCATTAATTAACTTTTATATCGTATTTATAATTAGTGCTGGTATTTTGATAAATTTAATTAATGTATTTCAGATAAATTCTCATTTTAAAGTAATTTTAATCTTATTTATTTTTCATTTTTTTTTTTTTTGCATTATTATTGGTATTTTTTTTTAATTTTAGATGCTATACGTTTAATATTAAATTTCAAATGAATTTAAACTTTTAAATGCACAAACATTTTATAAGTTATTATATATTATAAATCCCACTTTTATTTATTAAACGTAAAACATATTTGATTTAATCTATATTGAAACGATTATAAAGATTTCGACTGATCAAATAAAACAAATTATTTCTATTTAAAACTATACAAGTATGACTACCTCATTGACTATAAATTACAATATTATTTAGCTTAATTTGAAAATTCTACTTGGTTTTGTCCCGTTTTCGGTTTAGCATATTTCTTTCGACCGTTTCGCAATATGGCTTAGGGTTAATTCGATGTCCACATAGCTTCTGCATCGGTTAAAGAGGGTTATATTTATTTAATAGCACTTAGTTGCGGTCCATAGTGACGTTTGTCCTGCAATTTTCTGTGTATTACCGTCTGGGTACCAGCCCTTTACGCTACACGTGAACATCGAGTAAAACTGAACGTTAAAATGATATAATAAAGATTATCTAAATGTATCGTTTTTCAAATAATTAAATTGAAATCCGTAATAAGTCGGACGCCTAAATTTCAAATCGGTTGAATTTAAATATACTCACGATGATTCCGATCATTGTTTTTCTCAGATTCAAAAAATAAATGTAGGTACAACATTTAAAAAAAAATATTTAAAAAAACTTAATACCTCATACATTATAATATTAATTCTCAGCGATCTCCATGGGGTACTCACACGCGATTTTCAACATCGTTCGCATTATTTTATAAACTATGTTTGCATATTATTTTAATTTTAACCGTCAACAATGCGATTCCGATAACTGGGAATTTATATATTATACAATATCCGTTCTTCGTATATACTAAAATTTTACTCGTTTTATAGACAAAATAATGATGATTATTATTGTTATGATAATAATAATACCTAGGAATATGTATTTCTAATAGAATAATATATGTGATGTTATTATATATTACGTAGTACTGCTGTGCGCGCGTTAAGGAAATGGGCCAGTAAAATTGCCGTCACAAAACGAATCAGAATTTATGTACGTCGGCAAAGGGGAAATTATTCTTAATGCCAAAGGTCGAACAAGACCATGTATCATGAAACGGACGGTGGCTTTTTGGATCTCTATATTGACATTCAGTTCTAGACTATTTGTTATAATAATATAGACTATATTTTATGAACTGACGACATCCCGTGCTATCCCCGTTTTCCACGTTCGTGTCCGTCCGCTCACTATATACGCATCCGTACTTTTCCGGTTATTCGTACGACGTCGCCATTTTTAAAGGAAATTAAACCATAAATAAAAAATTTTGAGATAAGTATTTTGTTTTTTCCTCTCTATTTTTGTTATAGTTTTAACGTTGGTACCTACCTGCTATTACATAACGTGTTAAACGTCATTGAATTGATCACATTTTATTGAATGTATAATTTGGTAAAATCAGGATTGCTTTTTTTGTGGTTTTTGATAAGAGCATTTATATTAAGACGACGCCAGGATATTTTTTTCGCTTATACAACGTTCATCCGACGAAAAATATAGAAAAATCACATGTAGCAATTACATAAATTGTGTAAATTTGCAGATTTGATACTTATTACAAATTTTCAATATTGAAAACTATAAGAGTATTTCACGTGGGCTTTTTAAAAAATGTCACCTGGTAATAAACTTATATTATTTAAAATATGAATACGATTAAAACAATTATACATTTGTTATTTAATATAATTTTATAAAAAGCTTAAAAAAGATAAACTCGAAATTCGAAAATGTTCCATTCTTTAAACTTCGCAATAAGTATTTAATCTGTAGGTTTAACACAAATCCTATAATTTAAGTTTCAAGTGACATTGATTTTTCTGTTGGATATACGGAGACAAAAAAATATGGTTATATGGCGTCGTTTTAATATTTATTGGATATTTATATTTATTTTTCAACATACTATAATATTATGTATTTTAAATATCTCATTTATTTTTACTCATATTATAATGCAATATTTTGTATTTTTTAAATGATTCCCTCTGTTTTATGTCATTGTTAAATTTTATAATAAAATTGTATGTTATCAACTACGACCATGTTACATTATTTTTAACTAACAATATTTATAACAGTCATATTTTTCTTAACATAATCTGAAGGAAAGATATAAATATATAATCCAGTTTAAAATAAACTAGCATCTCATGTTTTAGTTTTTATATGAAAATTATATTATTTTTCACCTTTAGTAATATAAATTTTGAAGAAATATTAATATAATATGTATTTTCGTGACTTGAATATTTTATTTTAAAATTATAAGTAGCTATTTATTAATTACAATAGAAATTGAGCTTTTGCCTTTTGGCATTTTGCAATAATCGAATTCTCAACATTTTAAATATACAAAATATTATGTCAATATCAAAAGTCTTATAGTAGATATTGTTATGTGTTTATGATGTTAAAAACAATAAAAACGTATAATATATAAAAACATACGAATATTATTCATATTGTTCGTGCTGTTCATATTTTAGACTTTTCTTATGTAAAATAATTAAACATATTACTATATAATTTTACTATTTAATTTTGATTGCATAATTAATTTAGAACTCTTATAGGTATAGATTAAAATAAACTTTGTAGTACGAATATATCTATCAAAGAATTTATTGAAGTAAACTAAAACCAAATTGTGACTAAATAAAAACTATATTTAAACTTTGGTATGTTATTTTAAACATATATATATATATATCAAAATAATGTATATCCTCTTTAATTAAATAAACCGAAAATTGTATAACTATAACTTGTTAGATACATAATCACACAAAAATTCGATTATATATTATTTCATGTCTTCATTATCAAACATTATACAAATAATCAGCAAGAATAATTTAGATTTAATCAATTAATGTATACTATTGTATAGCATTAAACTGAAACAAAACCATATTAAATTTTTACAATGTAAGTATAATATATTAATGAATTATTAATATTCGTTTCTCGTAAAATAACAATTAATAATAATTGTATAAAAGCATCTCCGTTTTGTTTTTAAATATATTTTCCGACGAATTTTTCAGACAAACTATTTTATGAATTATAATTATTTCGTGATTATTCATCTGTTCTTATCACCGGAAAGCGCATCAGAGAAATAACAAAAAAAAATTAAAGAAATGGCAGCGAATAAAATATTATTTTATTTAAATAAAAGTAGACATCAATCTCGCGATCTGGTTCGCATGACAAATAACCTTCAACAGCAAAACTGAAAATGAAATTATTTTACTCTACAATTATTAGAATGACTTTGAAAACTATCCTTTGATTGAACTATTATAATATTTTAGTTGTATATTCTACACTTCTAAAAAATAAAAATAAAAATGGCCGTATCAACCGAATTTTTTGTGTTTTTTGTGTCCGTAAAAATATTTATGAATAATTTAGAAATATTTATAATAATTTTTTATATTTATTTATTTTTAGATTCTGAGTGAAACGAGGAATGTATTGGCTTAACAAAATTTTTTTTTTTTTTATATATATAGAAAAACTACTAAAAATTGTTGGAAAACTACGCAATTCACAAAAACTTTGATTTTGAAAAATTCGATTTTAAATATTTAAAAATAACTAATGCTATTTCAAATGCAGAGGCATTAAAATTATTTCAAGTCTTTTCATAAGTATTCTACACACGTGATAAAATTTTGTAATGGATAAGTTGATCTTTAACTAAATATAGAGATTTGAAATTTATCCAAAACTGTTAATTATCTGCAATTTTGAGTTTTAAAGTTTGAGATTTCACATTAATGTTTGATTTTTGTGTTATTAAAAGTCAGAAAACACTTACTCGGCTAAAAATTTTGAAAGTAAACTAAATAAAAAAAATCCAAGTTTATATAGGTTTAGTTTATACACGCGGTAAAATTTTAGAACGAATTTTTATTAAAATATATTGTAAATGATTGAGTTTCGGTCAGAATCATATAAGCCGCATTATACATCGTATATAAACCATTAATTTCTCCAAAGACTGAAGTGACGTTGTAGGAACGTCTGAAATCATCCTTTCCTTTTTTATAATTATTTATTCATATGTAATAATAACACTTTTATTTTATTTTTAGAAATGTTTCTATCATATTATTAAAATTATTTCCAGTACTATTTCCTTTCAATGCTGAGTTTGGATACCTATTTCTAAATTGAAATATTTAGATATTTTGTTTAAAGAAAACCTACTTTTTTTAAAACTGATTCCATTATTTTTGGAAAATAAATATTGAAATTTATCTAACTTTGAATTAATATTTATTCTGTAATCATACAAATTGTTATCAGCACAGTTTAAAAATTACAACACATTAACATTTAACAATGACCATCATCGAACAACTAAATATAATTTTTCGATAACAAAATGACAATACCATCTCTACCATCTTTCTATAAAAAAATGAATAGGTACCTAATAGATTTATATAGAAGTAAGAATATCACTCATTGTTGTTGGGGGTTAGGGCAATGAAAAGTGAGCTATGACCAACATGATCCTAATAGTACAAACGTGGTCAGGTCACCAAAATAATAAATAACACATTTTTGTTTGTTTCGTTCAATTCTTATTATTACAGTCACACTATAGCGCGCGTTATTCCTAATATATATATATAGTTAAGGTAGTCGGAATAAAGAAGTATATTTAAAAACTGAATATAACATATAAATATAATAGTATATAATAATAAAATATACCTAACGGCTAATAAATTATTTTCATAAATTTCATTTTTTTATTTTTGTTAAAACAATTGAATACCTATAGACAGAAAAATGTAAAAATTAAAATTAAAATGTAATAAAACTGTGAGTCAATTGACTTCTTACCATCCCCTCCCCCTCTAAAAACGTCATTGATACCTACTGTTATAATACTTACATAATGTTGGTATTATATATAGATACGTATGGGAAATACGCATGGTTAGGTTATTTATTATAAATATAAATTTATTATTTGAGAATTTAAATCACTTTAAAATATATACTTTAGATGTCGATCTTGTTTTTTTGATATTTTTGACGAAATTATTGATATTTGTATTTTATCAAAAATCATAAAGTAAATTTCACGCAAACATATTTTAACGGGCTCATTCCGTTACAACCTAAGTATCATGGCGTACGATCGAAAAAGGTGACACAACAAGAAGAAAAAAATTAATTTAATATACGTAAATTTATTGTAAAATATTGTCTTTCAAATTTAAATTTAAAAATATAATATTTTATTATAAATCATGTGACTATTTATTTGGCTAATTATTGAAGAAGCAGACGTAAAATAACAAATAAATCGTTGACCGAACGTATCTATGGCGAGGGAAAATTTAGGCTTAATGCATCATTTTACAATATTTTAAAATGAAATTAATTTAGTTTAATAGTTTTAATAAGAATTTAAGTATTATACTTAAATTGTTTCAAATTATTTTTATTGAAAAATGTATTAATTTTTTCTTATAAAATATTGTACATTTGGAGCTTTACTAAAATATATTAATTTAAAATTATTTTTAATCAATTCTTCATTTGTTCTATATACATAAAAAGTAAACATCAAATTGATATAATATATATTTTTATGAGTAAATACAACATTATGAATAAAGATATAAAATACAAATTAAATAAATAATATTAATACGTATTATAAACAAAGACAAAAATAAAACATTCAGTTTAAAACTATTATAATAATAATATGATTTAAAGTATAAATTTACGTAAAAAAATAAGGAACGAAATAATATATATATATATATTTTTACTTTATTTTTTTATGATAACAGTTATTTTAATATTAATATTGTACTTGATCACTATAAGGTGACATGGTATTTTATTTAGAAACCTTAATAAAAATTATAATTAAAACATAATATGCTAGACATTCGGGTATTGAACTTTGAAAATAAGTGTATTTTAATTTTAAACATTAAAGGTCTGTGGAAGTAAGCGGAAACAATTGAGCATAAATTTTCGCTGTTATGCTAAAGTTTAGTGATCTATAAGTGCTATAGTCGGTATTAATAATAAAAAAAATATTGTTCTGTCTCGTAAAGTACAATACTAATTATTATATTTGTACCACTCAATACAATTGATACCACAGTGAAAATTAATAATCCACTCGTTCCGCTAACTTTAGTTGAACTAATATTTTTTATAAAAATACAATACAATACTAGTCTTAAATCTATATTGTTATTGTATTGTATTATTGTTTATAATTTATATTATACGAGTATAAATTTATAAATAACGCTAAGTGATGCATTTTTTCTTCATCACCTCCGTCACCGACACCTCTAAAAATCCTTTGCAGTTTGCCTTGAAATTAAACATGATCACTCTTGATCGTCAGTTGCATCGCATCTTGTACACACACGTACAAGTTGTGCTCAAGCCTGCCCCATTATCGTTATCGAAATAATCCGTCGAGCCAGTGTAGTCTCAGACTCGCAGTAATTTTCGACTAGAATCACGCTCACCGGCTCGTCCAACTTCATCTTTTCACGGTATTGAACACACACGTCCGTGCAATACTTGTTTCCGAGACTAGTGAACTTTATGTCTGAGATCCAGTTAAACTTCGCGTAGATTTATCGTGACTGGCAGTTGGAATTTGGCACCTGTGGCGGAAAACCGCGTTTATTCATACTCGCAGTAGCATACCCTAACATTGGGTATAAGTCATGTTTGGTTTTATGAGAAAGGGAACAGATCATATCATTCATAAAAAAAATAGATAATTTTAAAATTGTTGATTTTAAACCTTAAAAGACATGCCCGCATATACCATTTAAGTAATTGTAACAAACTATTGATGTTCTATATAATAAAATTATAAATAAAACTTATCTTAAACTTAAATTTACTTTAAGACTTAGGAAAAAATTTTATAGTAAGTTTATTGAAAAGTAACTAATTCTGATTTTTCTGTCTCCCTTTTCATGAACTCTGACAAAGATTACTGTAAACATTGTATCGAATTTTGTTCCTGCGGATAGCAGATACGCAGATACACATTTAACACTTCTATGGGGTCTCTAAACGTCTAAACACACCCCTAAATGCCCTTTCCGGCAAATAAACCGTTTTTTTCTTCGTTTATGTTGATGTTATCATTTTCAACATTTACGACTTGGTGATTGTTTATATCCATATCGGTAGTAAATTCGACATCCGCAATGACGTCATCCGACGATGACGCCAAACGAATACTTCGGTCTGAAATAATATGCTAATTTAAACTCGTTCAATGTGTTTAATTTCAATATTATAATATAAGCTCACATTAATTTATCGGTCGACACCGAATAATCGGAACAATAACGATCAACGTAGTGCACAAAATATACAACAAAATGGTTTTCATATCTCCAATTAAATACAACGGTTAGTAGAAACAAGAAATTATAGTATAGTTTACCACTATAATATTATTTTTAGAATTTTTCATGTCAAATGTTATAAAAAACGAATAATTTTCAGAAATATTAAAATTAATAATCCTCATGAGCTTACACTACAACACTACATATTATAAAACGATTAAACAGTATTGTGTTTCTAATGAGAGAAATTCAATATTTTTTGAGGCCAACATAATAATTTTTATAACAATTCATTGTTACCATTATTACTTCACTATCGAAATTGTTTTATTTCACACTATGACATTGTTAGCTTGAGAACAATTGACGATATTATTACTTTGATTGTATGAATTTTAATACTTTATATTTTTTAACGAGCATTTTAATATAGTTATTTTCCTGGCTTTCCGCAGTAATATAGGTGAAATTCGGTACCACTCTCCAGAACTTGGTTATATTAAGAGAAACTGGCAACGAGTTGATCTATTTAGGCATATCGCATACACTATATAATATATATTCATATTAACATACACAATAATAGTTATATAATAAATATTTCTAAAATTTCTGGAATATGTAGTGCTGTCTAAAATATAAGTACAATATTGTATTCATATATAATCTGCAGGGTCAAATTTAAAATTTTGGCTCCACAAAGCACTTTTTTAATTCCGTTCTTTTTTCATATTAATATTTTTTACAATAAAAAATAATAATTATATTTTCATATTGCAAATATATTTTATACAATAACAACTTAATAGGTACCTATTATACGTTAGGTTGTGCAAAATATTAATTTTCTGACAATACGGATAATAATTAAAAAAGGTAGAAATTATTAATGATATTTATTATATTTTACACTCTTGTCCCTCTTTTTGTTCGGTTCAAGTTAGAAATTAACTTTTGTTTTTTTATATTTAACCGTATAACTAACCTACCTACTTAGGAAGTTTATTGTGTAATTTTAATTAACCGATTGTATTTCGTTAGTATAAATTATAAACTGACATAATTACACCTTCTATTCTCACATTTCACTTCTGTCATATTATATAAATTTAACATCATTTCTGATATAATACCATTTGATTATTGTTATTAGAATATGTTTTATTAGTTTATAACTAAAATAAATGTCAAAATACATTTTAAAATAAACTTATAACAATAACCGAATACAAACTTTGAATTCACGTATATTACATAGGAATTATTTATAATTATTTATTAATAACAAATAATATTATATAGATACGGCTTTCGGAAATAATAATAAACTAAAATATAATTTGGAAATTGTTACAACGGATATTTAATATTTTTAAGTCATATTATTATCAATAATCTCATTTAAAATTTTTCATAATATATAAGTTGAGTAAAAAATAATCAAAAATTAATATGTATATCACATTATCTGCGAAAGTTAAACATTTAATAATTTTAATCATTAAATACACGAACAAATAATTTATTAAAAATAAATTTAATACAACAAAGAAAGATGTTGATAAGGAAAATATTTTAAATGCTTACATATGATATTAAACATACTATGTAAAATGTTATCTATACATCAATATTTAATATAAATAAGTTATTTTGTTTGATAAAAATATGTATAATAAACACTACATAAACATAACCCAAAAATCTAAACTATTTTCTTTTAAATAATATTAATTAAAAAAATACAAATATTCACGTTTTAACAAAAATAAAAGGAATTTGATTAAATTAACAGTAATTAAATATGATTATAACTTATTAAACCTTATTAAATTGTAAAAAAATGAAATATTGTAATTTAATATTTTATCCAGACTAAAATTTTCGGTTTTTAAAAAATTTAATTTATATTTATAATACATTTTTTTTTTTTTTAATTACAAATTTAAGTTTTTATATTTAATGTAAATAAAAACAAAAAATATAGTACCTACTATTGGTTGTAAAATAAACTAATAAAATAATATACTAATTTAATTTGTATTTATTTTTAAAACGCAAAACCTTAATTCAGAAATCATTTTAAGTTTTCTTAATATGATAGTACGTCTTTAAATGATAACACAGGTTTAAATGAGTTTAAGGGCCTACTGTTAGATAAACAAGAAGGTAGTCAAATTTTTTTCAGTTGTAGAAATAAATGACTAGAGTTTTAAATGTAAATTTAACACGATGAGAAAAACCAAATTGAGTTTTAAATAATATGTTTCGGTTCTTAAACAAGAGTTTTTGAACAAAAGAGCTGACAATCTTGATTTTCCTCTCGAGGCAGTAAATGACTTTCGTCTCTCCATAGGATTTCGCGGCCTGCTTAACGAAACAAGAGAATTTTCAGAAACCGGAATATTGAATAATTAAAAATGTTCACTGTTTTAATACTAAAATACTTCATCTTATACAATGTGCCGAACGTTAAAATATTTTACATCAAATTTAAGAATAAATATTGACAACAGTTTAATTGTTTTTTGATGATAATTAAAATATTTTAAAACTAACCAGTAAAAATAAGTTTTGATATATATTTGGATTAAAGTATTATTTTCTTTTTAGAACTTATTGTTCGAGATATTAATGTAAATCTACTCAAAATTATCTCTTTTTAGGAAGGTGAAGTAATCAAGAAAAGGATTAATTAGGAAAAAAAAAATGAAAAATAAAAAAATATATCATGTTTTAATTATAAATTGTAAATGTTAGTGTTTTGTTTTTATTTCAATAACCAAAAGAAGTACCAACCAACATTAAATATTTTTATTTTATTATAAGAACAAGTTTAATTATATTATTTATTTAGTTTTTATTTAAATTTTTTTTTCAAATTAAACGGAATAATGTTCAAAAGATATTTTATACAAGAAAAAATATGTGAAAAGTTGTGTTATATATTTTAATATCAATTCAAATTAAATAGTTTGAAATGAAAGGTCAAAATACAGGAAATTAGAATAAATAAAAAAAAAGATAAATATTTTAAATTATAGTGATATTTATTATGTATTGGTTATTATAATTAATATTTTTTTGTATATTTTATACAATATAGTAAAAAATAAAAATATTTACCAACTTTAACGAGTTCATTGATAAATTAATTTTTAATTAAATCTAACTGTTTATTTTGTAAGGTATATATTATATTATATTTTTATATTTTAAAATGTTTAATTTATACTATAGTTTTTGGTTAACTTACAATATTGATTTTGCATAAAATTTACATTCTTATTATTCGTACCTTAAACTCGATAGGTATGTAAACTACTGTGGTTAATTTGAGTTTATACAGTTATTATAATTTAACGGTTAGTTTAAGTAGTATTGATATTTCTAAGTTTTAAAACAATTTTAATAATATATTAATTTTGATTACTACAGTAGGTACTGTATTTACAAAATCGTGGACTTACTTTATTTTTACCTAATACATTAACACTATTAATATATTAAAAAATATGTTGATAATATTCTACATTATTACTCTATAGTTAAGACATAACTTTCTAGATTATCGGATATAATAATCTAATGTTATTACATTAAACTATTTTATATTCAATTTATTTCATCTATACGTATTAGTAAAAAAATAAAATATTTTAATTATTTTCAATAATAACAGTGATATAAGATTCTGAGCGAAGCAAGGAATGTATTGTTTCTACAAAGATGTTTTTTTTTTTTTTATATATATATGAAAAATTTTTTTCTGGTAGAAATAATTGTCTGATTACCACAAGTCAGTTATTCTTAGTTATAGTAGGGTTTGCATTCGGTAGAAAATCGCGTCTAGTTAGTACTTTATTCAGCTCATTTTTGGAATGTCTTAAGTGTTTTCCTAGGAGAAGAAAAACTACCAAAAAATAGCAAAAATTGGCGAAATTTCGATTTCTGTAATTTTTATTTTTTATTTCGTGATAACTAATTAAGTTTCGATCGTAGAGACTTGAAATTTTTTTTGAGTACTAACATAAGTAATATACAAAAGTGGTAAAATTTTGAAACAGATTAATTGATTATTTGGACTAATATAGTAATATATCTATGAACATTTTTACAAATAATATTAATATTAATTTTGGGTTTATCAATTTAATAATTTTACAAAAGCCTAATAATATACTACTTAATTTTTTTACAAAATATTTTGAAAATCATGACTGATAATTTTTTTTTATAGGCTTTTTATTTTTTTTTTTCCTGATATATGAAAACATATTTTTGGGTAGAAATAATGGTCTGATTACCACAAATAAAATACCCTTTCCATACCAAATTTTATCTAGTTGGTACTTTATTTAGCTCATTTTTTTAATTTCCCAAAAGTTTATCCTTGAAAAGCAAAAATCGGAAATTTTTAAAAGCTTTTTATTTATTTCCTGAAGTATGAAAAACCTTTTTTTGGGGTAGAAATAATAGCCCGATTATCACAAATAGAATACCCTTTCCGTACCGAATTTCATCAAGTTGGTACTTTATTTAGCTCATTTTTGGAATTTCTCAAAGATTTTTCCTTGAGAAGTGGATAATTGGCAAAATTACCATTTCCGTTATTTTAAATTTCTTCATTTTTATATTACTAATTGAGTTTTTATCGTAGGGACTTGAAATTTTTTTTGAGTGCTAACATAGGTAATATTTACAGTTAGTAAAATTTTGAAATGGATTGGTTAATGTTTTGGCTAAATATAGAACTTTGAACTTTTTTCTAAAAATGTGTAATATTTCCTACAATTTTCGGTTTATAGGTTTGAATATTTTATCAAAGTCTAATCATATACTTACTTAATCTTTTTACAAAATATTTTAAAAATCGTGACTGACAATTTTTATTATGAAATGATAACTCCTTGAATATTGAACATAGGGATTTGAAATTTATTTTACATATTTCCATATGTTATTTATATTCATGGTAATTTTTGGAATGGATTATCAGTTTAATATATTGCAATACATTGAGATTTGCTCAGAATCATATTTTCTAATGCAATATCATTACATTCAAATCTTAATAATTATAATAAACCACTTATTTCACCGAGGACCGAAGGGATGAAGAAGGAACGTCCACAATCGACCTTTCTACTTTTTTTACAACTATGAATATTTGACGGGAAATTATTACATCCTGAGTTTGTACCACTCATAATAATATTAATAGTAATAAGATATTTTTCTACTAAGAAAAAATGACAATAATATGAAATCAATAGAATTTCATATACCTAGTAATATTGTATGTTATCGTTCTGTACGGACTATGTAGTAGAACTGTATAAATTATTTCATTTTTCAACTGACTTTTGTATACAAACGAAATTAAATCAAAATATTGCATTGACGTCAAAATTATTACAAAATAACAAAATAATTAATATAAGTTACCTTTATAAATAATAAATACCGCTTTAGATGTTATCGCAAAGTTGACTCGTTTTATTATTTAATATTTTTTAATATAAGACTCGGATCATGATATTTATCAAATACAGATTGTCAACATAATCGAAAATTTCTAATATAATTACATTTAATTAGAACGTAAATGATACACAAGTAATTAATCTTATCGGTAAACTTAAATGCGATTTAAGAAAAACAATTTAATTATTTTTATGAAATCTATGAAATATGTTGACAAATTAAGTAGGTAGAATTTCGAATTTATAATATGTAATTGCATATTTTTTATTGTCGATCATATAGTATATGCTAATGCTAAGTGAGCATAATATATTCATGAAGGTTTGATTGAAAATACGATTTTTCTTTTCTAGAGCATATATTTGCATATTTCAACATTTAAATTTTTTATAGCTTATTTTATAATTTTAAAATCATATTTTGCCTGAAACTATTTCGCTATTTTGTAACTTTCATGCATTTCAGCTTAATCATTTTATGTTAAATATCTAGAAAATAAAGATTACAATTCCCTAAACAGTTGTTCCCGACTATATACGGCATACAACTTGGGACAATGTCAATAGTAGGAAAAGTAAAAAATATTTTAAAAAACATTTGTTTTGTGTTAAAAAAGTAACTTAACAATAATTGTAGTAATTCAAAGTATAATTGTCCAATTCGTTTTGTATTTTTCTATTATTTTGTATGTCTACTATTTTTTTAGTGGTTATAATTATACGATAATAAATAAACATTTCTATTATATATTTAATATTAATTCAACACAAATGTATTATTATTATTATATTAATATGGTTTGACGGTCATATTTTATCATATATTAAGTCGTTTTTGGTGTGTAAACCTAGTAAAATAATAAAAATAAATCCTAGTTATTAAACAGGTAAAACTTAGTCGTTTTAGAGAGTATATGAAATAAATTATGATTTAATAGCGAATGATATATTTAAAAGTATGGAAATAACGATGGATGATTGAAACTGCTTTATATAACTTATATTACATTTTCATTCTCCAAAAGTCGATTGCAGTAAAATTATCGAATTTCTATTCTTGAAATCTAATAAAAACGTAATTATATTGAAATAAAGAAAACATTTTTTTTTTTTTTTTTCAAGC
The DNA here is from genome assembly GCA_013282895.1 of Eriosoma lanigerum. Lineage (NCBI taxonomy): Eukaryota > Metazoa > Arthropoda > Insecta > Hemiptera > Aphididae > Eriosoma > Eriosoma lanigerum. The sequence continues at coordinate 13,004,620 of CM023359.1, read as the reverse complement.
TCTAAGACCGATGTATCCTATTGTAATTAACAATATTATGACAATGTTCTGGTATATAATACGATAATAATATTATACAATAATAATATGATTAAAATACCGTTGTTTCGCAGTGGGACGAACGGATCGGAATAATATTGGATCCCGTACCTAATATTATTACCGCAATGATATATATATATATATCATTATATATATTTGGAAAACGGCGCCGTCCGTTTGAATTCTCCGAGCGATCTGTCTCGGCCGGATGTGCGCACGGTGTTCCGGTCACCGGCTCGGAAGAGTTTTGGAAACGGGCGGCAACCGCCGTAAATCTAATCGCGGGGGTTATGGCGAGCACCGAACCCTACGCGCGTTTATAATCTCTCCTTTGAATAAGATCTTAGACCGCAATCCATTGTCATCATACGGTGTGGGCATACGCGGTATAAGGTAACCTATCTGTATACGCGAAACCAAACGACTTTGAACGTATTATGTTCGACGCGGGCTTTGTTCCGGAATTCAACGCGTGTTGGTTAAATTTCGTTTTCCCGCGCCCAATATTATTCTAATCGTATTTAATAATTCCAAATCCGGGGCCAATTAATTAATTTTTAAGAAACTTTTAAGTTAAATTAATGTAACTCGACTTGAATCAGTTTAGAAAATATATTACATTTTCGTTTTACCTTCAATTTTTATCACATTTTTTAAGCGAAACATAAACATTTGTGTATTTTCTATACAAACATATTTTATTTGACTTAACTTCGTAGAAATATACTTAACTGAAAAATAACTTAGTATTTCAGACAACATTTAACTTGTTTATAGTTAATACTTAAAACAAGTAACTCAATATAAAACTTAACTCCAACTTTTTATCTCGTTAATGCCCTGGCCTTGTATATTTCCAATTTTTTTTTTTCGTTTTTTTGTTTTATATAGATTGATAAAACGTTCATTGACGCGTATACTATTCACCGGCGTGACGTTTAATTTTAGTTTATTCTCTAAGTGTGCGATTTTGTTAACATTACACTGATAATACTTTATTCCCAATGGCACACGCGGATTTAGAGTGTTGTAAAAACTCGTTCGGTATAATATGAATTACCAAAAACTTGATCGATTTCTTATGTACGACACACGAACAAACACAGCGCATAACACGTGTCAATTTGACCGGGGGGGAAAAAATAGAAAAAAGGACATCGATTTCACGTCTGAACAAATTTTACGGGATATATTGTGTTCAAAACGGAATAAATAAAATGTTACACGGTGAAAATAAGAAAATGACAGGCGAATTAGGTGTCTCTCGCGTCGACGTTGAAATGTGTTTCGCAAAACAATTGATAGTTTTTCGGTTTGTTATATAGTTGTTAATATCTCGTCAAAAATAATAATATTATGGTACTTCATTAACTTGTACGATGACGATATTATTATTACTTCAAATCGTAGTGTTGTACAAATTAAAAATCAAATACAAAACAAATACATATCAAAATACGGTCAACAAATCTAACCTATATGTAAACAAAATAAAGAATAATCTTAAAATAACTAAACTCGAGTTATATATTAATAGTGATCATTACAGTGAGATGGAATAACGGAGATTTTTGTTATATTATTATATCGTTATAAACATTTCCTACAGCATATATATTATATAGTATAAATAGGTATTATACTTTAAGAAGTTATAGTGTAAGAAGTCCCTTTACCCATTCATTTTCAGGCGTCTGAGTAGGTTTCTCGGGATTTGTTTTGTGGTAAGGATGGTAATAACGGGATTATTATGTTTGAGTAATCCTTTGTGGATTTTCTTATAATTCGATGAAGCAAGACACTGTTACAATAATAGCGTAAATGTTCAAGTTACAATAGTTACGTATATTGTGCACAAAAAAACGGTCAAATAAAATATTATTATTATTATTAAATAGAACGGCAACAAAATATAAAAATAAACAATAAATTAATTCAAATTATTTAGTTATTAAAAAACGTTATGTCAGGTATTTTCGTATTTAAAATACTTATGGTGGTTGATTGTAGATATGAATGCACGGTATTTAAAACTGATTGCTTAAGCTCAAATTAATTATTGTGAGAATGCCATTGATTGTTTAGAAAGAAAAAATTCAGAAACCTTCACATAAAAAGTACCTATTGTTTTGCTTTTTTTATAAAAATACATTATACGTTCTTTTAACGAATGATATTTGATTTCATTTTGAATAAATGTTAATTTATGGAAAAAAAGGAAAAATTGTATGTAACTAAATTTAAGGTATACCTATTTATACCATTTATCAATCCAACAAAACTATACATGGCCTATAAATACCTTTAAAAAAAAGGGATTAAATGTATTTTGAAGTCCCGAAAATTATACAACTTCCTGTTTTTTAATTTCTATAGGTAATTTCCAACCTTAAACCACTATACACTTATTTTAAAATTAAATAATCCATCATTCATCATCTATTAAAACAGAGTTTTAAGTTGATAATAACCTTATATATTGGTTTTTTTAATTTAAAAAAAAAAAAACATTATCTAAAAAATAAAAGGTAATGTATATTAATTACTTATATTATAATATTTTATAAAGTATAAATAATTTTAAAAAGGTAATAATATATATTACGTATTCGATTATAAACGATTACGGCAAAATAAAATTCGAATTATAAATTTATTAGTAATTTGTTTTATGAATATAGAATTAAATTATATATATGAGTATATTATGACAATTACCTATACAGAAAAAATTCCATAATAAATTATTGTTGCAAAACATTTAAAAATTTTTAAACTACTTTTTACTTAGAAAAACTTCAAGGCAATTAAATCTATGTGCTTATATACTCGAAATTATTTAAATTAAACATTTTGAAATTGTCACCTTTATTTAAAAATAATATTTATCTTTACTCATAATTATAATATATATTATAGTGAAACTTACCTATATTATGTAAATAATTTTTTGAAAATTTTATAATAATTCAGACTGATATGATTGTCTGAGCACCTCGCAGTCGGGGCAATTAATAGTAAAAACTATTTATTTTTAAGGGTACTTGATGTAATCATTTATGATTTATATATTTTAAAATGAGAGGTTAGATAGGTTAGAATAAAATAAGTAGAAATCTAATACAAATTTATTAACATTTTTATTTTAAAAATATATAAATTATATTAATATATAATTATATATGGAAATATCAATAAAAAATTAAAATAAGTATATAAATTATTTGTATGATTTACATATTATTATTATTAAATTAAATAAATATATCAATTTACTGAGCTTATTCGTAAAAATATTGTTAAATACATCAATTTTATTAATATGCATAATATTGTGTAATCATATTATGATAATGTAAATTACGAAAACCCGTATTAGAATGCTAATTTATATTTGTAGTTAATTAATATCAGAATTTTCTTGTTAAAATATGAAAATATACAATTTTTTTTTATAGATTTGATTAATAAATATACAATTTCAATATTTTCAGCTTATTGTCCTAAAAGTCAATTTATTTATAAACTATCTACTATTAAAATATATTTTTTTTATTTTATTTCATTTGTACGATTTGTACGCATCTATAATAAATAGCATACTTATATATATATATATAGCTCTTATACCTTATTATACCTTTGTTGAAACTTCTAATATTCCAATTAATATACATTATAACATAAATATACCTTATACCTATATAAAACCATAGATATATTGTTTGCACTATTAACGTGGCGGTGGTATAACGAGTTAAAAAGTTAAAACTAAGTTTACTTTAATTGAATTATATAATATAACAAGTTTCTTTCTTAAAATTAGGGTTCTAAAATACCTAGTTATTGATAAGGCAAAATATATATATACTATATTATTCTATATTTTAATAATAGATTTGTTATTTTATTTTGATATTGATTTCATTTTTACTTATTTCGTCAATCGTTTACCTCATCATGTTATCAATACAGTCGATTTTGTCTCTATAATAAAATAACAAAACAATATTATTCATAGTTTTTAAGTATTTTTTTATTATTAAGTATATAATTTTATTTCAATAGCAATAAACAACAATAATATAACAACAATAATTTCAAACATAACTGATTACAAAAAAAATGATGACGTCAATTTTCTCAAGCGATATTTTAAATTACTAAAATTCAAAACTTGTCTTTTTTAAAAAAAAAAAAATACAATACTGTAAGGGAATATTTTTAACAAAAAGCTCGTCGTTATGATTCAAGTTTATGCAATTATTTTCTTTGACTATTGCGCGAATAAGATTAATACGTTTTTAATGTTGTTATATCCTTAGAAATATTGATTGTCTCAGAAAGCCAATATTATATTTGTTCGTATAATTTTGTTTTTTTTTCGTTTTTATAATAGTTTCAAATTTTTCATTTTGTATTTGATATTATTAATGCGAAATTGCAATATTTAAAAACGCGTCATAACAATAAAAAAAAATATATTTTTTAACAAGCTCCCCTCAAGCCCCCCGAATTCCCCCAATTTTGAATAAATAGAACAGTATTTTTTTTTAATTTCAACTATTAACAAATTAATTTATATATCTATATTAATATATATTTATTATTTTAATGGACTTAATTTTTAAATCCATATTAAAATTGCGTGTAAAAAAAACATTTATAGTGCCATTGTAGTGATTTTATTATGATTTTTAACAAGAATTCATAAACAGCCGCGATATACTTATGATGGTTATAATTATAATGATAATAATGATGAAAAATCGTACTATTTTAGTTGATAATAAAAAAAATGAATTAAAATTAAGATAGCTGCTCATGAACGAAATATTTTATTTTTCCTCAAAAAATGATAACTTTTCAGACTATTGAAATACAATTATAAATTCGGTAACGCAGTGTATAAAATAATGTTAACGAAATAAATAATGTACAGTTATTTCACTTAAACGCTAAACATATTTTTTGTTTTTTTTTTTATAACCACTTTACAATATTTATATTTACATTTATAAAAAACCAAAAACACAAATGACAATGACAATTTTTTGTGTATGTATAGTTTAATAATTTTACTAAAGAACAACTGTAAAATACTGTGATGCTTTTTTTAAAAATTTTTTTTATTTTAAATTGGCTTTCCTAGGTTTTTTCTCGAATTTTTTATTTATTTATTTTTTTTATATATAATACATAATTAGGCGAATATAATATTTAACTACACTCATGAAAAAACTAAAATAATTTATCTTGGGGCAACGAGCATAATAATTATACATATTTGTCGACAATATTGGTGTTCTACGTACATATAATAAAATTTTAAGATTATGAAACAATATTTAACATTATAGTAGTTATTTTAAATAAACTATTACACGACGTAATTTAATGCTGTACAGAAAGTTACCGACAGGTGTAGCGCTGACACGTTGTCCGTTTCTCGTCTAAATCGCAGTGTTGAAACTCGAAATGGCGCGGGTCACATTGAGGACAACACGATTAATGAAATAAAACAAAACAAACAAAAAGCCGTATCGGGACTAGAGTAGTTATAAATCACGGTGGAAAATTAAAATAAATATTTCTGCCGATCCCGAAAAATAAAAATTAATTTTTAAAAATGTTTGGTTATAGTTACGCTCTTCGGTCGCATGTGAATTCTGAAATTATCGACTGAAAAATACAAAACCAATTACGATCAGTGCGTTTTTCTCCGCAACTATATAACGATATTAAAATAATGTTTGAAAACGTACGATAACGTAAACGATGGTATTATTGTTATTTCATATTTCTTATGGAGAAAAACGTACGCGTCTCTGATGCAGGCGAATAAAAACTATGATTCGATGTAAATTTTGTGAATGTATCGTACTCTGATATATTATTTAGTAGCGTACGCGTGAGATCGTTTACATTTTGACTGGTTCGCGTTATTGAATAATAATAATTGTGTAAAATGTAAACGACTCCATCATAAAACACACAAGTGACGGAGATACGATATCTCGAAGATTTGACGTTTTCAAAAATGTAATTTAAACACATTAAAATCGTCAAATCTCCGTGACAAGCGTCTCTGTCGTATATCCGCGTGTACGCTACAGTATTATTATAACCGAGCGACCGATGCACGTCACAGAAATTCACATATTTTTTGAAACGGCGGGCAAAATGATAACAGTTAAAATAGTTATTATTTTACCTCGCCGTTTTAAAATATATTTAAATATCATAATTGCAATTAAAACACTCCGGTGCGACCAATCGGTTGTAAACGGTACGAGTGATTTTGCGACGATATACCAGACATCGTTTTAAACATACAGGTATTATACGCGTAACATAACCGCGGTATTTTTATCGGGATCGACAAATGGTAATCGGGACGGATACAAAAACAAACAAAAAAAAACGTAAATAAAATACTGGAACACGCGAAATAGAAAATATTCTTCGTCGAAAGCGTCGTGTCGTATCCAAAATATGGTGACGATGACCGTGTTGGTCGGATGCGACTGCCGCACGATCGAGCCCGTTCCCGTGCGATTTAAATGTATGAATACGGACCGTCTGTGAGAGCGCTACAAAGCAATAGTCAGGAGTTGTCGTCTTTGACACGTCCTCCGTTCCGGCTGGTGGGTTTATACTCAAGACCCGGATCGAATTGCATCAGCACGAACACCTGGATTAAATAAACAAAAATTATTAAAATCAATAATATCGTTTGAGTTATTAAACACAATTGTAGTCGATGTTTGTTTGGCAAAATCGATTTTGTTCACCCTAAATCACTTAAACTTCCGACCATTATCGTAGCACGACTCAAAGAATTAGGCGCACTTGAGTCTTTCATTGATTCTTCGTGTACATACTAATTTAGATATAGTCTATATCGCTTATTATGCTTCCTACAAGATAATACTGGGTATGTCAATAGATAATACAGAAACTATAATACGATTTTTCGACAATAAAATTGAATCTTTACATAATATGCTTCATATTATAGTATTTTGTAATTATTTAAATACAATCGTTTAAAAACAATCATAGACAAATTTTCGTTATCGGCAAATTTGTAAATCGATAACGGCGGTAATGGGATTATTCCCAGTTCAGTTGCATTCAAAACGTCAAGCGAGCAACTCTGCGTCTATCATTAAGTGAAAATAAATTTAATACAGATCACAAAAATAAAGTTTCTTGCGTATTGATAATTAAAAGAATCGCGTTCATTATTATAACGGTAACCCTGAGCCCGAACAATTATTTTGCATAATTTATACAGACAATAAATATTTTTAAAAAACTTCATTATATTTATAAAATATTTCTTGTTTTATAAAAATCAACAAATCATATAAATCATATGTGATATATTATGTACTCGTATAATAATATCAAAGAATAAAATATAGCTATATCTATGATCGTTTTGTATATGAATGAATATACGTAGACGCGACATTATCAAAATAATTGATATTTTGCTTTAAATAATTTTAATTACATTAAACATTAGAAATTAGTGTATCTACCAAATCAACCGAAAAATCGCAATGAATAAGTTGATCATGTAAAATTGCCGCGTGAATGCGCGATAGTAAATTTTGTCATCGCATCCTGTTTGATACTTTATTATCTTTAGTGCACTCACGCGTCTTGGTCGGAGTCCAAAATGTTGGGATGAAATAGTGTTACTAAACAGTTGGAAGCCGATCCGATATACAAGAATAGAACATAATATTTTCGACTATGCGTACGATCGCCGCCGCCGCCGCAAGAGCGATAAATTTACACACTCCCGAAAAAATTAATTATAAGACTATTTTTTAATCGACCGTACAAATGATCAAGCAGACATACATTATTAGCCCGTAGAGAATCCTAAAAAAGTAGATGCGCTCGTGTATTTTCACATTTTGATTAGAAACGAGGAACGAATATTACGCTAATTACAAACACTAATACGTACACGTTGACGCGGGGGAGCGGAATTTCGAAATGAATTGCCCAAGATTAAAAAAAAGTTAAAGTACGCAAAATAAATAGGATAAATAAAATTACATACGTGACAGATTGTGTTTCGTACTTAAAATTAATTTTTAATAATCTAATTTAAAAGAACGGTAAGAGTAATATATTCATATTGAGCTTCAAACGTACTGATTTTCATGATGATTTATTAATATCGTGCCTTCAAACAGATTGTTATTAATAATTAATGTTTGGCAATATGAACAAGTTTTTTTTGAAAATGTAATAAATCCCTAACATTCCTGTTTGCTATGTGCAATTTGTTATAGTCCCTTCCCGGAGAGAAATTTAAATTTTAAAGTAGGTATATCGCGGGTATAATTTGATTTCATATTTTCAAATGTTATTTAACCTGAATGTTGTAATTTCCTAAATATTTAATTAGGTACCAATAAAAAAATAAAAAAAAACATAGACTTTTATGATTAGGTACGTAAAATTGTTTGACATACATGTACCCGCAGAATACCAACCGGTATCTATTTAAAAGTTTTATATTATCACACCACGTAAAATATCACATTGTGATTAAAAATTTAAAAATAAATTGATTAACAACAATGGGTTACCTGGTCCGTTGGCATAAGCGAAAAGTCGTCCGGAGGGTTGGTAATGACGTATCGTTTTGACGACGCGTCACACGATGAGCTTCTATCCCTGAATCTGTAACAACACCGAAGCGACCGGATGAGAATATCAACGTTCCGTCGCGAGAAACGGAATTTGTTTTAAAAAAATAGGACAATACACAATACTTAGAATACAGTGAGTGCTGCTTTATGTGCTGGTTAATAATTAACGTTAACAATAATTATTATTGTGTCGAGCATTTATAAAATTCGCTTATGTAATACCCAATCCCAATTATTGTATAACAGAAATTTAATTTTTATTCGTTTAGTGGAATCAATATACTTAAATACCTTGAAAATACGTGATTACAATAAACAGAACCCATTGTATGCCGACACCATTACACACACTCACACACACAAATACACAGTATTGCAAATAGGGACGGGTAGAGAAATAAATTAAGAGGGGTCCGATCTGAATCGAAACATTATGTCTTTGCTAAGATGGGAATATAATGCGTATAAGTGCGTAAGGTTATTAGGCACGGAAGATGTTTCTCTTTTTCATGTCAAACCGTTCCAATGAGAAAAAATAATATGATAAACATTTTATTATAAGAATACCAAAAATGATTGGCTAGTACATTTCATTAGACAACACGTGATATTTAAATAGGTAATTGCGCGTTTCGATTGTTATTATTCAGACCATCAACTCGACTCCGACGAACAAATTCTATCTTTTCGACAATCGATTCAATATAAAACTGAAACATTTTTATTTTATTTTACACGCTAACACAACGATCATTGAACTTTTATCGTGACGTCAAATGTCATAACTACGTGAATTGAATTAAATGACTTTTTTTTTTTAATAAAATGCTTAAATGAAATCCACTATTATTTTTAAGAAATATTCTTCTCTGTATCTTATATTTTTTATTTTATTACATAATTTTCTGTACAATAATACTATAATAGAAATAGAAATACAGTGTAAGCTATTAAAAATTGTTTTAAAAATATCTACAAATTTCGAATTGTTAGATTATTATTTAAAGTTCTCATTTTTTTTTTTTTAACTTTTATACTATTTAATATAAATTATACAGTATTTTGAATGAAAATTAATTTACAATAATATCATATATTTCTTATTAATAATTTTACTTTAAATGTATATATTATCACGTAATCACAAAATGGTCGTCGGTAATATTTCATAAGCTATATTGCATATATTTTTATTAATTAGGCTACATTTAATGAGTTTCATCAGATAAACAATATTTTCGTCAATGTTTTATCATCCATAAACCGCGGATAAACGAAATTTGGTGCTTTTTTTCTGATGATATTATGTTTTATTTTTCTTACTACAACTATTTGAAATATTATTATTTTTTATTTTTTCATAAACTAAATATGTAAATAACACTTTGCTTATGTCATGATATTGTCGATGACACAAAAAATAGATTATGATCGTCGGAACGGTTCCAGGAACCCTGTTAATCATTATGAGGTCATTGTGTGGTCTTAATACTAATCACAAACTACAAAACATGTATAGTTAGTTGTTCATACCGGTACCTGTATAGACCAATGCACAACATCCCGTACGACTTTAGGGCGGAAACGAACAGGTCACCGTACTTTCCGGCCTCGCCAAATTGCGCCAGTGGACCGTCGTACAGTGATATCTGACCGACTCTACACCGGTCTCTGTTGGCCAAGCTCTCGTCGGTGCTGAAAAATAATAATAATAATAATTATAATTATACCAACATTATAATATTGTTAGAATATAATTATAGTTTTGGGGTTAATCAAGTAAATAAATTGATTTTAACTTTTAATGTTTTCCCGTTTCTCTCGTGATTGACTTGATTTTTTTTTTTAAGATAAATAATTTAAATATAAAAAACATATCGTATGCTTTTTGAAAAAAAATAAACATTATTTTAAATAATTACATATATTATAATTTCCAAATAAATCATTAAAGGTACTGTAACCACTAGAGTTTATTATAATTGACATTTGAATGCAATAATATTGCACTCGAAAATACGATTCTAAGCAAAATTCAATATAATACAACATAATAATAATATATTGTATCAATAAACCGTTCCAAAATTTTACAACATGTGTAAACTATGAAAACACTCGAAAAAGTTTACAAGTCCCTACGTTCAAAATTACTTAAGTTATCATGAAAATCTAAAATCAATTTCGTCAAAATTACGATTTTCCGTTTTAATGTTACTTTTTGGTAGTTTTTCTTCTCCCTAGAAAAAACTTTTGAGAAATTTGAATTAAAGTACGATACAATTTACTACCGAAAACGTACCCTACTTGTAATCAGACCATTATATATACCCGAAAGGTGTCTTTAGAATTTACAAAAAAGAAAATTAAACATCAATTTAAAATGTAAAAAGTGAAATGTTAAAGTTTGAAGTCTTATAAAAAAAAATAACTTTCGATTTTCAAAATATTTTGTAAGTAGTTATGATTATGATTTATACAATTTTCAAACTATTAAACCCGAAATTGCAAGTTATATTATACATTTTTGTATAAATTTCAAAACTCTATATTTAGTCAAAAAATCAACCAATCCATTCCAAAAAAATTTATCATAAATGTAAAACATCTGTGTCAATACTCAATTAATTATCAAAAATATATAAAATTAAAATAATGGAAACTGTAGTTTTGCATATTTTCTATCATTTTTTGGTAGTTTTTCTTATTCCAAGGAATGCATTTTGATAAATTCGAAAAATAAGCTAAATAAAGTACTAATTAGATGTAATTTACAACCGAAAGCATACCCTATTCGTAGTAGTCAGACCATTATTTCTACCCAAAATTGTGCTTTCAGACATAAAAAAAAACATCATTGTAAAATAAATGCATTCTTTGTTCAGAATCTATAAGATCTTCAATATCACAGATAATTTGAGGTATTTCACGGTTAATTGTTTTTTCTTTTAACTATGAAAAAAATTAAATTTTCAAAACGAACACTGAAACATATTGGTAAACATATTGAAACCAACTATTTTAATATCTCATGTTTTCTTTCCGTGAACAATCAGAGTTCATAGAATTAGTGTTTTACATTTTGATTATTCTACCGCTATTAACACGCAATTAGTACAGCCTGTTAGGTCTCTACTGTTTATTTTTCCTTTGACACAAAATATAATCGTCTAGGAACATGCGATATTTCAGTGTTTGCATGTTTAAAATTTAATGCACAAAGTCTCTTGAGTACCTACATTCAACTCAAAAGTTGTTTGTACTATTATTTATAATAACGCGAAGTTTATAGATTAAAACATATTATTATACAGAATAAATAACATCGTATTTACTTAATAATACTTTATGAAATAAATGCAAAAATCTGTAGTATGTTTTATTCGTTTCTTAATTAATTTATAATAATATGTGTTTCTCGAATATATTCTTATTAAATAAACAAATATGGTGTATTTTGATTATTTTTCATGTTTTCTAAGCCATAATATACCAAAACAAATAAATCATTATAAAAATATATCTTTAAAACATAATGAACACTTACCTATATCCACCACGAAGGCCTGCTCCCTCGGCCAAAATAAGCTCGAGTTCGGGTGTCGCTCCACCGGTGATCAGCGATCGAATAAGTGTCAACGCGTTTTGATTGAAATACGTCTACATAAAATATTATATTATTTAGACATTGTTATCAAAAAGTAGTTTTATTTTTTAAAAAAAAATCACAACCACTGTAGTAGTATATTACTGTTTTATATTACGAGTATAATATATATGCTGTACTAAGTGGATTCAATAACGGAATCAGCTTTTACCGTTTATAGTGTTATAGTGACCAATTAAAGACGAACAAAATAAAACTTGATTATGAAACGCCGGTGAAATAACTAAAAATTGAAATTATTCGACTTCTTAAGATAACATTGAGCGTTTTAACGACTGTTGTCATCTTGATAATATCGCGCAATTACTATTTTATCTTTAAAGTTCATATTTTAATGATTAAACTTTTGAAGTTATCCTTTATTATATCGTTTATTTTTCTCTTTTATTCAAGACACTGGATTTTTTTTATGTTTTACTCACCGTTGACATGAGCGAGTCCAAAACACTAACTGCGAACGCTGTACCGCACGCGAACGGTTGGGTAAGGTACAGCTCGGTGTCGGGGTCGTCGTCATCGTCCTGGTCGAGAAACTGCACGTTGCTGTCGTTGACCAATTCAGTGATCATGGGCACGTTGGCTCCGTATACTGAACCTCGTCTTTGCAAAACTATGGGCCCGCCAGCGCAGTTCAGACCATCCGGATCGAATTGTTTGGTAACCACGGTCTCGTCTGGAAACAATTAAAAATAATGAATAAATTTCAACCGTAAACTTAGTTTCGAGAAACAATCATAGGACATAGACGAAGTGATTCTTGTGTCCCAGATAGACCAAGACATCGAGTGTTAAATTACATTTAATAATAATACTTTAAGTTTAGTTTTTGCGGAAATTTAATAGTATTTTTTCCAAATTCAATAGCTCGTTTTTAATTTATTTAAGTACAGTAATTATATAGTAGTTGACTTTATTTCTTTAAAACAAATTAGAAGAAAAACATAAAAACGTTTTTTTAAACGATAGGTACACGACAAGGAAAATCATATAAGGATTAGAAAACTAACTAACCTATCGAAAGGTTAAGACACATAAAAATCAACAATTATAATTAATACAAGATTACGACATAAGGACAATATTTTCTTAATTTAATAAATAATTCAATTTAAAATGTTTATATTGTTTAAATAATGTGATTATAAAAAAAAATACAATTATATATTCAAGTTTTTTAAAAATAAATGGTATTAACGTATTCTTTGATAACTTTATAAGTACATAATTTTAATTTCATATTCCATTAATTAAAATCTGCTTTATATTTTGATAATTAAAATATATTTAAAATAAAAATTCTTACATTTTATTGTATTATTTGACAACGTTTTAAAAATTATACTTAATTAAAATAAATTTAACTTCACTTTAAAATTAATATAATAAGACAATGAATGGATATAATTAAAATTTAATTATATTGAATTAGTAACGATAAATGTAGTTGTTTTTTTTTTTAATTTTCTGTATAAAAAAGGATAAATGTAAACAATTATTGATAGATATTCAGTAGGTACCTATACTGATATTATATCTTTCTGACAAAATTCGATTAGTTTAAAACATCAATTTTCCTCCAAAACCAATTTATATTTTATATAAACATTAAAGAAACGAAAAATACCACTTATTTTTTTTATAGAAAAATATACAATTTATCACCGTTGATTTAGGTTGAATGTATTTTTGTTTTATTTACCTTGCGTAAGTACTCCAATAGTGTCGTCGAAAGTCATCGCTTTGATGTTTAATGACGCTAATATGGCCTCCTTGTCGGCCAACGTGGGATCATCGTTACTAGGAACTTTTGCCGACAATATCACACACATGTCGCACAGATTTACGTTGACTGCTCGTAGATCGGCACGACTCAATGGCGAACCCTGGAAACGTTGAAAATATTGTATTTTAATTCCAGTAGACCACAATCGCGACGATCGATTGTCTTGTACGCAAACAGTTATGATCGATATTCATTGTTTTAATTAAAAAACTATATTATATTATTATGTAAAAAGATAAACGTACGTTTAGTACGGAAATTTTCGGTAAATTTTGTAACATCTTCCACTCGCGGCGAATGTAGTCAACGGCGCCAACGATCACCACATGTTTCAGCTCGTGATAATGGAAATTCGAAGCCCTGAGTGGCATCACTAAATTTCTCAAACCGATTAACGGCGAGTCCGGATCGGCAAACAGGCACACCACGACGTGTCCATTTAATACGGTCATGGCGGCTTGGTTTCTATCCTGAAATTCGAAATCGCCAATATTCACGTGAAATCAACAATCGTACACGAACACGATCGTTTTATGATATCATATAATACATATATTATTTTACACAATACGGCAATAATACTATAACAACAATAATTATTACTTTTTTTTTAACTCACCAGGATGCATTCTTCCAGGCTTTTAGCCGAGCTCCAATGAAACATTCCAGTAGAGTCGTATTTCATTTCAGTCTTCTCAAAATCAAAATCTTTCGCCTGGTCGTCGGCGATCCCGATTTGAATCCCATTGCTATTTATATTAGTACCAGCAGATCCTCCTCTTGTCGTCGGTCTTTAATCACATGAAAATAAAAATATAAAATAAATGTCCATCATATTTATAATATACAAAAGATAAGCAGTTTTAAAGTTGATTATGGAATTATATGATAGTATATTCAACGATGAGCATCTACGGAAAAAAAACTAAATCATAATTTAGGTATAACGAATAAATTAAGCGTAAATCAAATAAATTCCGTTCAATACAAAACAAAAAAATTGGGAAAAATTAATATTGTGATAATTTCGTGATATAATCTTTATTTCAAAAAATAATATTATATAATTATTAAATAGATAGTTTATGAAAATTCAACAAAATTATTGGTTTTTGTATAAATGTAAATGTATAATGTATATGTTACGGTAAAAGTACGAATACCGATAAAATCTAGGATTTATCGGTAAAACCTGCAGGTTTTACCTATAGGTTTTACCGACTACTCTCTGTAAATGTCTGAATTTCGGAATTTCGGACATTTACCGATTGATGTTGGTAAATTCTAGGATATACAAAACTATATGGTAAAACTTCGAATAATTATATTGTATATCCTAAGATTTACCATAATATCTCTTTTGTAAAAGTCCGAACTACAATAATGATTCGGAGTTTTACCATATAGTTTTGTATATCCAAGAATTTACCAACATCAATCGGTAAATGTCCATAATTCAGACATCTATAGAGGGCAGTTGATAAAACCTAGGTTTAACCAGTAATAAATCTTAGGTTTTGCCGGTATTCGTACATTTACCGTAATATATTTATGTAATTTGTATAGAAAACTATTTTCAATTATAAAATGATTAAATTTTAAACATTATTAAATGCTTAAAAAAACATAGTTAAAAGCATTATATAAAATATATATATGCACAATTAAATCATTTCAACGGCACTTCCATAAATAATAATTATGCAAATGACAATTCGGTGATATTATTCTTTTAAAAAATAATGGGTATATACAAAAACTAACTATGGTAATAATAGATTATAAGGTAAAATATTTTTTTTAAAAAAAACATGCAAAACTACGATATAATTATTAATTTATATGAAAACTATTATAATTTAGCAAATTAATACAAAACTTTAGTCCAAGAACGATATACCTAATGTAATATCGATTTACAATAACTTTTAGAAACAAGCAGGATAAGGTCGGTGGAACAATAATATTCTAATATTAAGTATAGAGAGCGTACAATAATTTTTTAACTTCGTATGCGAGTTGATATCCAGCGTAACTTCCTTCTTCTTGTTGGACTCTGCAATATATAATATATTCAAGACGACCTCAATCAACAATTATATTTACACCATAAGTAGAAAGAAATAGAAAATAATTGATCGTGTGTAAGTGTTAAAATTAGAATTTGGATTCGTAAGAGGAGTTAACGCAATAGAATAGGTTATATTTAAAATTTGTTAGTGTAAAAATAAAATAAAAACAAAAAACAAAAATAAATATTAGTTTATCGAATACGAATGTGGTCAAGTTTCTTACCGGTTGTTGTAACTTTGGTTGGGCGACCCTTTGTCCGCCGGACGATTGATCGGTTTTACTTTATTCACTTGTTTCGGCGCCGACATAATCGAATTTGGCATGGTTGGCACGTTTTTGTTGCCCAATACTGCAAAGTTCAAATTTAAATATTAAGCAAACCGTTACTAAGTCTCTCAAAAGATAAAATATGTTTCTCTTAAATTCTTCTCACATTCAACCGATTTCTCGTTCAAAACTGTGCACTTATTGATTCGTATCGCGCAATCATAAAATTATTTCTAACTCATCAAACGTATCATCATTACCAAAGTACGTCGAAACACTTAAAACTATTTACCCTTGTTCGATATTTTTCTGTCTCCGACTAAAATTCTACAAACTATGTAGTTGATAATTAATTACCTCTTTGCTAAATGTAGCTCCTACCTTTCTGGATTTGACTCTACATCATCAAGGTACTTATAATTATGACGATAGAATATTACTCGTCATAATTTAATCTCAAATTCACATCCTGACCACGTCATATTCACATCATAAAGTTAACATTGTTCTCGAACATTTTACACTATGTACCACACAACTAACTTTTTTGACATGAGTAAAAAGAAAAATTAAAAAAAAAACGACACACTGCTTCTGTCTAACTGATAAGTGTAACGAATAATTATGTTTTATTATGGTACAATGCGCTATTTTATTGTTCTGTTCGCACAAACTAATGCGCTTTGCCGGGTCTTTAAAAGTGCGTATTATATTGTAATATGTGTCGCGGAAATTCGTTCGCGGGTTAATTAAGAGCTAAAAACTTTACGGTAAAACTAACAAAACTACTTTTGCTGTATCACTATTTATAGTAGTCTAGAACAAGTTCATGATGAGAAATAAATCGAACAAACTACAAACGCCTGTTCGTATACAGAGAAGATTCCAACAATTTCTATAAGCATTAAGCTATGTATATAGTTATAATTGAATATTAATGGGTTTATAATGCCATAATAGTCGAAGTAGTCTGTTGTTACACACATTTTGTTGCGGTTTAATGTTTATAACACATTTTAATTAATTTCAAAATACGATTCTATCTATTTATTTTTTATTTTTATTACAACAATAAGAAAAAAGCTAATTAATTTGTAATGGATATTTTCGTGTTAATTTACTAGAGTGATATACACAACACCTACTTGTGTGTTTCCTCGTTAATCAATTCGTACTCGACGCTGACTATTAATAATTCGTAATCTTTCGTTAAATCAAGCGTGTGCTAAAGTAATATTGTAACATAATATTTATAAGTATAAAAAAAATAAAAAATACTACATTTGGTGTGAACTGTGAAGTCTGTTATAATGTTAACGAGACGTTTCGAATAAATAACGGTTTTGAAATGAATTATTTCGATGTCAAATAGTACGACAACTGAACGCGCCCAAAAATAAAGTATAGTATAATATGGCGCATAATAACGCATAATAACGATTTGTATCGCAATCGCCCCATATCGGTATAAGTCGTTTATACGCGGGCCATCGGATCAATTCTATTATTTTAGACTCACAAAACTGAATCGTCGACGGTCACGCTATTGTTCGAAGTCACTAACCGCATGATTTACTATTTATTATAATATTGTATTAACGTTAACGAAATTCAAAATTTATTACCGACAAATTTCTGTTTAAATGCTCACCCACCAATGACCCGGATAGAATTTTTTTGGGGGTTATATAAATAATCGATGCGAATTGTATACATTTATCTATTATTATTATGCCAGTTGTGATATTATTTTGATGTCCTATTGTTTCCTGTTCCCCGGAATGCAATCAATCAACATAATGATGATTTCCCATTCATAATAATAATTTTCGAAAATATAATATAATATATTACTAGGTACAATATTTTACACGCGGCAAAGTGCATTATATTATACTGACAAATATAATTAGTAAAACATCGTTTGTAACTTACGTGTTATTTCCTTTTCTTTCCCGACGTCACCTATAAGACAATGTTAAAAAAAAAAAAAAACAAATACTATTAAAGAGCATTAATAATGAGTGAGAATAATAATAGTTGACGTCAAATACACAAAATAAGAACACTTAAAGAAACATAACAAAAAAAATAAATAACAATAATAACAAAAATTACGAACAAATGTCATAAAGCGAGTTTACCAAAAGTCAGATTATTGTATTAGTGATGCGTAAGTACATTAAAGGCCATCTTACGTCAAGCAATAGCAATTGTTGTTAAATAATGCAGTTTTGATTCGAAAAACAACGTTCTCAAGAGCGATTGGAATGGTAAAAAATAGCGAGTGTATTTTATATTATAATAATGTAATGGTATTGTAATACATAACACACAAAACGGTAAACTTAATATAATTAATAATAATATTATCTACGAACAGAATATGAAATAATCACATTACGAAAATCAAACAAATGGGAATATATTTTACATATTTCATTATATGGAATATAGGTCGATTTGAGAAGTTAAAGATCTACGGAAATTATAATATATAATAATAAAGTGATATCAATAATGTCTTTTTATTTTATCGTGAAATTCGAGTAGAAAATCGTATTGCAGCGTGTTGTATAATAAGATATTGTATAATATAATAATATAACATAATATTATGTGCGTTTTTTAGTTTTTCGTGATAAAAAAAAAAAAAAAAAAAAAAAAAATTGTGTAGGGGATTTATATCTTATTTAAACAGAATAATATAAGAAATCAATGATTAAGAGTGTCACGTCGAAGACTCAATAATGCACTTAAGACAATAAAAAGGCAAAAGCAACAGCAGTTTGTTTCGTTTTTTTTAAATTTTTTGTACCTCTGATATTATGTACTCTTTTTGGAAGAGTTGGTGGAGTTTCCGTGGGGGGAGGATGATCGTCTGAAAGAACATACATTCCAAAATTCACTCACTGGTATTATTTTATTTCAATTTTAAAGGATATAATTATTTCATTAAAATACTTAACTCATTTATTACCCCCAACAAACACACGCGAATACAATATATTATTTGCATATGCAATTTACGAAAACAACCTAATTAATGCATTTCGGAATTTATTTTAGATTCTTTATCGAAATTTGGAATTTCATTGTTTTATGTACAGTTTATTGTTGTAAAAAAATATTTACAAAGGTTTTTATCGATTATATTAACAATAATTCAAACATTCAATTATAAGAGAACTGATAAAGAAAAGACCCTATAATGTATGTGCTATAACGTATTCTATAAAGCCTAATGAAAAGTAAAATATTTGTATACTTTTAATGAAAATTAGTTTAATACTAATAAATTATTTAATAAAATGATGTACAGCAAATTTATGTTTATTTTCAACTATTGGTAGGTAAAGAAATTTCAACTAACTTGTTCAATAAACAACTAAATTTATGAAAATTCATGTTACTTTTACATATTGTTAAATGATCAATTAAGTATAAATAAATAACAACTAATTACACAATTTTCGACAAAGAATCGTTTTTTACCAGTGCGATATCACATCGAAATCAAGCAAACGCGCGTTCCAGTGCTACCTACACCATGATCTACAATTTAATCTTCTTGTTTTTAAAATTGTTATCAACTCACATCAAACCATCCAATTAATTTAAAAATTAAATAGTACTCAAAAGACCATGCAACTCTAGCATTATAATATAATTATACGTATTGCGTGCATTTTTATCAAACACGAAAATTGTCTTTTTAAAATCGAGTATTATATCAGATTATTATTGATAATATTTATTCGCTGGATGGATGTAAATTTACCAGACGTCTCACACAGTGCGTATAATATGGCTGTCGGCCAAGACCTTTAAGAATTGTACATCGTCGTCACAATTTACGTCCGCATTGTCTGACTTGGTCCCGACAATAATATTACACCTAATGTTTTTAGCCGCAGTGAAATTAAATATTTCATGCGAAAATAACAACAAATAACGTATTGTGCACGGTAATAAAATATACATTTAATTTGTATAAACAGTGCTATTCAAAGCATCTATATATATATAATATTTGTGATGATTGTAAATATGCGACAAATTTAAAATATGGAAAATAACGCATTAGAAGACATAATATTGAAATCCTACAGTTTATACTCGTCTGTTTTGGAAATGATCGAATTCTTCTTCTATTATCAATAGACGATTTATTGATTTGTTGTTATATGATTTATTGATCAGGCGAATAATATTGTTGTATAAAAGTATACACAAAATGTAATTTAAGAATTTCAAATATCTGAATTAGTTACCTACCCGACTGCAATACGATGTAGATTTACAACCGGCCAATTACGACATGTATTACACGTAGGTATTTAAATACAAATAAACACTTATTACACTTATACACTCACAGATATATAAGGTAGTATTAAATATAAGATTACTATATAATAACAGGAAATTGAGGATACAAAGTTAATGAAACTGTGACATAAAGTCGTTTACACGTCGTAATATTTTAAATATATTAATTAAAATTAATTAATATAGGATATAAATTATTGTATCCAAAAATAAAAAAATAAATAATAAATATATATAAATACTTTACAAAGATTTTAAAAAACTATTAAAAATATTATATTAAGAAAAAAAAAATTATATTATTATAGTTAATACATTATAATTATGTCTACATTACCGATCGATCAATTAAAATGTTATGAAGAATGATGATTATAAAATATTTATTTAACTTTGAGAAGGTTTTTCGTTATATCTTATTTAAATACAATACTAGCATGCAAAATTGAAATATAATTTGTCTAACTAATACACAATCTAAACGATGAGCTTATCATTAATACATGCAACAACCATCCCTAAACTGAATAAAATGTTTAGTAAAAAAAAAAAGATATTAATTAATAAATATGAAATTTAATTATACTACCAATGGGAGTAGAAATTTAAACCTGATTGTTTTGTTATAATAACTTATATTCTATGCGTTATGTCATATTTTCATATTAATTAGACATAACAAGTAGGTTGATACAGCAGAAAATAAAATAATTCTAATAATTGTGTTTGTATTATTTTATGCAATTATTATTGTTATTATTATTCGTTTTCTTTTTTTTTCTTTTTCTTTTTTCTGTTAATACAAACAACAACCTACGTAAACATATGAGATATGGTTGGGTATTTAGTTATAGTTTAGGTAGAAAGCGTAAAAAAGGGAAAAACAAAAACCACACAAAGTAAAACGTTCAACAGCACAGAAAATACGAAAGAAAAATAAACCCACTGCCGATTAAAAACCATCAAGAGGAAAATACATTTATATATTTTATATAATATTATATGTGTATAAATATGCATATAAATATATAAAATATATAAAACAACATTTTGTTAACTATAGAAAACCAGCTAAAAAATTAATCAAAAAGGCATCAATTTGTAGACAAACAAGAAATTTAATTTAAGGAGAATTTGAACGTACTTGCCCGTCCGACCATTTGTATAGCGCGAACGCCTTTCCGGAATGTCGCCACTGTGTTAAAATTAGAAAAAAAAAACAAACAAAAATTGAAAACGTGAAAATTATTGTGTTTAATTGAAAAAACGTTTATCGTTAATTTTATTCCAAATACATACAAATCAGTTATTAGTGTTTTCAAGTTTTAGGTATTTATTGGAAAATCTACACGTGTATTAATGAATAATGAATAACTATATATTATCAATAATAGTTAACTATCATAGATTCATAGCCTTAATGAAAATTTAGAATGTCAACTATTTTAAAAGTTAGACTTGCAATAGAGGCATTTGTACTAAACACATACACGTTAGTCATTACACATACTCACGAACAAGGGTCGGAGGTTGATGCATGGCTTAGTTGTAATTTTCAAGCCTAGTTTAAGATTTATTTTGAAAACGTAATTACTTTTTTGTTAATATGCATTTTATTTAATATTATATAAATTTTCATTATTTATACGTATTTTATAAATAAATTATTTATATTCAACATGCAATCTTGTTTGTAATCCCGGTGCACATTGAGTAATTATAAAATATTAGACTATTATTTAGGTAACTATATTAAATTTTAATAGAAAAATATTACAAAAGTACCTATACCTTAATTGGGAATACAGTCATGCAGACGATTTATATTTATTGCAGCTTGAATCTCAAAATCAATTAAAAAAATTTCTATTTTTAAATTAGTCATATATTGTTCACAAAAAAAGTATAATATACACTTTATAAAATCGCTATCTGGTCCTCACATCAATGTTAATTATTGTTCGTAAAACTTGCACAAAATTATTATGGATTTAATTAGATTTAATTATCATTCGACAAGATAAAAACAAAACAAAAAAGATATTATTGCATAAGAACGAGACGATGAAATAATATTTGGTTAAATGTTAAATTGTTATTAACTTATGGATATTTCCAGAAAAACGGACTTCAAAAACAAACACATCAATTTTAATGTTTCTAAATCTTTATAAGTACCCTCGAAATTATAATTATGTGCCAACATTCCAGTCTCCATCATAATCATACCGACATCTGTAACATGGCGGTCCCTTTTTATAATACTCGATCGTAAAAGTAAACAATTTATAACAAAAAAAACAAATGAAAATCTAACAATAAAATAATCATAAATGTATTTGGGGCTACGCCACATAGACATTTGGAATAAATGATATTACATTGTTTGATAATGACAACTAATATTATTGTAATAGTGTTTTTTTTTATCGTAATTTTAAAATTTGAATTCAGAGTTAAAATATTATTGGTTTTTTTTTGTCTTTTTCGATTTTAATTGATGTTTAAACATGTAAACAAAACAAAAACTATTACAGGAAGTGTAGTAGTCCTGTTGTTACATTACATGCAGCATATATTATTACATAGCTGTGTAATGGAAGAAAAAATAAAATTCTACGGTATGTAAAAACAATAAATAAATAAAGCTGCTTAAAGCTCGTAAAACGTGTGATCGTCGTGAGCAATATTCAGGTTGTGGAAAAAAATATTATGTATGTTTATGGATTAGATAATATATATATATGTAACATTATTATATTACGTATACAGTATTTACTCAACTGAATATAATATTATATTGTATCAAATGTATAAATAATAATAATAATAATAATAATATGTGTATGTATCTCGTACTACATTGGAGTGCAAATGGGCGTAAGTGTCAAGTCGACGGCAATAGTCGTAGTGGTTCAAGTCGACTTAATATGCGCCCGAACTTGAAATTTTAAAATCGGTAACGATAGGTACAACAGAGTGTAATCGGTACAAACTCGAGCCTTGAATTTATTTGTTCAATAAGTATGTAATATAAATAGTTGGTACGTAATGTACGAAATGTAAGAAAATACGTTTTCTAATATTATGTTAAATAAATCTATTTCTAAACATATAAATTTCATTGAGGGCGATTTGAATTTATTAATAAATATATAAATTTAAATAATTAGGCAATTTACAATTCGGGAAGAAATCATTTTGTTATTTGTACTGTTCTGTATCATTATGTACTATTTGTATATATTTTTGTTATTGTTGTGGCGCATAGTAAATCGGTCTACAGTGAAATTGGGTGGGCTAAAAAAACAAAAATAATAATAATAATGGAAAAAATAGGTTTCTTTTTGAAAGGTTGCATAATATGTAGACATATATTATAATAATAATAATAATAATAATATATCATAAGGAAATAAAATAAACAATACAGACACTTTATACTTATATAGATATTGTCGACCAGTGCATTTGAAGATTCACATACACAATAAGTTTGAAATATAACATTTTATGAATGGTACTTACAATTTTTGCATTTGCACTTCTTGATAAGCGTCTCGTCTCTAATTTCTTCATGACACGCTTTACAGTAATACCAAGCTCTAAATGAATAAATTTAATCATTTTAAATAACTGTATTATTAGACATGAAGATTTCCAATTCATTGAAGATATAAAAAATGAGTACGTATGTGTTATAATTTTAAAATCATAAAATTTATTTAATAACTATTATGATATTCTATTAATTTGAATTTAGAATTGTTTTTTAATGTTTAGAAATATAAATGTAGAATCCATATGTAATTCCACTATAGAGATTCAACTATTCCTATTTTTTAGAATAAATATAGTTGCATGTAATGTCATAGATACATACCTTTTTACTTCGTCGGCGGACTGAGCAATAAAGAAACCCTGAGTACTCGCCTGTATCTTAGAACCCCTCGGATTTATCGATATCTTACTGTCCCGTCCATCTTCTCCTTTTATCTCGATGGCCAACAACAGCAGTTTCAGTTTGGTGAAGCACAACCTGTACGTTAAAACATGAACGAGTATTAGACGAGTTTTTCTTAACGTTTAACTGGTTTTTATGTAATTTATGTCGGAATTTGTGTCAGCTGTCGAAAAAAAAAAATGTATCATGCTTAAGACAAGAAAACATGCAGCGTGAACAATTAAAATGCATCATGCAACATATTATTTAAACATTAATAAAACAAGACGAAAAATAAGGCTTATTTTACATGCTAAATAATGTTTTCATCATGGGGTTCTTGACCGATTAAGGACTTTTGATATTTATTATATTATTATAATTTATACTTCTGGATATTAGTTTGTCTGGCATGCTAAGTTGTTTACAGCTCGCCGAGATAACCTAAAAAGGCCCAAAGAGGAAAACTTTTTCAAAAGTTTATGATTAGTTTTTGTAAAGTATGTTAGTTGTAATAGAGGTTTTAAATAATCAGCAGACCCGTAAAATTTATATTAAAAAAATAATAATAATAAAATCAATATATTTTGAATTTATAATATTATTATTTATTAAATAGAGGTAGTCAATAAGTAGTTACATAAATTATGACTAAACGATCAATATTGTGTGTGTATTAATAATTTTAGTAGCGTGTGGATCAATATTAGTTAAAAATAGGTATATACAAATATAACGATAGTGATTAATTTTGTATTAGTCGTCAATTCTATTGATTTATTTTATAGGAACCTATACAAATATTTAAAGAACTCCATATTAACGTTTTAAAATTATTATATGTTTTAGCCAAAAAATATTAATCGTGTCGATATACTAAATATTTATATACAATAGGTTATGTAATGATAAAATTGTCAATACTTAAATAAAATAGTAATAAATAAAATTAATAATACCTAACGATAAATTTAATTATTATAACATTATAAATTTTACTATTAAACAGTATTCTATATAATATAGAATAATAATTTTAATTGTAAAATCAATAAGACTGATAGAATTGGTAGTTGTAGTTATTTCCAGTATACCTACCTATCACAAAAATAAAAAATAAAACTGATTGGTTGTAATAATATAAATATATATTCATTTTACATATATGAAGTATTATTTTAACTTTTCATTTATCTACAACGATTTTATGAAAAATAATCTAAATATCTAATTATGCCGGATTTATCTCCTAGATTAATTAAAATAGAACAATTTACAGCATCAATTATTATTGTAAGTGTGAAAAATGTGAATTGGTATTTTTAAAAAAATGATACGGTCTTTGTCATAATATTATATTTTATAACTATTTTTCTACCGAAATACAGTATAATATAAATAAACTCTATCAGCTATTTTTTTTTACATGCAAATACTGTATTTAAAAAAAAATATATATATATAAGTAAGACTTATATAATATAATATATACTTAAGACATATGTAATTATTATATAGAAATGAATTTGAGTTTCATTGTAAATGTAATATATGTATGTATCTATCATAATATACATATTATGATAATAATATAATATATTAATGTAATACCAATGTAATAAGAAAATATATAAACAAAGCTACTTGCGCATGAACTATTACCCAACATGCTTTGTTTACGAGGATAAAAAGAGAATAGTTGTGGAATATATTGGAGGGAAATAGAAATAAAAAAAACTAATTCAAGTCTCATTGTATTTACATGTACATGTACAATATTATTTCATCTAAGAGATTTTCACCACACGCTACGAATACAAACGGGACGCGGTATTATCAGCGGTTTTTAAACACTCAAAAAGTCTAATTAAGCCGATTTCTCCAACAAATTAATATATTGGATATTATTTAACCGATTATTCTATATATATTTATTATTGTTTCAATATCGACATGTTGACGTTTGAAAAAACGTTTTGACAGGGAAAACATAATTACAATCAGATGTATAGAAAGTTTAAGAATTTTCTACTAAATAATGATATCTATTAGAAAAAAAAGGAATCCCAATAAAAGATAAAATATGTAGAAACTATAGAAGATTAGTTAGTGAATTAAAAACATGTCAAATTATATAATAAAGACATATTTTTTAAAACATTTTATATAGTGCAAAATTGTATAGATGAATGAAAAAATTTAAAAGTCTAATAAAAATTTAAATATTATCAACTAAATGTATTGATAATACAAATTAAATACTAAATTTAAAAAAAATTGAATTTCATACATATGATATATTTTTTAATAAAATAAAATAAATTCTACTGTTATTCTAAGTTATTTTACATAATCAGATTTAGGAATCGTATAATAGCTACTACTTATTAAACGTCTAATGAATGTAAAATAATACAGTACTGTTTTGGGAGGTATTAAATTTTTAATTTTCTAACTTTTGTCGATTTAATCAAATGATTGATCAGAATTTTATATAACAGCAGTTCTTCACTTTAATTAGTGAAATATATTGAAATCCAATTAAACTATTTAAATTATTGACATCTAACTGTCTACCTAATCATCTATCTGTAACACGAAAATCTCATCACCCTGTATACGATGAACAGCAATCGTAATACCCCGGAGAAATTGACATCAATATATAGCTTACGTCACATGTAGGAACATTATACTATTCGCTAAATTATTCACTGATATACGAGAATACAAGAATGTGAAAATCGAAATGAAATCGGTGATTATGCGTAGAGGAAAAAAAATAAAACGACGAATAATTTCTTTAACTCTTTTTAGTAAATTAAAAATGTAATAAAAACAATAATAATTAATATTAATAATATTTTGCTTATGGCGGGGAAAGAAAAATATTCAAAATATGAATTTTTCGTTTGCTAGACAACTTTGAAATTGCTATTTTAAATATTAACGCGCGCTCATGCGTGCACGATAACCCTTTAAATCCCAATCACGTCCTCCGGGACGGAATAACGCTGTTGAGTTTTTATGAAGAGTAAAGAAAACGACTACACTTCGCGTACTCGCCATAAAGCTCGAGGTCAATGTGTTTTTTCGCTTGTATTAAAAATTTAAATTAGGAAACAAATAAAAAAACCAACTCCGTGTTTTAAAATACACGGATTGAGTGTAAAAAAACCCCCCGTAAAAACGTAAAATCAAATAGTACCTGTGTTGGTTATAAAAATGCACTAAATTATTAACTACATAATTTTGATAATTTTCAATGCATTTTTTAAATAGAATGTCCAATAAAAACCAATAAACACACAGAATATTTAAATCAAATGGAAAAATGTCAATTTAGTAATAATATTTAGTAAAAACTAAAAATATCCAAAGATAAAATATAAAATTTATATTAAAATTGATCAACATCTTAAACTATAACGTGTTTTTACTTATAAGATATTTTTACCTAACCTAAAATGTATATTTTGTCTACACCTCAAACCACCGTACCGCGTCCAGGTCCAATATTTATATCAATATAATATTATAACATATTATAGTAACTAACCTACTAAATAAAAAAATAAAAAAAGGATCAAAATACTATACAAATAATGATAATAATTATAAATAAATATTCGTTTTAGTAAACGTTTAAAATATTATAATATTATTTTGTTATATTCAGACAAAATCAAAATCAATAAAACAGCTCTTAGTAACTAGATTTATATTATTCTAATATGATCTATACGATGGAAATATAAGTGTGTTTGGGTTTAGGACGGGGACATTTGTAGTGTCGTGTGTGTGTGTGTGTGTATGTATGTGTGGCACTAGAGAGGGACTTACTCGCTGGCCTGCGGAAACGTCATGCCGGTGAATGATGGGGACAGGGTCTCCGTATACATCTCGCAGCCGGTGCCTTGCAGATAGTCGTTCTGCCAAGCTTGCGTATCCGGAGACTGAAATACACCAAACTCCACACTCTTCACAGGAACTATACACGGTATCAAACGCTCTATCACATCTCTACTCTACATCACATTCATCGGGTCGCAGACCGAAAATAAAAAAAAATGATAAAAAAAAAAAACAAACAAACAAAATAAAAATCGTAGGTAAAAAAAATAAAAAAAATTTAAAAAAGGTAATAAAAAAAGGTAATAAAAAAAAATAATAATAATATTAATTATATGAGTGGGTAATGATATTTTAACAGTTATGTAGTGAAACGAAAAGGTAGTAGGGGAAAAATATTATTTAGCCTGGGGTAGGGTTGTTATATGTTATATACTTAGTTCATACATTGGGAGTATTCGTATTGTATCTACCTATACGTGTGCAGTTAACGACAGAGTAAACGATTGTTAAAAACGTTATAGAAACTTGTGTATAAACATCGGAGTATTCGAAAACTGGGTTGCTCATAAAATATTTAGTTGAAAGCCGAAATGAATAAATTACCGATCGTTTGTTTTAATTCAAAAACGTTCGGGTCAAAAGTTTATAACGAGTATATTGTATTTACCCCTCGTGTTTATTACAAGTTATTAATTGAACGTAAATAATTAATGATATTTTTTTATCGTACCTAAATACAAAATTAAAATACCGAAATAATTCATGTTTAATATTTACTGGATAGAAAAATAAAGAAATATATTAAAATGCAAATCACTTACTATTGTTTTATTTTAGTACTATAATATTATATGCATGCAGTATAAGTAACACACCGAAAAGATAATAAAAATATATTGTCTGGATTTTGTCTATTTGGCGTCAAATACCAAACGATCTAGAAAATGAATAAAACACACGATAGCGGAATATATAAGTTTTCAATTTTGTGCATGACATGCTCGGATTCGAGTAGGTAAATACATTTTAATATTTTATATTAACTTGGTCGGACTAACGTGAAAAAAGTTTTAATAAAAACAAATCTTATTTTGTTTATGGTGAATTCGAAATCATATTAAATTTATTTGGGATTTCTTTTTCTTTTTGTGAATGTAAATTAATTTTCAAAACTTTTTGGATTTTTAAAAAAAATATAAAATATAAAATAATATTAAAAAAATATAAAAATAAAAATAAAAAAACCGAAAGTCATACTGTATATAGTTTTTATACGATGTGTTTCGAGCATTTCTATAATATATGTTTAATGTTTATATAAATATATTCTAATATATCTACTGAGTATAAATGTATACAGGTATTACACGTTTGGATAATATTTTGAATTGTATTCTTCATGTTTTGTTTAATAAATTATATTCTGTTCAAGTGGTACAAATCCACCATGATAAAAAAAAAACATATAAACTGGGCGAGAAATTGTCCACCACATTAGACGTAAAAATGATAAGCCAACGTATACGCGTACGTGCGGCGAGTACGACGCGCGTACGTACGTGCAATAATGATAATAATAATAAAAATATTTTAAAACAACAACAACAACAATAATAATACATTGTAAATTGGCAAGCTGATTTTTTTTTTTTTTTTTTTTTAATCTCGCGAAACAGCGTGTTTTTTGCGCATGGCTTTATTTATTTATTTATTTATTTTTTGCAAAACGGGTTCAAATTACCCTGAATTCTGAGCTGCGTGTCAAGACGAAAAGAGCCAAAAGCAATTCTAATTATAGGTTGTATTTTTTTCTGTTTTCTTTGTGTCGTTTAAAGTAAAATCAAAGACATAATTTATAAACAATTGAAAAAAAACAAATTGAAAACAAAAACATTCAAATGGTCTCTACTTCATGGACTACCGTAAACATAAATTTCATTTCTAAATTAATTTCTACAAGAGTACGATTTTATTATTGTTATTCAATCGTCATTTGGCAAATGTATAATAGATTTGACTACATTGCAGGAAGATTTCACCCGTTAAAGAAACTGGATCTGAGAAAAAAATATCTTTAATTATGTCCATAGCTATTTATTGGCCAATCTGGCAATTGAATAAAGTATACGAAACTATCTTACGAGTTAAACATTAAATTGAATTTATTAAAACTGTTCGTATAATCATTATAAAATCTAACAAAATAAAAGTAAAGATGGAAAACCAATAGGTATGATCTTTAAAATTTTGACAAGGTTTTGTTTGATAAGCGGATTGCATCACTGATTGTAAAATGTACGCAGTAACCAGTGGCATGTGCGATCTCTATGCTATCTCCTTCTCTTATTCCGTGTTAGTACCTATGTATTTAATAAATAATAATGTACATTTTTTACAAATTAAAATAAAAATACGTTATTTTACGATAAAAATTAATAATTATTTATTATAAATAACGAGTAATTCATCTTATTCCTTAAAAATGGGGGGGGGGTTAAGTTAATTAGTTTCTAAATAGTGACCGGTATTTTCTGTTTAATAAATTGTATTATTATCCATTAATTTAAGAAAATTTTAAAAAAGTCCAATGGAAAAACTTACAGAAGATAAAAAATGCAGTACTTAAAACATTCTTTATGGGGAATACAACAATAAAAATGACAAAAATAATAAATACCTACTACTTTTAATTATATTTATTGAAATTTTTGATTTAGTGTTTTCTCTAACCCCTTTTTCGGTATTCTTTTTGATATTTCTAGCTACGGTACTGGCAGTAAAAAAAAAAAAACGTTTACCTATAATTGATATCTATAACTGTGTCCGAGAAGCAGAGTCCCTTTGAACGTGATACAGCATAATTTATTGTATGTTAAATGAACTATAGTTTCATAGAAAACGTTTAATGCAGAACGTAGGTAATATATATATATATATATTGTAGAGGCGCACGAAAAAAAAAATGAAAATGATAAAAAATATATAATAATATAGTAATAATAAAAAAAAAATTAAAAAACACGTGGGCATAACAAACAGATTTGAGATGCAGAAAATCATGGAAAACGTCCGACGGGTAAAAATAAAATTTTGTAAAAAAAAACATCAACAATATCGCCGTCGGTACAGCATAATGTTATATTATTTCGGACACGTTATTTAAGTCCACTTACTCAGTGGCATGCGCAAACGGCATGCCAATGAATGTCGGGCTCAGCGTTTCCGTATACATCTCCATGCCGGTACCGCGCAGATAGTCGTTCTGCCACGTTTGTATAGCATCCGGTGCCACCACGCACCTCGTGTTCTGCTAACAGATATCGTCTAACACACTTATTCACCACGACCAATACATTTCGTTCGATTTTGTCTCAAACGATTATTATTTCGTTTAAGGTTTAAAAGAAGAAAAACAAATACAATGCACATTGGTAATAAACGCAAAAAAACGAGGATAACACCAAAAATTCTCGCATGTATATAGGTCAATCGATATAAGTGATATAATCGTGTCGATACACTATGTACAATAACAACTTAAATCGGATATATTATATATAATAATATTAATTGTTGTACAGTTTTCGAGTTGGTATAATTGATAATTGCATACTTCGTAGTCGTTAAACTTAATGGATCAAAATTATATTATTATTATTATTATTATTATTGTTATATTATTATATAATAATAATCGTGTGTATAGTTTACACCTCATTAAATTTAATAATAATAATAATAATAATCTATTATGATATTATCATGTTTTTCCTTTCAGTCGATAAACGCGCAACAGAGTTAGAGAAGTGTTCTAATAAGCTCAAGCGGACTGGTTAAGAATGACTCACCGTTTTGAACGACCTCATGGCGAACAAGTTCGCCATCATAGTGGAGAAACCCGGTGCCAGACAACTCTGTGCGATAAAACCGAGTTTCAGCTCGGCCAGGCAGATCACGTCATCTCCTTGTTTCCAGTCCCACGACGGAATGTTAAGTAAATACGCCTGTTGGAGAAATTTAAAAATTTTAAGTTAGTTTGAGGAAGAAAAGAAACATATGGCATAAAAAATTCAACGAGTCTACTGCGTGTTAGTTTTCATTAAACGAATGTATTATATACATTTCGACAACTATAACTAACAAACATTATAAAATTACCTTTAAATCATAGGTGTAGTTTTTTACTATACCAACGAATACACGAAAACAAAGGACTAGAATAAAGCAGTAAATTACTCAGTCGAAAAAATTAATAATACATTATAAGCTCGGGTACATTTTTTCTTATTAAAACGACATTATGATAACAGTTTTAAAATTTGATAAATTTAACTATTTTTAGATTCAGACTATTTAAGTTATATATTAATACAGTTGTATGTTATATTTTCTGATATTTATAAGTATACATATAATGCGACCGTACAATATGATATATAAATATTGAATACCGAAAGACCGTTGTTTTAATAATATTAGATTAATTCAATTATTACGGACAGTGAAAAAATTAACGTATCCCAGTAAACGAATTCCTAAACACATTCGCCAAAACAACGTTAATATAAAAATAAATCTCAAAAAGTGTTCTGTTCTTAAACTCGGAGTTAAAACAATAATAAGTTCAAAAAAAAAAAACGACGAAATAATAGGTATATTAGTTTTATAATATATATAATATACGTACTTTGTTGTGATACTGCATGAGTTGTATTATAACCCTTATGTCGTCCGAATAGTTTTTTATAGAAATGACCCTCATTATGTTCGCAGCATCTTCAGCATCCGGGTCTTGGCAGTACTTGTTCGCCAACACCAGACAAGCGTCTGCCTCGTGGACCTAAAATTCAATTATCTGTGTTTTACACTCACTGTTCGCTATGTACACACACAAATGTAATACACAACGAATAATATTATTATTGTCGTACAACAAAGGATGAACACTTTTCGCAGTATTTCGAAAAGTACTTATCGCTTGAATAATAATGATAATTATTTAGTTAAACACTAAAGCTCATTTTCCAAAAAAATAGTATTAGTTTAATAATAATAATATAACGGCGATTTCAACACATGCATAATACCGTATGCGTAACATGCTACAATACTGTTATGTCAGATCAAACGTATTAATAATACAATAATTTGTTGTAAAAAAATGTTTAAAATATACACATGCATTACATTATATTATATAACTACAGTGATGTGAATTTTACAAATTAGCAGAACAAAATGTTTATAATATAATTATTATTATTATGATAAAAAACGAACTAAAATATTAATGATTTAATAAAAAGAAATTAATATTTTATTTGTTTATATATATTTACCGATTTAAAAAAATTGACTACATAAAATTCACATTTCTATTCATATATATATATATATAGGATATATGTATATATTTCTAAATTAGTAAATAATAAAATGTGTAATTTACAGGCAAGATGCATTAATAAAATATTATAAGTATAGTGAATATAAGTAGGTTTAATGTATATTTTATTATATATCCACGTATGAAAAATGAACTACAATATTGCATGTAAAAAATGAAAACTACGCAATGATCTTGTATATATACATATACAATTTCAATTAAATGATGCGTTATATATTAGAATTGTGAAAATGTCTTCTTATGTCGAGTTATTAGTTTGTCGTTAACGGTTATATCGTAGATACAAGTTGTTTTTAAATACAAGTATGGTACAAAAGCATGCGCTGTTAAAACGAATTTTAGAAACATATCATATAAAAAAAAATATTTCATAAAAACCAAGTCGTAGTTCAATTATTTTTGGCTGTGTGTTTGAGTAAAATTGTTATAAGTTAATGTATATACACATACGCTCATTCGAGGATATTTAAATTACTTTATATAAATAAGTATATGTATAAAAAGGGGATTTCTTTCAACATCTTCACTAATACTATGTTCTCACATATTTTCGGTTTCAATTGAGTATTTAATTGAATTTTGGATTTTTTTTTTTTTTTTTTTTATCATAACAGCAATTTTTAATTTTAAAGCAAAATATTATTGTATTACTTAATATTATTTTTATACAAAATTATTAGTTTAATATTTAACTGTAAGAATAATTTGTATATTTTTTTTTCGAGTTAGTATTAAAAGTATAAAAGAGCCGAATGTGTTTTAAAAATTATAGTGAAGTATTTCTATGCATTTTCTTTTATGATAAGTAGTATATTATAGTCTATACAATTTACATTTATAGTTAAAATTTAATATTTATGAATACAAATATAAGATATAAAAATTTAAAAGAATAATTTTTGTCCATCATTATAAAAATAAAAAAGAAAACTTATGTAGTACATTAAACAGAATCCCTTATATAATTACGTATAATATATATATATTATTTTTAAATCAATTTTTTTTAATGTTGAATAAGTTATTAATTAGAATAATTATAATTATAAGGATAAAGAACAACATATGAAATTAGTATACAAGAAGTGAACATTTAAGAGTGGGGATTCAATGATAGATAAAATACGAGAGAATAGATTAAGATTACTTTGGTAAAAAGGGAGCGAATGCAGAAAACAGATAAAAACATTTTTATCAAAAGAAATAGGTATCTAAAATGAGGTAACATGTAAAGGAAAATTATATAAAGTTGATTGGTGTAAGAGAATAATATTGCAGAAGTCTATTACAGTAGAAGTGAATAACTAGTTGAAAAAGAAGACACGGATAGAAAAAAAATCATTCTTACGAACAAATAATACAATTTATGAAATATAACCTGCTAAATAATCATAAGTAAACTGATTGAAGAAGAAAAATTAAAACAAATTATTGTAAATATTACTATTGAATACTTCAAAATATTTCTACAAAAAAATGTAAAAGAAACCGATTGATTATGAATCAATATTTTCAAGATAATAATAATTTATAATGTAAGTATATAAAAAAATTTAACTAAATATCATGCTGTACTCATGATATGCTGTACTCATGTATATATTATGTAGATAGGATAGATTTAAATAAAATAGTTAAAAATAGAATACATCCATGATGTAAATTATTATAATATGTTTAAGTAGTGCAAGCTTTTCTAGAACCATAAGTGGCTACTGATCAGTAAGTGATAGTAGGTGATATACATTATTTTTTTATTGGCGAGTTCAAAGGATGTCAGAAGTAGAGATTTCTCAAGTATAAAATGTAGAAAACGAGTATCTACAATGATCAGCACTATATATCAAAAGAAATGCAGGTTTTTATTATATAGATTGATTCAATAGATCTAGGGAATTTTTTGAAAAGCTTTAGATAAATAATTAATAAGAGGCTGGAAAAAATCGTTCAAGATAAAATAAAATATCTAAAGAATTATAATATCAGTATAGTTAAAAGAAAATTCTGTAGAATAATAATTTTAAAAACAAAATTAACAATAAATAATACATTTATTTATTATGTAAAGTTGGAATGCAATATATTTTAAATATGAAGGAAAGTCAGTTGGATAAATTAGCTGAATCAGATTAGTCTGAGTCATTCGTACAAATGCAAGTATAGACAATGGGAAGTTAGGCTGTAAATGTATAAGTTTATATGTATAAATAAAGTATGTATTTGTTTAAATCACAAAAATCCATCACCAGCATCATATCAATCCAAAAATTGCAACCATCATTCAATTTGTGCTAAAGCCATTTGTTTGGACATACCTTTACCCTTTGCAAATCAATAGGGTTCATTATAGAACCTTGGAAGAACTCGACAGTGGTAAAATGTCGCTTGAAAAGTCCTTCCAGTTCCAGATCAGGTGGCTTCCTACGGTTTGGAAAATACCAAAAAAATAACTAAATGAAGCATAGCTAATACTGACATGTCTTCTATAAAATATATATTGCACACTGTATCCTAATTATTATATTATATAAATATCATAATATAATTCAACAAATATAAAAATCTATAGTTCAGAAATCCGTTTAAAATCTCTAACTAGTCACTAAATGGTAAAAGATACAATATAGTAAAACAATAAACGGCTATATAAACGCTATATAAATAAATAACTTTTTTTTTAATTATGTCTTTGTAATAGCAGACACAAACAGAGTATCACATTTCCATCAGTTTGAATCTGCATATATATAGCTATTATAAGTTTTATGTATCGATTTCAGAACCGTCACTCATCCAATTCTAAACTACTTTCCTCTTAAATATATGAAAAAAACTCATCTACCTTTATAGTTAATATTAAAAAAAAAAAAAAAAAAAAACACAATAAAACAATACTATCGTCAATGTCTGTTCAAGTTCCTGTCCTAAGTTTTTAGTATTTGTATTTATACAAATTTGGGATATACATATACATATACATATTATATACAGACCGATCAGAAATTTATGATAAAAAAAAATGGTAGTGATTACGTACGATTTTAATATCATTTTCATTATTTTTAGAACCTGATATTCTGATCACTCTGTATATATAAATATATAATAAAATATGATAGCTAAATACATGGTTCAAAGCAAAATACATTAGTTCTTTACACTTTCAACTTTTGTTATAGCCCAGTGGCGTGGCGAAAAGGAAATTGCCACCGAGTTTCTCAATGGATGGGTTCATGGATCTGGATGATAATTTGGTTTATTACAATGAATGAATTCATATTTAAATATATTAAAATATTTTTTTTGTGAATGTTTTATTCATGAAGTTTACTTGTAGGTAGTAATTTTAATAAGTAGCAAAGATATAATGACGTTTTATATTTATTAAAAACTACGAAGATTGGTTACTGTGAAAAAATGTTTAGTGCAGAGTGGGAAATTTTTGACTTGTCTCTGAAAATTTATAATTTCACCACGCCACTGTTATAGCCTATACTAATATATGTAAATACTGTTTGATCAAGAGGCTTAACAAATCTAAATGACGATAATAATTTATGTTCGGTGAAAAAAAAAATAATAATAATAATAAAAAGAAATATTATTTAAAACAAAATATACGTATGTATAACATAATAAACATACATAATACATATATAATAATATTATATTATATATGTATATCTATCTAGAACTAATAAGAATTGTTTCTATTTCGTATCAGACTACATGTAGCTGTTATAACAATAATAATCGGTCTATAATATAATATATTATTATGGAAACTGAGCACAAATCGATAAGAAACATTTCGACAGTAAGAATCGGGTTGAGAGTGGGTATTTACCTTCACCCTCTCTAGATCTACTGCGTTCATCATTGTACCCTGAAAAAACTCGACAGTGGTGTAGTGACGTTTGAGCAGCCCTTCCAATTCTAAATCTGGCTCTTTTCTGCAAATTACACACAACGTCGTACCTAATATGTTTTCCACTTAAAAACGTTTATATAGACATATATAATATAAAATGAAATGAAATAAATATACATAATAGTATGTTATAATAAATAATAAATATGACAAAACAAAAAAAGAGCTAAAACGTGATTTCAACAACTATAAATATAAATAATTATGCCCCGTGAATGTCGTTGTTTTTCAACCATGTATTTATAATTATTATTTTATAAATTGTATGTCGTACCTGTGTAAAAATACCACTTCAACGTCAACGTCCTCCCTGTCTTCGTGTAAAAAATCTTTCAGAAAATGCGAAACTGACTCATAGGTAATGTGTCCGCAAACGACGATGTGCCTATTTTTTTAGGAATAAAAACATATTAATTTATATATTTACATAACTCTATATAAAAAAAAAAATAACTGATAAGAATAATAATGATAATTAAAAAAATATGTATTTTTGTATATGCACCGACGAGGGGCACTAAAGTTAAATCCTAATAAAACAAAGAAAAACAAAAAAATAATTAAATGATACTACATTATAATAATTTATATAATATTTATGTAAGCAAAATGATTGAGTGAAGTGCATATATTTTCAAATAACAAAAAATAAATCGTTTATGTTGTGTGATCGCCATTGTTCGTGGAGTTCACACAACTTATTGTAATAAATTAACAAGAACTAAAGTGAATATTCTGTAAAACTGCTCTAACACTGTCAAATTTTTTAATGTATTTTTACCTAAAAAAAAAAAAAAATAATAATAATTTTATAAAAATACAAAAATAAAAACAATAGAAAAATATTATTGATACGTTAATTTATACTATTTTGCCATCGATATAGACACTACTGATTTAAGCGTGTTTACTGAATGTGTTCAAACTACATAATAATAATAATAATAATAATTATAATATTATTAACAATAATAATGGTTATGTAGGTATAATACAAATATTAGTAGTGATATTTACATAAAATTAATATAGTATTTCGTGGTCTAAAAAACAAATAGGATTCAGGCAAAATTAATATTGTTACGTGCAGTTATTCGAAATAAAACAACAACAAAAAATTAATAATATACATATACAATATATTGTTATACGTATAAGTTTCATAGATTAAACCTACGCACATTGCGAATTTGTGTTATTTATGACGTATCAGCCACACAACAATTGAATATAATATAACATAGGGTTATAATTTAGCAACTCGGCACGGTAGCAAAAGTTGCATTTGTAGGTAAATTCCATAAATATAATAAAAGGTATATTTTGTAATTTTACTTATACGTTCGAGTAGTCTCTATAAACTGTTTATTTAATATCATATTATATTGTATAATATTATATTGGAATAGATGAGAGTATCCGTGAAACGTACATGTCATATTATTATTATTTATAATATTATGTTGTGATGATGACAATAAAATGAAAAATAATATTAGAATATTATAAATATTGTGAAAGTGCTGTAGTAATATTATATTGTAGATAAATTTGACGCTGAATATCGTAGGCCTATATTCCATAGAAAAATATTGTTCGAAGCTTGAAAGCTTAGTAAAAATATAAAGTACTTAAAATATTATTATATAAATGTGATGTATATATAATAAATTTATAAATGCTAATAATATATTATATATTATATGGTATTCAAAATATTACCTCCTTCCACGTTCATTCTTGAGGGTTCCTCCGTATTTTGGTCTAGTTCCGATCAGGTCAATTATCTCGGGTATACAACTCGCAAAAATCGCCTAAAGGAACCCCAAATCATTCAAGGATAGTTCAAAATTTTAAGAAACATACATGAGAAATTTGCGCCGCGTAATAAATAAATAACTATATAATATTAACATTATCGCATATTATTGAACCTAATTTTATGATTATTGTGTATTTCGTGTGTGTGTATATTTTATTAATAATTATGTGTCAATGTTTTCGTGTTCGCCCACGTGTGTGTGTGTGTGTGTGTGACTTGTACTGCAATTATTATAATATTTGACAATATGTGTTTTTTGACTATATAGACAAGTGCACGATGACAGTCCGACTCACACTAAACGAAATGGAGAACATTGAGAATAATAGTCAATCGGAACTCGGAATCGTTCAAGTAAGGTCGTTCATATTTTCTCAGTTTTCATAGTATAATAAT
This sequence comes from Eriosoma lanigerum, assembly GCA_013282895.1. NCBI lineage: Eukaryota > Metazoa > Arthropoda > Insecta > Hemiptera > Aphididae > Eriosoma > Eriosoma lanigerum. The sequence continues at coordinate 12,964,418 of CM023359.1, read as the reverse complement.
TATCTGTTCAGACGAAAAAATAAAAATTGTAAATAAAAGCCCGTATTTTAATTATTTTGTGAGATTATATTGTCAGTTTTTACCGCCAATAAAATTTACCACCTAAAATATTATATTTCGTGTTGGTGAAATTATAAAAAAAAAATAATAATAATATAAAAAAAAAAAAACGTACATTTAAAAAAATAATTTTAATTATAATTGTGTTAAATTTTTAAGGAATAAAACACTTATTGAGAGAGCACACCTAAAGAAACGTGGCTTGTTAGCGATCAGCAGTAACACATTGTTAAGTATTTACGTAAAAACAACTATAATACATCGTAATTTGAAATTATTTCTATACATATTTTAAAATAATTTCAATAAGTTCACACATACAAAACCTTGCGAAATATTTTTAGTATGTTAAAAAAAACAATTACATTACAAAAAAAAAAATTTTCATGCTTAATATTGTAGTTATTTCATTGTTGTAATATCTATTCTATCCTAACTTTATTGTTAAATCATGTGAGTGTATAATTATATTGTTATGATTCATTCGGAAATCTACCAACGAGCCAATGTTTCTTGGTGTACAAACAATAAATAACAAAACAAAACCAAAAAAAAAAAAAAAAAATGCAAAAAACAAAAAACAAAAAAAATGAAACACACAACAACTCATAATAATGCACCTGCTATTTTAACATTTTGAGTTTAAAAAATAATAAAATATAAAAATATAAAATAATAAAACTGTGTGGCGGAAAAAACTGTTATCTCATTTTAGGCACCTTACTTTTGTCAGCGTCTTAAAAATACAAAAAAAATATAAAAATTTAACTACCTTTATTGTAACTAGTAAAGCACATTTGTCCCTGTATTTCTTTTAAAATTTATCTAGTTATCAAAACGTTTACTATGTTTCTGTTTACGAGGAAAATAAAATGTGTTTAAAAATATATATCCGCGCCGAGTTGTTTAAATAAACAAAACATAAATCGTTCACTTTAATTTCCAAATATTCATAAAATATTACAAAACAAAAATAATTATAATAAATAAATAAATAAAATATGGTTTGAATATATTCTACATTCTTTCATGGCACGTAATATTCGAAAAAATTAGATAATAATGCTTAATAAAATAAAATAAAAATGTTATTAATGAGGAAAAATATATCCTATGACAATAATATAATATCGATATATTATGTATATTATGTTTTTATTACTGACAAAACTAATGAAGCTATTAAGTGCGAATTCTACATGTATTGGGTTTGCAAAAAATAAAATTAAATAAAAAATAATAATAATAACGAATCTAACATCTAAATTTATTATAGAAATTGTTAACTATATAATATAATAATATATATATAATGTACTCTAAACTATTTTTTTTTCGACTATGTAAGGGGATATAAATTTATTTATTTTTTTGTTCATGCCACCAAGATAACTGATTTGGCTACGATGGTAGATGTCGCGTGATGTTTATGTGACAATGTATTTTCACGGCCTGGCTGAACAACATAACTTATATTATATTTTTAGCTTAAATCTCATACACACGTGGTGATTGCACCTACGATACCACAGATCAACATCTGTTTTGCACTTAGGCCTGCAGAATACCACATTTTATTCCGAAACGACCGTTGCGGCGGCGGCGGCGTCGGCGTTTCGGAAATAATATCTTTATTATTATATTCATTCTTTATATTCATCGCGCGATTATTATTATAAATATTTTTAAACATTATTTTATCCGCGGAAATAATAATCAAATTTCCACGGTATAAACAATGAATTTATGTCATATTTTTTTCTATTATCATAAAGAAAACAGAACTAGTAATTATAATAATTATCGTACTTATCGTATAAAAATTATACACTCTCGAACATTTATCATACGCAGTAATAATAAATTAATAATATTATTATTATAAAAAGTTAACACCTTGTGATGAACGTAATTTCGTCGTAATAAATGGAAACACAATCGAAAAAACTAAGCCAAAAGTTTTACATAAAATATTATGCCGTTATGAAATATTAACAATAAATTATAGATGCTTGTTCATAAAAATCGTATTGTATAGAAATAATCCGTGAAAATACATTGTTTCCATTTTGCGTTATACTCCAAATTTATAAATAAAAAAAAAAGTTGTATTATATTGTAATATGTAGCGTTAAGCGAACAAAATGCAATCTAATCGATCGTGAGACTAAAGGAAATCAACCCCATCGAAGCGTATAACAAATGCGGTCCTATTTATTTCAGAAGATTACTTTTTTTTTACTTATTATTATTATTTATTTTTTTTTTTTTGTATAAATAATAAAAATAATAAAATTACAAATTATATTATATTAATTAATATATGTAAGTTATTAAGTAATGTACGAAATACGAAAAATAATAATAATAATTCATTGGCGATTCTTGCCTTCGCCTTTCTCGCTTGTACTCCCCACCGTATCGCTTCCTGTTGCCAGCGAGCTCGGTGATTTCGGGTATCCAGCTTGCCATCACAGCCTATCACCGTTCGGTTAACAATACAACATTAACATATTAAAAAAAACCCCAAACAAAACAAAACAAAACAAAAACGAACAAAACGGAACAAAAAATTTAAAAAACCACTATTACATATCGTGTAAATCGCTAAGATATTATGAAGTATTGTAATATTACACATTATTATAATATATAATATTGTAATGTGGTTATTTTTATTTTCGTCCTAGGTTCGAGCGATTACGTCGAAAAAATATTTTTTTTAAAAAATACATTGAGAAAAAAACAAGTCGACATGTCGGATAAGGGTTGTTGACGGTTATATTATAATATTATGGTCGGCCACCGGCCAACCACCCCCCAAAGTAAATCCATTAATATCTTTTAAAAATACGGTAATACGGCCGTTTTTGACGGGGTGGTTGTTTAATCGTCGTCGGGCGATGAACTTTCTTAAATAAAAATGAAAAAAAAAAAAAAAAAATAGAGAGAAATGGATAAAAATACCGAAATAAAGAAGATTAATTCCGACGTAACCGAAAGAACCGATTAATTATTATGCGCATTATGGTATCGTATCGGCTAAACGTCAGGTCGACAGTGGTATATTATATTATGGTCGAACGACCATAAAACATTTAACGTGAAAACGACAATGCAGTCATTTATCAGTGCCGCGCCGAAGACGTTGTCGTCGTCGGTGTCATCGCGGCTGGTACGACCGCAATAAACCCGCACCCGATGACCCAGTTCTCATTCTTTTCATAATACACATTGTAACGTAAAAAAGTTTAAAAGGTTAATCGCGAGTTATAAAATAGATTTAAACTTTGCACGTCGCATAAAGAAATAATAATAATAATAATAATAATAATATTATAACATTTATTATTGGTGTATAACGTTTAACAATAATTGACGTGTATAATATTATAACAAAAATAATAATAACAATAATAATGAAAATGAAAAATAATATCTAAGTATTGTATTATTAGAATAGTTAGAGACATATTAGTATAATAATATTACGTTAACCTAGTTCGATTTGTTTTCGCTATTTTTACCATCAATAATAAATCATCATTTATTTGTGTTTGGAAAAAATATATTACTCCTTCGTGAAATTTCATTAGGCATATTATAATATTATCGTTCAAATAATATAATATATCTTCTCAGAGTAAAAGGTCATTATATTAAATTTCACAAAGTTTAAATACTTTTAAAGTTCTAACAGAATTATAGCGTCACATCAATATTAATAAGTTATTTACATGAAATTCCCAATAATTTTAGGTAAAAAACCAATTACAATTTCTGAAATTAATGTACCTACTATGTTAGTTTTTGCGTATTATTTATTATTGTCCACATTTTGTATTATTACTATAACGTTTTATGACCTTCGTGTTTTACTATTAGTGTAATACGGTTAAATTACAGGGTTAATGCAGCAGACACAAGTCATATTATTGTAAGATAAAAAAAATAACAGGGTATAATCTAGACAAAAAATTATTATAATAATAATAATAGTGATAACAACTAATGCATGCAAACAAAGGAATATTGGTGTGTTTACACGCAGAGAACGCTTGTCGGCAAAAAACAATGAGAATAATATAGTTTTAGTTCAGTTTAAAAAAGTGAAAATGGAAGAAATAAAGAAGCATAATATTAAAAAGAAAAATCGTTTCGTATGTAGGTCAATGTAGGCAAGTGCGTGTTGGATTTGAAAATTAAAAATATTAGAAATATCGTTTAGATAGGTGACAGACAAAATGAAAATCGATTGTTATACGGAATATAATATTAATTATTATAATATCGATTCCGCGACGTATTTAATGTTTATATACCTCTTTCCATGTTCACGTTTCAACTCTCCACCATACTTTGATCTACTTCCTACGAGTTCTATAATTTCTGGTATGCTACTAGCAAATATTGCCTAAGTGATAATAAAACAAAATATAAAATAATGATAATTTATTGTATTATGTTAAATTAAATAATTTTTTTATACATAATATTATTATTACAAATGATATGACGATTACTTATACTATATTTGTAATAGGTATCTAAAATTAGAGAAATGTCAAAAGCACACTCGTAAAATATGATATATATAATATATAAAATCATTTAATGATCACATTATCATAAACAATAATAACAATAATATTAATAATGTATTGTACAGAAAAACGTAGGTATGAGAAAATTCTATAACAATTTAATACGCCACAAACACGTCCGCATATAATATACGTATACGCCATATATTTTATAACAAAAAAAAAAAAAAAAAACAATTCCAAATTATACTTTATTCGTTAACTATATAATAATAACAATAATAATAATATTATGATCGAATAAATTGCATGCATTATGAATAATTTTGTACATTTAAATTTTCGTTCGCATCGGCGATAGACGTAATCAAAACTAATTAATCTGTCGTGACACGTGACTAATCTCAGGATATTATAATTCCACCAATGTTCATGCAAATCCAAGTTTACGTATACGCTGGTGACACAGCGCGTGTACAAGTTTAAACGAATATCGAAAAATAAAAATAATATTATCGATTCGCGTAAATATTATGCTCAAGCTGCCAAACATTTAAGTGTTTACCTTGGACATGTTATGTTAAGCATATTGTAACATAATAAAATATATGAATAAAAATCTAATAAAAAAAGCGCTAAAAAAAAAATGTCTTGTATGTAAATGAAGCAAACTATATATTATTATAATAGGTAATGTATTATATTATTATATGTACCTACGAAATTGTTTACACAGTATAATATTAGTATATCGGTTTGCGATATTAGCTATATTATAATAACTATAATGTGGATATTTATAGAGAAATAATATTATTAAAAAAAAAGTGTAAAATGACCTTTTACTCCAATTTGTCTCTCGGAAACAAATACTGTACTAGCCCGTGAGTAAAGTAAACTAGAGCTTTTTGTCGATGTTCATACCTTGTAATGCATATAATATGTTTATGTAAAAAAAAATTACAGCCAGCTTTTTTATAGCTCTTTATGAATAATTAAATAAAAATAATACATCTAACTAACTAAAAAAAAAAAATACGTGTATTATAGCGTTTTACCTGCTGAAAGCTTCTGCCACACAAAAATTGTTCGTTTATTTTTAGTTTGATTATTTATTACAAATACAAATTATATATTATATTTATTGCGCAAAATAAAAACAAAACATATTATTCACATATTTATTTTTATCTTCGTCATTTCCCTTTTTATTGGGGGAAAATTCATATTAATATATAATGTTTAATGATATTCTTATAAAATAAATACATCCATTTGTTCGTTTCTTTCCGCCCCCGGGGGGCGCCGTACATTCTCAATGCTAAATTCGAATATCATTAAAGCAAATTTAGACGAACAGCACTCATGCACTGCCAAAATATAATAAGTGGTAATGGGTATAGTATTTTTTTTTTATTTTTAATGTTATTATGATTTCATTGGCTTTTTTTCATTTAAGTACATTTTATTTAATTACTTAATATGTGTAGTATTTTCGCCGATATTACGATATTATCGTCCCCGATCGTGTAATAATAATTGTTTTAGCCAAATATCAACGTTCCTATATTTACGTGGCACATAACATTTTATTGGTTATAATTATTCGAATGTGTTTCAAGACTTAAGATAAACGGATAGTCAAAACGTAAAAAAGTAAAATATAATGTAGATAATTAAAAAGAAACAAATCACTTACGAGGCCGACGAGTAGGAAAAATACTAGAAAAGTTCTGCCCAAAATAGTCTGGCAAAACACATCTCCGTATCCGACTGTGGACATGGTGACAATCAAAAAGTATACACAAGTCCAGTATGATAACCGTTGTTGGTTTTGAAACTCAAACGGATCTCCCGAGTTTTCTAACTAAAATATTCCAAAAACCATTTCGGTTCAATAATAACATTCGCATCAAGGTCGTATCCATAAGAAGGATTTTATAAAGCACAATAGATTTGTGACATTGCGTAAACGCAGTTTATGGTAAATTATTTTATATATTTTTCAAATTGTTCTCCACAAGGTGAGTTTTAAATGCCAGTTAAATATCTAAAATTTCATTTTTTAATTTAATCAATTTAAATCATAAAAATATTTATAATTTTTTAAGTCGGGTGACTTCAATAATATTTTTATTTCATTCACTCGATGCAATTACTTTTATGTATGAATCTATTAATGAACACAATTTATCAGTAAGATTTTGATATAAGAAGACAAAAAACATTCTCATTAAATACGACCTTAATTAATTTAAAATTTGTAATTTTAAAAAATGTTACATAATATCTGAAAATTGTAGCTTTTTTTGTGGATTAGATATAGCTATTATTTTTTTATTTTTTACTATTAGAAATAAGAAAATAATTTAATTAAACGAAGTTTGAGTAGGTTGTACTTACTAGATGGATGATTCCGGCGGCGGTCAACCACACGGATATAAAAATAGACACGAGTTGAGCAAGTCGAATTGAACTCGACGTTTTTAGAATGTTTAAATATTGCAAAATATCAGGCACTGTCATTAGGCGCAGAGCACGAAGGAACCTGAGACCTAAAAAATTGCAAAAAAGAATATATTTATATTTAAAAACTTGAAACAATTACATTAAATAATTAAGGTATTTCTTGAAATAAATTTTAAAATAATATTTCATTGTATTTACCTATCCAAGTTCGACCTAAGTATATTGAAAGAAACGACGGTGGAATCGTGAAGTAGTCTACAAACGAATACATTTCTAACATAAACCATAACTTATCACTGGCGGCTATAAACTATAAGCAAACAAGATACCAATTTTATAAACCTTAAATTTAAGATTTTAATAATTATATTATAAAATAAAAGAAAGACATCATAATAATAAGCATTAGGTTAATTGTCAATCAAAATTAAAAGAAACTATAATAATAATAATACGAATTTATGAAAATAATACGTTTAAAACGTATAAATAAATTTATAGATATTTTCTTAATGTATTATTATTATTAAATTTAAATTTAAATAATAGAAAATAAATCTTTAAAGTCCAGATAATGTGATTACTCAAATATTATAAATTAATTAATAATATATTATAGTATGAAAACTGTAGTCGCTCATAAATGTTCATCTTTATTTTCAATTATATAGTAAAGTAATAATATGTAAATTATTTAAACTTTCTTAAATTAATAAAATAAAATATGCATTATATTTCTAATAATTTAAAAATATTTATGTCTAAGATTATAAATATTATAATATAAATTGAACTGGACAATTTTCTCAGTTTTCATTTCTGTATATTAATTTTATAATGCCTTTTAGAGAATGTATTCATATAAATGAAATTGAATTTACTATTAAAGAAATTTAATGATAATACAATTATATTTTCGTTTTATAGTTTTATACATACTCAAAAAATGAACCCAATCAAATAACATTTATTATTTAATAAACGTGTAAATTATAAAAAAAGAACAGCATAAACTTACTCTTATAAAATAGTAAACCATAAAAAAAATATTGAATGCTAAATCTACTTGTTGAGTAACATTGTGACTCCACCTTTGGCATCGTTCAACCTCTTCACTGTAAACAAAACAAAAACATATAAAAGTGAATTATAGCTAATTAGGGAAATTTTATAATTTTGAACTGTATTATACTTACTTGGAGGCGTCGATAAAATATATAATTAGAGATGCTATACTTAAAATAAACACAAGCACCACCTGAAAATAAAATAAAAACAATATTTAAATTATATATTACAATTTTAGATAATTCTAATAAATATCATAATTATCAAAACTATTGTAAAATTGTATGATTTTCTCTCGAATAATTTGTACACAGTATATTGATGGCACCAGAATCAATTTTATTTTAATTAAATTATTTAATGCCTAGTAAAATTAGCATACATATTAAATTATAATAATAAAGTTAATTTTAAAATCAGGACAATGTTACGTATACATATTAGTTTTTCAATATCCGGTGACTCGTTATAAAATTGAAGAAAACAAAGTACTGTATCTGTCCTAATATATTGATATTATAATACGTGTATATCGGATTTGTGTAATTTCTTAATAAAACCAAATAGAAAACCGTTCAATCGTTAAATAAATAGTAATTCTAAGTTCGCATAAATTCTAAATGATAGTATAAAACGAAATATCGTAAACACGTGCATATAAAGGTGTTGTTGAAATTCAGATTTTCCTCTATTTTTAATTAAATCACAAACTTAAATATTTATTTTAGGAAATCTATATAAAAAACAATGTTATAAAATAAACGGCCAGAAATAACAATTTATGTAATACTCAGTCAGTACTATTTGTTAATTTATTAGTTTGGTCTATAAAATCACAAAAATTTTATAGTTTTAAATTGTTTTCGTACGAGTAATAATTAAATATTTTTGACCAAAATGTTAAAGATATTTTAGTTTTATATGTACTTTATCGTAAAATAAAGTTTTATATTAATATTCTAGTAAAAACTTTTCTAATTGCAAGTTATATAAATATGACACATCAACTGACATTTCTAACACTCTAAAATATCTACAAAATATGATTAGTGATAATATATTATATTCTAGAGAATATATATGAAAAAACCGATTTAATATTTGATTAAAAACCTCGATATATATTATAAATATTTATATCTACTATAAGAATCTAATATCTAATATTAAAAGTTAAAAAATAACATAAACCTTGAAACAGTTTATTGTAAATAATTATTGGTGTATAAAATTTAGAAATCGCAATAAAATAATTTTATAGCGTAGATAATAAATATATTCATCCATAATTCTTTTAGATTTTATTTTTATATTAGTTTTATTTATTTTTTTTTTTTTTAATCGCTACATAGTTTAAAATGAATGTAGGTGTTGAAGACTATTTTCCATAAAAGTTTCATACTAATTACAATAAGCTAAAATATATTATTTTAGTACCCATCATCAGCTAATCAATTAATGAAACAGACATTTTTTTGTTTAATTTTCAGTACGAAATCATCGCATTTACGCGTTGACCATAATAGTCAATTCGGGAAACAGACTAAAAATTATAAAAAATGTTTTAAATACAAGTTATATTTATATAACAACGACGGAGTCACATCTTCCCCCTCCATCGTCTCCGATCTACCGATCTTTCGCTCAAAAATATAAAGTTAGGGACACACAACCTAATGACCATCACATATACTATAGTTGTATTTTTTATATTATTAACTTTTTTCTTTTTTTTTTTTTGATAATGACACGTATATTATAAAATATTCTTTGATGATTCGGCTGGTGCTTATATTTTATTTTTTAGTACCATTGACTGCAGTTTTCGCCTGAGGGCCAAATAAACATGTTCTTTTCGTCCACGTCGATATTGTATCACTGCCAAACACGCACGGTTTAATATCAATTGATTATTTTCAGTCCTTTATTTTTCTTCTACCCTCTCTCAGTCGACCGCCATTTTTCCAATCGTACTACTACCACATTAGTGATAATATTTTAGGTTCTTAATTATTTATTTATGAACTACCGTTATAGTAATAAACTACTACTATTCAGACGTACAAAATGACGACAATGACCATTCTAATCCACATCGTAATAATAAATCGTAATTTGGAATTGTAACGATGCGCCTAGATGTAAAAATAATTACTTATTATTCAATACACAAAACTTTGTTGTCAGAAAAAGTATTATAATTTTCTACGGAACAACAAAATAAGTATTAATTCCTAAAAATCGTTTTATAAAAAAAAACATTTTAAATGCTTAAAGAAATTGTATTTTATAATTTCTGATAAGTATTCATAACATAAAAATAGTTAGTTATTGAAAATGAATTAGGTATATACAATAAGATAATAATTCAAATTACACTAAAAAAAAAAAAAAAATTATATAATAATTTTATATTTAAATATAAAATTAAAGATAGTGATTTTTTGTAAATGTTTCTTTAACTATTATATAAAAATGAAGTACATGTTTAAACAGCTAAAATCCTAATTAAAAATATGTTAAAGAAGCCACGAATAAAGTTAAAAATAGAACATTGAATTTAAGTTTCATTTAATATATTTGGTTATGAAACAAAATACATGAACATTACATAACATTTTAAAGTAATACTGCACGTTCAAATGTAAAATAATATTTATAATTTCAATACAATATAATACATTCTAAATCGACAATAACTAATTTTTTTTTAAGCTTTATTATAGGTATGTACTATAAAATGCATAATAGGTACCTGCTGTGTACTAGGTACATTATTACTTCATTATCATTTATATTTTTATATCTAATACATTTTTTTTGTCGTTTATTAAAAAACAATGTTTGCGTATTAACTGATAGACACAATTTATATTAAGGGTATATTTAGATATCTATACATACTACACAATTGAATTGAAAAATAATATCAAATTAACGTTTAGACTATTTAAAAAATTATATAATATGATAATTACATAAATACATTGATTAATTTTTTATATTTCTAATAAGTAAAAAAATTGATTTATTACAATTACAAATATTATAAAATAACAATATTCGTATATAGGTACTAAATTTTCTGTTTTATTTAGATTTATTTGATAAGTCTCATTAAGGATAATTGTTTTTGATGTCAAATTGTTGAAATGTATGAACTATGATCTGTATATTATATTTAGGAAAATATAAAATAATAGACTTCAATTTAAAACACAATGAATTTATTGCATGTTTTATTGTAACAATATCTATTCAAGAAATAATAATTGCGAGAACATGTCTCATTGAGTTATCCACCGAATAAAATAAAGAAAATGCCAATAGAATAAAATAACGTTCGTTATACGTCATACTAAATTAATCTCACGCGCCTTTTGTGATATAGTTGGAAATTTGGCATCTTAAGTAAAAAACAGAAAAAAAGAAAATAAACGACTTGAGCACACATACAAAGCTGTTTTTGTATTAAAACTTAAACGACAGCAGATTTTCGGGCACGTGTATAAACGCTTAATATAAAATGTTCAGTTCTATATCGAATAACTAGAGCGTTTCGTCAGGCCGTAAAAATATGACACACAAACTCATGTACGTTTATATAATATAATATATTATATTATATTATTTTATACGTGTGTTATTTTTTCTTCGTAATAAAAAAAAGCTACAATTGTTATACTCTATATAAACAAATAAAATATTCGAATATCGTTGACGGAATAAACGTTGTCGCAGGACATTGGCAACGGGATTTTCGGTGTTTTGTCGTCACCTTATGTCATAGACTGAAGGTCTAATCACACCGGGGTTATAGGCGTTATATTTGGATTTATAAAGAATAATAAAATCGTACATTTACACGTTATTTTTATTTTTAAATTATAAAATTATCATTTTTTATCATTGAGTTAAAAACTTGTATAACAAACTTTTACGATCGTGTAAAATAAAAAAATTAAAACATCGCGATAAATGCATTATAAATAACTCTCGAGTAGGTAGTGTACAGCTATGCAGTCTCGTTGATCGCGATAACAAAATGGATTAAGAGGCGTGCAATAGATCGTGATGTCGTTGCAAAAATAAAAAAAGCAGCTTTTCGGGCTGACCCCGCAGGTTAATTCGGTCCCGGCAACTCGCGATACGCCACCCGTGATATAATATTTTATGCGTGCAGTTAAATATAATAATTCATATTTTACGAACTGTTCAATTATTAATAATAAAGTAAGTATACGGGAAAAGTAATTAATTATAAATTCGGCGAATTAATGATTCTCTGAAAAGTGAAACAATATACGAGTATAAACTATTGAAATATGAACTATTGACCCGATTTGAGTTTCGAACTATTATACGTAATAATATTATGAGTTGTAATTTATAAAATAGAATATATAAAAATATATACATACAATTTTGTTTTAAAATCGTCACTATAACTTTCTGAAAACTATTCAATTTCCTTAATGAAATCTCCACACATTTATTAAAGTTCATAAAATGTATATGTTTTTAAAAGTCAATTCGTGACAATCGAATTTTTAATGTTACACCGCATAAATAAAAGTTAGTGATATAATATTTAAAAAAAAAATTCACCACGATGTAGGTTATTATACGTTTATATTTTATTTTAATACTCAAGTGAGCTCGACTACAATTTGAAGACAAAACAGCTAGGACAACTCTCGGAGTGGGTGGTCGACAATTGCGACGTGCGTAAAAGGGAAAAAAATCCAATATTTTTTAAACGGAACAATTAGAACTACATAAAGAAAAACGATGTTAATTTCAAATGTTTCAGTGTTCTATTATTAAGTGTAAATTGCGACAATTCACGCTGTATCGAATCCGTATGCCGATCTCTGCAAGTACCAAAATAGTAAAGAATTAAAAAGGCTTGTTAAGCCTTATATGTCAATAAGTCTCGGAACTTTATGCGTTTAAAATCGTTAAAATCTGTACGAACGTTTGTATATATAGATATATGTTTTCAATTAAAACATTAGTGATAATTAATTATAATTTACATATTTTCCAAAATAAAATCATACAATCGAACAAGCGTATTTGGGAGAAAATACCAAATAAAATAAACACAGCCAATTATTATTATTATTATTATTCGAAATCAACATTGTATACCATTACATTATCTCTATCGCGACGAAGTGGCGTATGATTAATAAAACTAAATTTTTACCAACAACAACAACACACGTGTATATTATAATAATATATTATATAAATGATAAAATGATGTTCATATACAGAAAGCATCGCGGTGAAACGACCGTAGAAATTGTACACCTTTTTAACAACCCAATAAAATGCGAAATTGCACAACGCGGCGTTATTTACACAGTATTAGTGCCGTTACCAACGTGACAATTATTGCAAGTGAAAATTGTTTTTCCTATGTTTTTATTTTCATTTGTTGCTGTTTAATGAACTAAGTATGGTTAAAGAAAATTTCAGAAACGCTTTTTCCTTATCGTTTACAAATCTGAACCTTTGCGAAATTAAAAACAATAATATTATTATCTATACGGTGTGTAACAGTAGCGTATTTAGGATTTTGTCAAGGGGCGGGATATGGAATGTCAATATTAAATAAAAAAGATAAAAGTTCCCCTATTCTCTCACCATCGTAAATAATGCGTGTTAGGTTAGCAATTTCAATGTTCTAATTTTCTTTAATTTTATATTTTTATAGATAGTTATACAAAATAATTTATTTTATATAGGTTTTCGAAAAATATCACTAGAAAATATAGGTCAAGGGAGGTGATCTATCCCCCATATCCCATACCCCAGTAAATACACCACTGGTACAGTGTAATATTGTTATTATTTATATTCGTATATAAAACGCGAAGTAGTGTTATTCAAATAATAATATTATTTTTTCAAACTTCGCTTTATTGCATTATTAATTAATTATATTTTTATTGAACTACTTTAAATTGTAAACGAAATTAAAACTGTTAAATTAGTAATATCATTACGTTAAACACTGTTTGTTACTCTAATTTCTATTCGGTTATACAACGTAAATTCATAAAAATAACGGGCTATGCAAATTGTTTGCAAGAGAAAGATATTTCCTTGTCAATATTATGTAAAATTATATTTGTATAACTCATAAGATTATATTAAAAATATATACATTTTATTTAATTAAAAAAATAAATACGTAAGGATTAAACATAAATATGAAATATATAAATACATTTTATATTTTAAAAGTGGTAAAATGAACAACAAATATCCTATATTTGTGTTAAACCATGTAGAATAGGAAAATACGCATTAAACTTTCATTCAAAGTAATTAAAACAATCTTTCAATAAAAATATTTTTCTTTGTGTACTTATAATTTTACGCTTTTATGAATTTCAAATTTTCAGTATTTATTTGGTATATAATTATATATCATAATTATTATATATAAGTATAATAATTATAGATTGGTTGTGTCATAGGTACCTAGCTGTTATGTGAAACAGAAAAGAATATAAACTTCAACAATAGTTATGTATACACAATTATAACAATAAGAATACAAAACAAATTAACGTTAATTTGTTTTTCATGAATATAATACATTTAAATAATAAAAACTCCCTTAATACATTATAGGGCATAATTGATGACCATGTTTATTATTTCGAAACTATTGATAAACATAAGTACATAGTTTTTTTTTTGTATTTTTTAATATTATGACGAGTTGTTAAATATTAACATTGAAATAAGATACTATCTACTCGTATATTCGATGTTATAAACTCAGAAAATAATTATTTCCATTTAATATTTTATACAATGTGTTTAGTGTTTATACAATACAATAGTAGTCATCGATCATGAGAACGTCATGAACTGAAATATAGCATAATATACATTATACGTTTTTTTTTTTTTTTTTTTTTGGTGGGTGTAAAGGGGAAAAATCGCAAATAATAATATATTAATAATCAATCGAAATTTAATCACGATAACGACTACAATATTATACACACTATCAGTGATGGTGTTTCGAGAATGGCTAAACGACAGAGTGATTCTATTAAACACAGTGGGTCCGATAACAATAATAATAAATCGTCAGCCGCGACTGTCTGTCGGCATTTTGTTTTCAATTAATAAAAACAATGGAATAATTCACCGCAGCGGTAAATCATATACCGAGAGAAAGAATAAGAATATAATATTTATTGGTAAAGTAAATGATTGAACGGGGACGTCAACGATATGTTGATTAAATAGAAACGTCAAACAACCCCACAGCACAAACATTTCGGCCATATCGCATAAACGGAAAAATATATAATAAATGTAACGAATAATAATAAATGGACGTTCCATGTCGCCGCGTCACATTTATACTTGACCAGTCAGTCCCAGAACAGAAAATTAAAAGGTTATATTAACGTATAATACATAGTCAGCTTACAAAATGATTTAATATTTTATTATTATAACTAATATAGAAAAACTTGACAACATATGATAAATTCAACTACTGAATAGATACAATTCTAGGCTTTAAAACATAAAGTACCTAACCATACCGTTACGAATAATAAAAAGCAAATATTTATAATGTATTTTAAAAACAAAAATATATTAAAAGAGAAAAATTAAATTGATTTTTAAATAAAGTAATACAATTGAATTATTGAAAATAATTTTTATATAATATTGTTTCGCCTATAAAACTTATAAATATCTTATATCTTTACAAGTTTCTGAAAGAATAATGTCTAAATCTATATGTATACTTTAAAAAGATTGGATGTGTAAAAACTTTTCAAAGTCAATATCATTTTACTTGTACTTTTCTTTTCAAATTATATAACTTTTTAATCTCATGTAATGAATAGTCTGACTAAGAGCGTATCCAATTAAACTTATCACATTCATATTATTTATATATTATAAGTAACTACTGAGGTGGACATCAGAAATGTTTAAAAATATTATTATAATAATTTTCTGTTCTTTAATGACTTTTAGTCAGCTTGACTAAAAGCATATAATACTTTATAAATTTATATATATATATTACTTTATAAATTGGTCGTTGATATAAGAAAAAAAAACACCAGGAAAAATGATTTAAATCGATAACACGACGACGATGGTTGCGGACGACATGATGGCGAAAAACTACCTTTTCGTGTCTTCTATTTTTTCGACGAGAACAAAAATGAAAAAAATCGAATATACACGCACGTTTCACGCCATACATAAAAGGGTCACACACACAAAATTTGGTCGTCGTTAAGTTGATATTTTTTTCGACAATTTTCCTTGTCGTTTTCGTTCTTTATACGGTGTCATCATCGTTGGCGTCGTTCAAAAAATGTAACAGACGGAATTCACGTTTTTACACGCACGTGTAGATACTATAGATACTATCTAGTATAATCACAGTGGTGTTAGACGTGTGTAGTTTTATCTGCGATTTGAAGAACAGAAGAAGTAAATAATACAGAGTATTATTATATAATATTATATTATTATGTAACGACGGTTAACGAATCTAACAGCGTGTTCGCTAAAAAAAAAAAGAAAAATTGCCGATCGATCGATATATTTTCATGTTCACGGGTGGCGATTGTTGCCCACCCTTCTGTAAAAGAAAAACTCACCACCGGAGGAAAAAGTGTAACCTAAATTTTCTCACGTCTGCGGATTATGCAAATCCAAATTCAGTACTTAAACGTGACAGAAATCCAATAATATGTATATGGATAATACTGTATCCTCGAGTCGATGTCGTAAATCTTCGTTCCTTCGTCTTTGTTGTTCGATTTGTTATTAATTTTTTTTTTCTTGACAAAATATATCCCCTATTACACACGTCTTTTATAATAATGTTGTTAAATAATAATAAAAAAACATATATTTAAAGTATATCCTGTCTATCGATTTTAGATTATATATAAATATAAATACACAATAAATATTCGTTCTATGACACTCGCCACAAAAATATTGTTATCTCCGATCCACCACGTAACGTATTTTATTTGCCAAATGTTTATACATCGAAATTTATAACATAAAAAGTCCTCCTCTATAAACAAATCTATCATTTGAAAATGTAAAACAATAAAAGTTTCACGAAAAAAACATTTTTGATAATGTTGTCGTGCTTGATTTCGATTTAATAGAAATATTATCGAGGCAACATAACAATCAAAAGTCCTTATATGTATATGCTAAAACAATAAATTAAATGACACGTATAATGTTAATGTATTATTTTTCGTTTTACAGTTTAGTTTACAAAAAAATAACGTTCAGGATCAAGAAAATAAAACTATATAAAAATGTAATCAAAAGTCATTTCAACGCTAAGCTTTTAGAGTTGAAGATTCTTTCCACATAGTATTGTATCAAATATGTACTTTGTGTACATATTAGCTACGAATTATTTGCATGGGTATTTTGGTTAAAATGACATTAAAGATAAGAAATAGAGTCAATATCAATATTATAATCTAAACGAAAATACAATAACTATTTAAAATAGTTTTGTAAATTCTGTAACAAAGATTTGCATTATAAACAAAACGTTAATACTTTTAGATATGTTGATCAAATAACTTAGAAGTTTTATATTTTAGAATAATCAACTTTTATTTTTAAATAATAAAAAGTAAGTTTTATAATATACTATTTTAAACTTATATCTCTCAAGTATAGGTACCTATACTTAGAGTTATTAGGATATGAATAAAACTCTATATACAATTAATATTCAAAATAATATATGATTAAACGAAATCAAATTCGATATTTTATATACTATATAAATAGTACAATTAAACACCTCGTGTTTCATGTAGTAATTAAGAATTATAATTTACTCATTCTTAAAGTAAAAATTATATTGCGGTTTTGTAAATGTCGAATATACGACTTCACTTGTAATGAGATACAATAGGTTTTTTTTTACTTTTTAGCCTAGAGTGTTTTAATAATGAATCTTCTAATGTTGCACAATGATGCTAACGACGGGGTTAAAATACGTTAAAACGATAGTTCATAGACATTATTATTTTGTGCGAGTCACATTTTAAATTCATTCATTCATTAGAATTATTTTATTTATAGTAATCCTATAACCATTATCAATAAATTATAACATATTCGAGTTTTTTAATGTATTCTAAGGAACTTTTGTCTATAAACATTAATCGTTAGCATATAACAGTGTAAAGTATAGTATAAACTTTTGTCAATTTTCTGATATAAGTCCTACCTGACTTTTTGGTAACAACTTATACATGATTTATAAATACTTTAAACTTAAAATACACCGTACTTTTAAAGAAATATACTGTATTGTGGTGTCTATGAATAATCACAAGTTAATTAATGATCAATGAAAAATGTCGATGAAAACGGTAAACGTTATTACAAACATTTAATAAAGTGTAATGCCGAGAATGCGTATAAATTATGTTTATGAAATTACATCCATTCAATATATAATCGAATAATCTTATATTAAAATTAAAATGATTTTTTTTTTTTTCATTCATAATATCGTAAATATTTATAGTTAATTTAACCCAGTTTTTATGTATTTAAATGTTTGTGTATACCTATACCTATATCTGTATTTTCAACCAATTAAGTGTAAATCAAATTTATTTAACATTTGTTTAACGCTATGTAGAATAACTGTTTATGTTGATATCGTATAGTGACAGAGTTTGAAAATATGATTTTAAATTGATAGCCATTAATTCTACGATGCCAAAACAACAAATGAAGTTTTATCTTTCTACGCAAGATAGATTGTTCGCAGTTGCCAAGTTACGATAGTAGGTTGTTATTTCGGTATACAGACAACAAAAATAAATATTTGATTCAATCGACTGTTCATGTGTCCTAAGTCAATTAGGTACTCAAGTGTTAATGTATATTCAATATTGTATTGCTATAAAATCGAGGTCAAATCTAATAAAAGCTCTCACTGAATTTTAGACGATTTGGGTGACACAAAAAGTAGATAATATAAAATATTTAAACCGAAAATATTTCATTTCACAAAAAATAATAATCAACAAAAACCATATTGTCTAACTCTGGAATAAAATAACATTCTTGATAAGGGTTTACTGAAGTCTAAAAGAACAAAAGAAAAAAAACTATACGTTTTTAAGCATTAAAAATGCACCTCTACTTCTTTTTAAAGAAAAAAATGTATAACATAATTTTGTTTTAATCGTTAAGCTGTCGAAATTTTATTTATTATAACTGACATAAAAAAATAATAATTTTACTGAAAATGTATTCTACTCTAATTATAATTCAAATATATCTAATAGGATTAAAAAATGATAATTAATTTTTATTTTTTAGTCGAAATATAATTTTTAAATTCAATTTTCTTAATTACTTTGTTTTTAGTTTGTTTTATAAATATATTATCATATAATTTTTATGTGCAATAATATTCAATAGGTTGAATTAAATAAGATCAAGAAATAAAAAAGATAAAGATACAAGGGGAAGTTACTTGACATTTAGTATCCCATTGGTTAGATTAGGACAGCTTAGATATAATAATTAGTCTTATGATTATAAATAACAAAGGTTAATTGGTACCTCTAATATTTAGAAATCAACTATATTATTTATCGTCAACTTTTGTAAATGTACTGTTTTAAAGAAAATAAACAATTTTTAGTAAATTTTTAAATTGGTTAAAATTAATTTAATAATAGTTAAATAATTGGTAAAATAGTACCTGTATACTTTTCTAAATTAAATTTCATACATGTTAAAAGTATAAGTACTCATATAGGTATACTGTATAAGTATATTTTACTCAAGTCCATAGTTAAATAGATTACAATTTTAAATAATATTTAACTAACATTTTTCAATGTAATTACAAAAAACTAACAACAATTAATTTATAAACCATTACCTACAAATATATATAGTTTAATAACAAAGTTGTATAAAATACAGTTAATGTATATAACTAAAATTAAAAGAGATGAATCTAAAAATAAAATCACAGTACCCGTATGAAAAATGTCTAAGCACCTTGAATTTTGGATATAAGCCGAGAATCGTATAATTATTGTTTTAATCCAGCCCATGAGAACAAATACATTTTATTCAATCAAAACATTTGAAATTTTATTTTGTTTATTAAATAACAATTTTGTCGTCTAAAAAGAGGTATTATAATTTGATGCAGGTATTAATATAATCAATGTTAAAATGCATTTGGTTATCGATGTGAAATATGTGAAAAATTGGCTGTTAAAAGAATAAAAATATACTTTAGGTACAATTATTATGTTATGCATTATTATAATTTTAGAACTACTTTATGTCGATAAGTTGACTTTTAGTATATACATAATTAATACATTAAACATTATCATTCAATATGATGAGTAAGCAATATATAGATAATATCCATATAAATTGAAATCCAAAGTTAGGGTTTTTGGACAGGTTTTATGGTATCCCGTCGAGTAGGTATTAATGTGTCTGTTATTACGCGATAATAGTGGGTATAATAATAGGTTTTAATTCATTTTCAGTCATAAAATACGTGGGCAGTTTAACGATAATTAAGTCCAAATAACAATCGTATATTCGTATTTATGCATAGACATTTAATTACACTTACACGCAATCTCGTCAATATAATTTATTAAATTAAATGTACAAATTACAATTTTCAATATAATCCAATTAAAATACATTTCATTGAACAAAAATAATATAAATACAAATGTATAATACATCCCTTGATTTACGGCTATATGAACTTTATTTTATTTGAACAAAAAAGCTTTCTCATTGTTTGTTAAATAACATCAGAGTTAATGAAATGAACAAACATAAATTCGCTCACATCGAATGTGTTTAATTAAACAAGATTAATCGATTTATTCATTTATCTCAAAAAGTTTGTTATTAAAATCATAATATATAAATATTTAACCTATATTTAATGGTTAGTTAAATGTAATTTTCCATTCATTGAAAAATCACAATGAAAACCCACAAATTCGGATCAACGATTTCACATAATAATGGTAATAACAAATTTAGGTAGGTACCTAAAGAATAAAAGAACTATTGTATAATATTTATATAAACAGCGTATATAAAAGTTTTAGGTTTTTATTAAATTGAAAAGAAATTTGTAATTTGAAAATATAAGTTTTAGTTATAATAGGTATAATAACACGTACTATGTACGTTGATGGGTATATTTATTTTTAAAACTTTGGTTTTATAACACAAAACAATAACACTTTGATCTTCCTAATATAAATTAAAACTTGTTTAAATACCTACATTAAGTTATCCAAAAACAACATCAATGCATATGCCAATTACATTTTAATTATAGTTATGGAATATTATATTATTATAATAAAATAAATAAATGATATCAAATTAAAAAGTAATTAAAACAAACATATTTGGTGTATTATTAAAATATTTACTTCTTCCAACAGAAAATAAAAGATTATTATAAATACGTCTTATAAGAATTTAAACTATAATAATTATTATGTTTTACTGCAACACCAAACTTTAATTTGTATTAAGATTGCTTTTTTACGAAACTTTTTCGGGAAAAAAACGAATAAAATAGTCTCAGAAATGAATTCAAAATTATAAAAAAATAAACACTATTTCAGATAATATAACGTGAACACGATAAAACAAAATTTTAAGCATTCAGTTAGTTGTTTCTCGTTACAAACTATATTTATAATAATTAATACTCCGGCAAAACCAAACGGGTATAATTTACTCTTCATAATTAAACGTCAAACGCACAATATAATATTATATATTTTAATATTGTGTGGTTTCACCTTCCACGGCAAATAATAGAATATTAATCGAGTTTTAATATTTTATGCGTTGGGTTTTCAACAAAAGACGTCGATGCGACGTGTTATTCCGTCGAATTTCGAGAACGGTACAACTGTGGTACAAAAACAAACCGCAAACGCGTTTTTTAAATAAACCATTACCGGGGTTAAATTATTATGTTTGTTTAATAATTCTCACTCTGTTTGTCGATATTACAATACTTTGTCACATCGTTATATAATACCGTTTTTTATATAGGTGGCCCAAATATTGCCTTGTCATAATTTTATAAGACTAATTGGCGGACGGGGGTGCAAAAATAAACACAAATAAAACCTCCGTCGAGCTCGTATACCTATTAGAGACTGTTCGAGATTATATAAGTGTTTCAGTACTCTATTTACAGATCGTCATGACGGTGTAATTCCGTTTAGGTGCGAGTCACATGAATTGTCGAGAAAAAATTTTACCCGTAGTCATGTGTCCAGTTTTTGTGTGTAATACCAAATTATAGTACTAACCAAGTTATGTATAAAAAGGAATTATAAAATGTGTAATAACTAATGGCCGAGAATTTAAGATTATAGGTATTAGTTTTACTTAAATGTGCGAAATTCTTATGGTAATATTTGTTCTTAAAATATTGTGATCGACCCATAAATGATAGAAATAAATAATGAAATAAATAAAATTAAGTGTACGGTGGCAAATTGTATTTTGTGACTACGAATTTATGGTCTAAACTGAAAAGTGCGCGATACGAAATATTACAAAAAATAGGACTTTCAGGTGGCGGTTACTATATCGAGTTGTCGTAAAAGTTACGTAGGCACGTTAGATTTGGTAGGGAAGTTTTGAGCACGATTTTCGAATAAACATAGACAATTTGTATTTTTATCAGCTGTTCCAAATGCCGATGTTTTTTTTTTTTTCTATTACCTACATATAACCCAACACTTTCGCTATGGATATTGTTAATTCTATTTTATGAAGAAATTATCTAGATATTTAAAAAAAATTGATAATCGCACACAATGGATACTAAATAAGTAGGTACTAGTCGTAGCGATGTAAATTTAAAAGAAATAATATAGGTAAAATACATAAATATAAATTATTTGTTTGTTAGATTGTTGAATTATTTTCAGTGGTTCAAAGTCTGAATGTATGATTAAAATAATTGTATATGTAATATGGTTGTATACTATAATATATTTAAGATCGGTCGGTACAAACAGCTATATAATTTGAGGAAACCCTTTTTTTCTAACAACTAAAAAAAGCCCGAGATATTAGAATACACATCATTACGATAATAGTATGCAACGTTAACCAGTGGTCAACTTTTCTACAATACGATTTGTGCCAAAATCATTACTATCAACTGCAATAGGTACTACAGAGTTTACATATTATTTTATTAAATTATAGAACTATTTAGATATAGAATTATATAGATAACTATTGTAATCTAAACCAGCTCTTTATGAGTTCTGCATTAGCATAATAAATCATCGTAATTAATCCTACGTGGATATTGTATTAGCATACTTTTAAACGAGTCCCTCGATGCAATGGATCATTTTCAAAATATAATTATAATATAAACTTCTAAATCTAAGAAAATCAGTGTCGTTTTTATGTTTCTAATCAGTTACAAATAACAAATAATCATGATTTAGAACTCGCTATCGATAATTTCTATTATTATTTTATGGTCATTATTTGTTATTATTGTTTTGAGTACTTGCAAAAAAAAAATAATAATAATAATAATAATAAATAATTGTCTTACCAATATCCGCCCGGTAGTGGTCTGTCCGGATATCAGTTCGCCCGCCCAGTCTTTGGCCTCTGTCATGAACGTGCCCTCGAACTCTTGTTTGCCCTGGCGCTTCTGCTCCTTCTTGGGCTCTGCGTTTGGACAACCCGGAGCCGCGAGTTCGGCGGGCTGTTTGCGCGTGAACAGGAACGCGAAGAACCGCCATAGGAGCACGATGAGCAACCCGGCGAGAAACGTGAATACGCTTGACAACAGGAAGCACCACCACTTGCGGTCCTGTAGGCACTCGTTCTTCGGCGGCAACGTGGACGCCTGCACCGCGCATTGCGCGCAGCACGGCCTTTCCGGAATCATTGTACCTCGCCGGGGCCGTACGATGCGAAAACATCAAAGACCACCGCGGTGGCCGGTAGCGATTGTCGCCAACGTCTTGAAGCCGTGTGGCCACGTCGCGGCGCGTGGTATGCGGCCCGCACGACCGGTGTTACCTCGCGGCCATGGCCCGGTCGACGGTTTTCGGTGTCGGTTAGTGCGGTAACTGCTGTTGCTGCTGCTGCGACGAACAGATCACGTGGACTAGACGGTTGGCGACGGCAGCGGTCCGTGCGGCGGGACGCGCGCCGTACGTGCCGAGCTTTACTGCGATAGAGGCCAGCCGTTGCGTATACGAGTAAAAAGACGGAGCGAAAAAAATAAACCGGCCGCAGACTTAGAACGTTGGCGAAATCTCGGCGACTGCGACTGTTAATTTCACTGCTACCTAATATTATTATTATTATTATTATTATTATATTATCAATTTATACACGATACAATAGTAAATAATACGTACTGATGTGGACGGTGAAAACGTGCTGGTCGGGTTATTATAATAAAATTTATAATATTTCGTAACGAGTTTATGTGTGTATAATAAAATTATAATATATATAGGTATAATTCGATTACGTGTGTGCGCGCTCGTGCGTGATTTTACGTAAACATTTTCGTTTGAAAGTTCGGTGGTTAGTGGTGATACGTTTCGGCCGGTGGTGGCGGGCGGACGACATACAAGCACACACACACACACACACACACACACACACACAACACACTGCACTCGATAAAAACACACGCAAGCACGCACACACACACACACACACACGCACACACACTGCACGCTGCGAACGACACCGTCGATGGGTAACGAGCGACTGCCGCGGATCGGCTGGCTTGCTCCCCGGAACTTTCGCGTATATAAGCCTCCGGTCGCAGTAGAACACAATATATATATATACAAGCGAGTGCGTCGCGCGTACGAGAAAACCGACAACGGTGCCCGCGGTGGCGGCGGCGGCGCGCGCGCGGGTCGTTTTTGTGTTTGCAGTCACACGGGCCGCGCGCCGCCGAGATCAATACTGACCTCTAATACCGGACCGGCGCGCGCGCGCGATCGCTCGCTCGCTCGCTAGCTAGCCCGCCCGCCCCTTTTGATGCCCGACGGTGGCGTCGAAAATACGGCGGGGATATAATAATAATAATAATAATATAACTCCGGCTGCGTTTATTACACGCTCTCGTATATTTCTTATATATTATGTTTTTCTTATTTTTTTTCGCCACTCCCCCTTAACCCATTAACCCCTTACTTAATACCCTACCCCGTACCCTACATCATCCCGGAAATAATGTATATATATATATTTATATCATATTTAAACGTCCCAAATTTCAAAATTCCCGGGACGATGATTTTCAAGCCCTAAAAGTTGATTCGTAAATATTTTTTTTTTTTATATATATATATATACGAAAAAAAAATTCATCCGTCTATAAACTCGTGGCATAACCTAGATACCTATATTATATTGTACTCCTATCTTTTTCGATTTTCATACGATATATTATTATTATAATAATATGCGATATTAGATAAAAAAAAAATAATACGACAATGTACTATCGTAACAATAATGTAAAATACCGATAGAGGTATAGAGGTGCAGAAGATTCAGGTAAGTCCCATTTTTTTTTCTGTAGGTACTCGCCGTACGTGGGTCGGGAGGGTCTTCTACGTCGTAATATAACAGCCATCAGTCCACCGTCGCCGCCCCTTCGTCGCCGTCGGTATGCCCGGGCAAAACGTTTCGGGGTCACGGAGAGGCGCTCCAGTTACGGCGGCGGCGTGGTGTTCCAGTTCCGCCCTCGTCGCCGCGTATTTGGGTTTTCTGTGTGGTTCAATAGGCTGGACGCGTGTGTGACGTAAGGGTGGCGAGGATAAGGGCATCCGTAGAAGGTATATAGTGTGGGTGGGACAGGAAATACTGCTGCTGCTGCTGCTGCTTCTGCGGTGATGGTGGTGCCCTACAACACCGCGGATGATGGTGGTAGCGGGGAACAATTGGATTTTCACTCTCAAAGTTCACGCGCGCGTTTATTATACGCCACGCCGAAACGGTCGTCCGGTTCCATAACACTGCACATTATAATGCGTATATAATATATAATATGTGTGTATATATATACACATGGTCCATATTATAAACGAGTGCGATTGTTATTTTAATTTTCATAATATATACCTATATAGGTTACCTTTTAGTTTTACTGACCGACAACGATATAAACATTGGCGATTTTGGGTTGAAGTAAGGTTCAGTGGCGTACTCGAGAAATTTTTAAGTATTGAAAAAGTGGTTGTGCGAGTATCTATCACCCAGTAATATGACGTCACTGGTAATTTAACAGGAGATTTTGTTTCGTCCCACCACCCTAATTGGCAGAAAATATATTCTTTTCAATCAGCCAACTATTTTTTATATATTATATTATCTTCTATGGGGTAAATGTGGTATTAAATTTTACATTTAACTCATGAGTGACGTTTCTGACGAGAGATATGTTCCATTATAATTATATTGTGCGTACTCTATAATATTTACCTAGTTTTACACATTACTTTTAGTAAATTAGGTATATAGATAATTATATAATTTCGCTTAAAATAAATTAACAATATTATTGGTATAATACATGTATAAATGTTCGATGATAGATTAACAAAAAATAAAAAATATTCATAATATTGCTTTAAAAAAATAAAAGACAAATAACTTGTAACATATAAAATTCTGATCATTTTGTATAATTGTAAAAAATACATTTTTTGAATTCGTTATAGTGACTTAATTGGATTTTGTAATATTATGTACTAAGCGTAGTAATACGTTCCAAAGAACGTATCAAAAAGCTTGTCTAATCCTAAATATTACAATACTGATACATATTTGATTATTATCACGAAAATGATTAGTATTCATTTTCTGCAATTATCTATCTATACAATTGTATATTATTCTGATTGTTGAGATTTGAGTGCAGAAACAAATAATTATAATGGATGATTAGAATTGTAAATTAGAGCAATTCAATTCTGCAAAATGTAGAAGTTCACATTTGGATTTAAATAATATTAACTCTCAGATAACCCTCTAAAATGACGTTTTAAAAACATATAATCTCCAAATAATATATTACATCATATTAGAATATAAATTTTACGTAATGTAAATAATTTCATGTTCATTGTTTTACACAATGCAAGAGAAGATAATTGCTGTAACGTTAAATTTTTATCACCCTGTCAGGTATATTATATTATAAAAAAAGTATTAGTTGTTTCATATTATTAGCTTTAAGTTATTACACAAAAAAAATTAACAACAATAATAATTTATTTGTCTTACCAATATGTTGTATGTACCTACGTCGCTAAACATAAGCTGCTATTTTATTATGAGACACTGAATTAAAAATACAATAAAGTCGAAAAAGGAAAAAATAAAGTAAATATTGAGTTACCAATCTACTATGTCCGGGAAATAACCGTCGAAAAATCTTAAAAGGAACGAAATACGAATTGATTGAAAATCAAATACTTAACACATAAATTACGCATCCAAAGACCGAAAACTTTATTAAAGTAGGTGACATTTACGAATATCGTCGAATCTCTGTTCTTCGCTTATCATATAAATTTTCTACATTTACATTAGTCAAATTAGTTACAATCAAGTGAATATAAATAAAATAAAATAATCAATATTATATCTTCTATCTACGTTAAATGGGCAATTTTCGTATATTATTAATTAGACGCTAAAAAATAAAATTAGGTATGAACATAAAAAATATATACAATTACGTGTTATAGTAATAAACTAATAAATTTATACCTAACTTGTGTTTTATTTATAGCGTATGTTAATTTATTTTATAAAAATATTTTCAATATGTATCAAGTAAGTACCTACATAGATTATAGGCACTATAAAAAAAGTCTTTAAAAGTTACAACATACATAATATAAAATTCAAAAAATATGAAGTACTTTTAATTTGTTTTCAAGTTTCCACTAAGTTAAACTATTAAAACTTGTTTTTTTGTGGCAAAAATCCGTCATAGAAATTAATTAGTTAATTGTTCTACTTTCTACATCTTATTATCATCTTACTATCATAATATGAAACAGATTCCAATTAAGATAGTAGGTATTTTTAATATTCTATGTTATGTAATTTTCTTTATTTAGTTTATGAGGTGCATATACCACTAATAAATTTTGTTTAATAATAATTATATTTGTTAAAAATTTATAGTTTATTAACATTATACATATGGGCTTAATTATTAAATATAATCTGTCATGAGTTTTCTTAAAATTTAAATACCTACATAAAATATTATTGATCATAATATCTACATGATTATAGTTACCAAATAAAGAAATTTTAATGATTTAGTTTAAAATTTATTTGACTTAACAATAATATTATTAATCAAATTATTAATAAAATATTAAAGTATAGATAGGTTAAGTATAATTGTATTAATTTTAATATTTAAATGAAGATGTTTTGAAGTCAATTATGGTAATAATGAGAATTTATTAATAAGTACCAATTAAGTACTAATAAATTATTATTCAGAATTAGAGAAAAATAAAATTTTTGCAATAATATTGTTATAAACTACAAGTAAATAATTCGTTATTGCATACCATGTTGACCTGTTGTATTTGTTGATTTTCTCTTAATAAAATGTACACTTGTTTTTAGTTTAAGTAGTTTTTTATATCAACCTTATAATTCTGAAAAGTGTGTGTCCACAAACATACTTGAGAAAATACGATTTAGATTTAGTGCACTTGATACTTTATAAAGGACATTATTATATGTGTGGTGTGAAATCGTGCACTTCAATAAAGGGAAAAATCGTGTACACTCTCTTTTATATGCTTATAAATGATGAAATAAATTCATACTATTTTTGGTTATTAATTACTATTTACTTTATTATACTTATTTAAAAGTAAACAAAAAAATCTTGTGTCATAATAAATAAATAATTATATTTAATGACTTGTTACAAAATCTGATTTGATTTATCTCTCGGGATCAAAAAAATAATAAAATAGTAGGTATCTACCTAAACAATATCCTATACAGGGACTAAAAGCATCTTTAGTTTTTTTTCAGTTACGGTTTAGGTTCTGGTCCTTAATTTTGTGTTCCGGTTACGGTTTGGGGTTGAAAACAATTTAATCATAGGTTGGTATCCCGGTTAAGGTTTGGATTAAAACGAGTTTGAATATAGGATCCAAAACTTGAAAAAAACTTTTTTATAATTGGTACTTTATAATTTTTAATTTAAAATATTCTATACTTATGATATATTTTTATTATTTTGTTTTTAAAATAATCTATAATTAGTATGAAACAACAACTGATCTCCTAATATTTTGTTAGTTATTTTATTTCGATAGATATGCAGAAGAGACATATTTTAAAGTTTAATCTTGAAAACAGACATTCAGTTGTGTCACTGGAATACTAAAAAATAATTTAGTAAGTTCAGATAGCTCTAAGAAAAAAACTTCCATTATTTTATAAATCTTAAGAATAATGATTTTATGGTTCAATCTATTCTGATAAGTATAATACGATTTAAGTGGTGTCTCAATTTATGTTGTTATTGTATATTTTTGTTAATTTGATATGTTAAAGTAAATAGTTTCAGAATAATTTCTATTATCTTTATTTCTAAGGAAATTATAATGATCAAGTACCTCAATAGAGTCTTAATTTATACTAGACATTTATGGTTTATTGAATACCTTCAACTTTTAATGAGTTAGATCTATTATGTTATCTTTTAAATGTTTTTAAATTAACCTATATCATTGGTTAAATGATTAATAGCATTAATGAATAATAATAATAATATAATATCAATCAATGGTATAGTAGTTATTTTGAGTATGAAAATAAACAATGTTTTTTTTTTCTTCAAGAAAATAAAATACTAAATAAGTATAACAGGTACTATAAACAGTATTTACTATATAACAGTAACCTATACCATAATTACATTATATATATATATATATATATATATATATATATACATATACGATTGTATAATGTAAACAATATATATTAAGACTTCTATTGAAATTAAAGAATTTAATTTTTTTTAAATAATATCTAAATTTAAAATGTAAAAAATGTATCAATTTCAAGATCTTAAAAACCAGATATTTTTTATTAACAAATTAGAGGTATCGGTTAGGTTATGATTTCAGTTTTATGAAAATTTCAATACCTATATGGGTTCCGGTAGGATTTCGGGTTCTTAACATTTAGAGGGTTTTTAGATTCCAGAACAAGTTATTTTCAGTTCGGTTCCAAACCCGTGTTCAATCCAATAAAATTTCTATATTGAGTATTTATTGTGAAAAACATATTATGTTATTGAATATTAATATTATCGTATTCATTATCAAAATTAATTTATTGATAATGAAATTAAAAAATTGATCATTAATCAAAAATTAATGACAAAAAAATTGAATTTGTAAAGTTATACTTAATCTTACGAATGTTTAATCATAAAATTAGATCTAATAACTCGATGCTCGAAACAACAATTTCATAATGTATACAGTTATAATTAGTAAAGAACAATAAATTATTAACAAATAACTATTTAAATAAATGGGATTATTTTGGCATTCTAATTTGAAATGCAAATATATTATACATAATATAACAATATATCATAGCTCTGCGATTGGAACGCTAAATTTTTAATTTAATAAATATAGATAATACTTAGATATCATTGTAAGTTGGTTATCCTTAGCTAGATAAATTATTTTCTACATAAGTATTGGAAAGCAAATTATTATATTATAATTGGATTAACAAATTCACACTTAATTATGTTTCTAAAAGTAGTTCATAATACCTACCAACATATTTTATAATAATATTACACAATCTAATTGCAAAATTACTATAGATGTATAGAGCATTAAATAGTACTTATGTCAAATTGCCGAAATTCAATCAAATTGATGATTGAATGATTGAAAACTTGATACAAGCGTTTATTTAAATTTATAATCATTCATTATAAAATACAATTCATTATTAGTATAATTAAAAAAAATAATCAAATACTAATACGAATTTAGTTAATTAAATAAGTTTTATTGGGTTATTAATAATTATTAAGTCATATAATGATATTACATTTAACAATATTTTAATATTATAAAGATTATAGAATATTGCTTATAAGTTATAAATTATATAGACATAGTAATTATTTTGATTAATGAGAAATTAGACGAAAAATATTATTAATCTAAAATGAAATCTTGTTTTTATATAAATCTGAAATTGTGCAAATTAAAATAAACTTTATCATAAAAAGGTGCTTGTCAGTTGTCAATATCCGGAAAATGGATAACGGGCAATATATCATACACGCGAACGCAGATGAATAATTTGTTCCGTGTCGGTCGAATTTCAAATTACCCGATTTTGACACCGGATCATTTAAACCTAATCTTATCACGACAGTTTAAAAGTATTCTAATATCACAGCGTATAAAAAGAGTTTGTGACCTATAAACGGAATTTTATCCAATAATAATAATATTATCATATAATGTTGAAACATTAGTTTGATAATACACTAATAAAAACTAAAATATAAAAGTTTGTACAAGGTGAAAATACGATATTGGGTGGTTTTACATCTGGGAACCTTAATATAATCAATTTGAGCTTTGTTTTAGTATAATAATACAATTTTTTGCCCAAATATTCAAAATATTGGAATTTTCCATTTATTAAAACCCAGAAAAATCATATTTTAGCCATTTTATTTAAAACTTTAAGACCATATTACTTGGCTAACTTTGGACGTAGAATTAAAAAACCAGAATAAAAAATGTTTAAAAAAATACAAAAAAAATAATATGTAAAAAAAAATAGGTATTACCATTTAACTTTCGAAAGTTACATTGCACATTCGAAAATTGTGTGGTTGAAAATTTGTATTATTATACTAAAATAAAACTTCATTAGTAATACTAATTTAGTATAAATTAAGGTTCCCAGACTTGGAACCACCAAAATACCGTATTTTCACCTTATATATCCCTATAACGTAAGTTACTAGGACACTCTGTATAGTAGTACTGTTGTAGTAAAGATCAATATAGATCAATGAATAATATATAATATCCAAATTTTAAAGTATAATCGTTATGGTAATACGTAGGTATTATAATTTATTTTTAAAACAAAATTAATATATTTTAAATTTATAATATTATCTGATATTAACTGAAAATAATTTATTATTCTTATCTACTTAAATTAAAAATAAAACAATTATTTATTTTAAGTTTAAATCGTAATTAACATAGGTAATCATATTCATATGCGGGGATGGGGGAGGTGGCTTAGCCTCCTCACATCTCATCAAACCCCCCCCCAAAAAAAAAAAAAAAATTCATTAACTCCTTTATTACTTAAAGGTTAAAGTCATCATGAATCACTGCGTAAATAAATTTTAACCCTAAAAATTTAATCAAATCTCCACCTATGCTCATATCATATATTATAATATGAGACTAGGGTAGGACTAGGCTAGCCAACCACAAATAATTGGTGGTGTAACGCAAGACAAAAGATGTTTGACTAAACTTATATTTAGTTACGAACTAATAAGAATTCTAAATAAGTAAATTTTGTTGTAGACTTCATATTTAATTATAACATAATTAATTATGATCTTTTACAGTCCTTAACCCTAATTACCCAAACTTTGTGGACAATAAAGAAGAAAATATTACCTGAGAATTCAGTAATTCAAATTTAACACTCTAAAATTCTATATAGTACACCATATTTTAATAGTACCTTTTCATATGTTAAGTTTCACATAGAACAATATAAAATAATTGTGAATTTATTTTATTTTACTTATAAATTAAATATAATCAAATAAATAGGTAATGAATTGATTATTTATTTTTATCATTTAGGTTATATGCTATCAGGGCTATACTTAGCCCAAGTGCCATTGTAGGAAAACAAAAAATTGCCCCCCTCAGAAAAAAAAAAAAAATGTAGATATAATGTATATTTTATTCATTAAACATATAATTATATATAAAGATTTTAAACAAAATTTACATATTTAAATAATTAATTATTAAAAAATTAAAAAATCATATGTACCTACCTATATCCATACATAATACGATAAAGTGAAGGGATGATTACAAAATTATGTACACACAATGGGTTTTATTAATAATTATTATTCTGTTTATACAATTATACCTACATAATAATTGTATGTGTATAAGTATCAGGAATCTATATATGCAAATTTTAAAACTTTATAATGTTATAATTTATTACTAAATAAAAATAAAATTATAATATTGGTATTAAAAATATTGATAAGATTGGTAAATACTAAAAGTGGGAAGGCTGATTGTGGACATTCCTCCTTCGTCCCTTTGGTTTTCGAAGAAATTAGTGGTTTATTACAATTATTAAGATTTGAATGCAATGATATTGCATTAGAAAATACGATTCTGAGCGAATCTCAATGTATTGTAATATATTATACTAATAATACATTCCAAAATTTACCAGAAATGTAAATCACATATGTAAATATGCAAAATAAATTTCAAATCCCAACGAACAATATTCAAGGAATTATCATTTCATGATAAAAATTGTCAGTCATGATTTTCAAAATATTTTGTAAATAAATTAAATAGTATAAAATAAGCTTCCATAAAAAATTCATACCGTATAAATATTTTTGGAAATAATTCAAAGCTTCATACTTAGCCAAAAAACAAACCAATCATTTTCAAAATGTTATTAAACGTAAATATTACCTATATTAATATTAAAAAAAATTTTCGAATTCTTACAAACAAAACTCAATTAATAAAAAAAAAATAAAAAAAAATAACGGAAACCGTAATTTTATCAATTTTTCGCTTCTCGATGAAAAACGTTTGGTAAATTCAAAAAATGAGCTAAATAAAGTACCAACTAGATGAAATTTGGTACAGAAAAGATATCCTATTTGTGGTAATCGGACCATCATTTCTACCCGAAAAAATGTTTTCATATATCAAAAAAAAAAAAATAATAATAATAAAAAGCCTATTAAAATTGCCGATTTTCCGCTTTGCTATGGAAAACTTTTCGTATATTCAAAAACTGAGCTAAATAAAGTACCAACTAGATGAAATTCGGTACGGAAAAGATACCCTATTTGTGGTAATCGAACTATCATTTCTACCCGAAAATTTGTTTTCATATATCCGAAAAAAAAAATAAATAAAAAGCCTATAAAAGAAATTTGTCTGTCACGATTTTCAAAATATTTTGTTAAAAGTTTAAGTAGTATATTATTAGGCTTCTGTAAAATTTTCAAATCGATAAACCCAAAATTGTAGGTAATATTAATTTTTTTTGGAAAAAAATTCAAAGCTATAAATTAGGCCAAAAAATCAACCAATTCCATCCAAAATTTTACAACTCTTGTATATTACCAAAGTGAGTACTCAAACAAATTTTCAAATTCCTACGATCAAAACTTAATAAGTTATCATGAAATTAAAAATTAAAAATTATGGAAATCGTAATTTTGCCGATTTTTTGTCATTTTTTGGTAGTTTTTCTTCTCCTAGGGAAAAACTTTGAAAAAATTTAAAAAATGAGCTTGATAAAGTGCCTAGAGGACACGATTTGCTACCGAAAGCATACCCCACTTGTGATAATCGGACAATTATTTCTATCCGAAAAAATGTTTGCATACATAAAAACATCTTTGTACAAAAAATACATTCCTTGCTCCGCTCAGTATCTAAAATATTGATAAGAAATTAAAATTTAAAATTTATCCCTATAAATTTTTCACCCCAGGCCTGAGCCCCGAAGGCCAATACATAAATACACCCCTGTATGTTATAATAATAGGTAAGTAATAAAGACCTGTGTGAAAATTACTATTATTACATAATAATACTATATTAAAATATAAAAATAAAGTCAACCATAATAAACAATAATGCCTATACATTTTAGTTTCAGAGTAAGAAAATACAATTTTAAAAATATGAATTTATTCAAATTTTTATATACATAAGTCACCGTGATAATAATATATAAGTTTGTCGTGTTTGTTATTTTTAAATAAAACTCCAGATTAATAAGTTGTCTTAAAGCTTTGGAATAGTTTCCAATCATTCTCGATTACTAGATGATCAGCTGATTGGCTATCATCTTGATGTTCATCTGCTGCTTTTATTGGATTTAAGTCTACGCAAAAGTTATTTAATATCATTACTATTACATCTGAGTTGCATTCTATATCCAAATTATAATCTATATATACGAGGTGTGTTCTATAAATACCCAAACTAAAATTATAATAGGAAAACTATTAATTTTATCATTTTATATTATTGTATCAAAATAAACTAAAGATAATGAGTATTAATTAAGTATATAATGCAAATCATTATCTCCAATCAATCATTGACAGTGCGTGTTCAAAGTTGGTCATTTTGTATAAAATCGCGAATTTACTATGGATAAAATTACGGTACAACGCGCGTGTATTAAATTTTGTTATGATATTATTATGGTGTCATGATGTTTGATGTATTGTCGATATAATTTAGGTACTACGTAGGGTCATTAAAAACCCGATTTTTTAACTCCAAACACATTTCAATGCGATATTCCGTTTGTTCCTCGGTTAACAATTTTGGCACTAATTTTGCGGACACCCTTTTCATACCAAATTCATCTGATAAAATCGAATGACAAATACCAATTGATATGTTTACTTTGTTAGATACTTCTTTAACAGTTAATCGTCGGTCATTTCTAATTTTGTTTCGAACAAGAGCAATAGTATCATTTGTTTTTGATGTTGATGGATGCCCAGGACGATGGTCATCTACAATAGATATTTAAAATGTTTGAACCAGTCAAAAGTTGTGCAACGACTTAGTGAAATATCTCCAAAAGCTAATTTAATTAGTTCAAAAGTTTCCGTAGCATTTTTACCAATTTTGAAACAATATTTAATACACGCCCATTGTTCCGTAATATTATCCTTCGTGAATTCGCGATTTTATACAAAATCACCAACTTTAAACGCGCACTGTCAATGACTGATTGGAGATAAAGATTTTTATTATATACTTAATTAATACCCATTATCTCTAATTTATTTTGATATAATAATATTATTAGTTTTCCTGTTATAGTTTTAGTGTGGGTATTTATTGAACACACCTCATATATAATATTATTATTATATTCGAGTACAGCCCAATGACATTTATTTCTGGTTATAAATAAGATTTTTCAACAAATTTTATCAATAATGTTCCAATTAACTTTATCGTTATCGACAAGGTTTAATCGATCATTCGAGAATTATTATATATGAAGTGTGTACAAGAAATAAATTAAATCAATTTTATAACTCCAGTGACATGTATGTTTTTTAAGATTATAGAAGGTATAGTCTCTCTCATTGGAAAACTGTAATAAAGGTAGACTCCCAATTGCAAATAAAAGTATGTAATAAACTAATTGAAAACCACGTTCATCCAAAGAATTATCAAACCATGAATGTGAAAATAAATTTTCAGGTACTTATTATAGGTAACAATTTTATTATTGCATTATTTATAAAACATGTTAAACAATTTATGATATTAATTTTTACTAACCAATCACTATTCTTTATTTATTTATTTATTATTTTATTGATGTTTTTTAATTATTTTTGGCTTATTTCGTTCCTGAATTGAGAAACTGTGAAGCAAGAACTGCTTTTACTAAACAGATAAACTTGGTTGTAATTACTATGAATTCGCAAGTACCAAAAAAATGCTTTAAGGTTTGATCTTAAGTCAGTTCATAACAAGGTAAATAGCTTATTGATATATGAAACATACCTACATGTTTTGTTACAATATTAAGTATAACAATATTTAATTTTCTCTAATTATATTTTTTTAGATTTATAAATTAATATATAATTCACATATGTATTTAAATATAAATAAAAACTTATTATTATTTAGGTTCTTTCTGGTTTCTTAATCTATATTGATATACTGGATAACATGAATACAACATTTAAAACAAAATTAACTTTATCAACTGCATTAGGTCTCCGTGTGGCAATAAGAACAGCACTTGAATTGGTGAATATATATTATAATATACTATCATATATATTTATTATTAATTATTATAATTAATTTACTCAGTAGGTATACAACATAATTCATAACCACAAAACCCAATTTTAAAGCTGAATTGACCAATACCACCTATGGTATATGATAGCCGCCAATTTGAATTATACTGAATGATTTTTTTTTTATCGTGATCTAGCGTATACCATTGAAAATATAAAAAATTTTTAAAAATTTATTATTTTTTAAAACATCATCACTCATTTCGTTTTATACTTTTTCATAGTCACAATATATAAACTAATGAGTAATGACAATTTTACAATTCTACAATTTTATAATGTCTATTTTAAATTATATTCATAATAAAAATTTATTTTATAAATAAGTAAATTTATGAAGTTATAAGAACATCCAAAAAGCTTTTCTAACAAAATTGTTGTGTATATACTTATATGCAGATCCTATTCTAGGATAAACATATAAATATATATTTATACATTTTACTTAAATATTATGTACTTATATGTATATATATATAATATTTATGTTATTCTATATAAAAAATATTATAATTTTAACAAAATATTTCGGGCTATTCCGCGTAAAAAATAAATTTCGATCATAGATATAATTTGTTAAAATTATTAAAATTATTATCGTCTAAATAATTTTAAAATTTTTTGTGGACTATTACCTGATTCTATCATAAAAAGCGATTAAATTTAAATGGATATAAATGTAAGTTTTCCCCAAATATACAAATATATGCATCAATAAGATCTAGAATTATAAATATTAAACGTAATGTTTAAAAAAGATATAATTATGTTGAATATATTCTGATAAATAATTAGAGAAAATCAAAATTTCTCTATTACAAAATATTAAGAAACGATATAAAGCACAATTGCTAATTAATAGTATTTTAAAATAAAAAGAATAAACAAATTAGTAATCAGATACGAAACACCTATTTAAATTAAAAACAATAATTTTTACTATTCTGGCTGATAATGGTCTCTTCGCAACGTAATTTTTAAACAAAATTTGTCAATAAACAAGACCTACCGTCCGATTTTCTCACTGCGCCCAGAGACGTACACGAATGCGCATCAATACGTAACATTTACACGCAATTATTCACATTACTTAATAACTATTACGTACTTAGTATTTATTCAAGTATTTCTCTGGGCATAAACGTTAGGAAGCAAGATGGAAGAGATTTCAGAATCATATTGGAAATCTAAAGTAATTATTGAATACATTTATATTACCGCGTATCTTTTTCTCTTACTTATTCGCCATCAAAATATAAAGGTTCGGCCACTCGAGTCCTACATCTCTATAGATCTCGAATTCTTTCATCTCATCCAGCATACATCATACATCAGTTATCTTCAAAAAGCTCTATATTTCTTTTATCCACTTCTTCTTAAGTCTTACCCTCCCACTCTCAATAAAATGTCCTTCTAATAAGAACTATTCTTTTACACTACCGATCTAAGATTTTGAACCCATCAGTCTCACACAGTCGTACACTAAACATCATCACTCACCATCATTATATTATATATGCCTTTCTCCATTAATTTCATGATCATTTCCGACAAAATCATACACGATTACCTCAGTTTTACTTCTACAAATTCTTAGTCTTTTTCACTTAAGTGCCAATATCAATTGGTACAACATTGAATATAATTCAAACGATAGAGTGTTTTAAATACTCTTTAAATAAAAAGTAAATTTAAATTTACAGAAAACCAAAT
The DNA here is from genome assembly GCA_013282895.1 of Eriosoma lanigerum. Taxonomy (NCBI): domain Eukaryota; kingdom Metazoa; phylum Arthropoda; class Insecta; order Hemiptera; family Aphididae; genus Eriosoma; species Eriosoma lanigerum. The sequence goes on along the minus strand of CM023359.1, from coordinate 12,925,226 downwards.
GCAATTTATTGCATCGACTATGTTGTTGCATATCTAAGCCAGAACATCATATTAAGGGCGACAACGATAAGACAAATATGAATTTGAAAATTAAAGTAATTATATATTATAATTTTATATTATAATATTGTAATTTTAATGAGTATTTTTAATGTCCAACTACAAAGTGTTATTCTATATTCAAATTTACAGAAACCCAAATACAAATTTTGGAGAAGTCTACGAAGCTGGTTATCAAAACCAGTAGAATCTAAACCGGACGTTTCCTGCAGTAAATTTGATCATTTCGATAATGGTGGTCACCGTAATAACGTTATATCAGTTATAGATATTGATGATGAAGAAACTCGGGAAATTGAAGTAAGTAAAATAACGTTGAAACACATTCAACAAAATATAGGTGGTAATAAAGGTAATACTTGTATAAATAATATTAGACAACAAAAGAGGTTTGAAATAATTTTCATTTATGATTTATTCTTTCAATCCTTGTGTAAAAATTATATTAAATTTAATTATAATGTATTATGATTGTTTACTATTTTGATTAAAGGGTAACGACACAGCAACAAAAACGACGATTGATACCAACGGTGATAATTTTATAAACACAAACGATCACAAAAAAAGTTGGATTTATCGAAGTATTTTTGAAGTATGTACCCATTCATTTATAATGTAAATGCATAATAAATATTATGATATTCTATTTTGATTAAAGGGTAACGTCACAGTACATAAGACCACGATTTACAAAAACGAGGATAATACCGAAACCAAGAATGAAAATATACCTTGTATAAAGAGTTTGGACGTATGTATTTATGATATTATAAATGCATATAAAATTTTAATTATTTTAAAATTAAAATTAAATATTGTATTGGATGTACACATATTTATATATTACGAAAATATAAATGAATCATACCCAATCATACCATTTTTATTTACTAAATTTTGTTGAAAATATATGAATGTGTGATGTCTATTTATTTCAATTTATGTTATTAATTAAAATACTTTAATGAACAAACTACATTGTTGGACTGAAATACATGTTTCAAAATAATTTAAAATATTGCAATCAGAGCTTTTTAATAGGCAATATATTTAGTTTCATTATTTATGTTCATCAGGGTAACATACAAAATCGACTTTCGTACTTTTTTAATACAATATTTAAAAAATAAATATTTAGACTAAAGTCTATTTAAGTTATATTTAAAATATACATGTCTATCGAATAGTATTAAAATGAATCAATGGAAGGTTATTGCTGAAATGACATTTGATGCTAATAACATTGTTTTTTAGACCGAATCTGAAGAAAAACACATAAAAACATTCACTTATGAAACCAATTCCACGGATTTAATAACTACTCCTGCAGCTATTATGACGCAGGCTAGTGTTTCACAGAATAGAATTCCACTAGAAAATACAAAGTGCGAGATACCTAAGTAATATATTGGTTTCAATATTATGTTTTAGTAAAAATTGTTTTGTTTTAAAATATAAAACATTTAAATTTTAATACACGTTTCATATTAAAATTATATGCACAGATTCTATTTTCCGTCGGGAAAAAGAAGATCTGAACAGTGGGATATGATTGAACGTAAAATAAGAGAATTTTTTCAAACATTACCAAACGCGCAAGCGTCCAAAATTCATTTCAACCAAATAACAAAAGTAATAAATATATTTAAGAATTTTAACCACTTTGGGTTGCGATTTATCAATTAAATTTGATAATTGTGCATTATAGTTATGTGACTTGCCGTTTTATTTGAAGAAACCTTTGTTCGTTGCATGTGTCGGTAAAGATGAACGTACAGTTAAAATGAGTGAATATATCAAATATTGGAAAGAGTAAGGAATATCAGCTAATTATGTTTCATTCCTAATAATAGTATAGTATACTCATTATGGACAATATATTGTTTATAGCGTGTGGTCGAATTGTAGCGATATATCAGCTATATTTGTGCGCGTTATGACAAAATCAACGAAGATAAATGTACTAACACGGGATGATTTCAAAATATTAATTCAAGATGTGATCGATACACATCCAGGTTTGAGTCATCTGAAGACAGCGCCAAAATATCATTCCGGTTATGCACAAACGGTAATATTAAGTTTGGGTATAAGTAGCGGTGGAAAAAGGCGAAAATGAGTTGGGGGATTCTCAGCTATTTAATGGAACCTAGTATTTTTCTTCAATACAAACCCAATGGGGGAACTTCTCCTCACATTCAAATATGTCTTTATTGCTCCTTTGTTTATAAAATACAAATTAATTGTTTCAATGAAATACTGAATTTAATATAAAAGTTAACGATGGATAGCTTTTATAAAAAAAGTAGAGGGATGGCATCCACTCTTATCCCTCCCCCCCCACCACCAAACTTCGACCACTGTTCATAAGTAATTATTTAGAATTATTAAATACGAAACGTATATAATATACTGTATAATAAACATTAAACAGGTAATTGCAAGTATGTTCTATGACGTCAACTCATCGTGGAGTGGGAAAATGAGCGTCATGGAAATAAGACGATCTAAGTTGATCGCAGTAATAAATTCCCTGGAAAACGAGGATACAATCAAACAGTTACCTAGTTACTTCAATTATGAACAGTACTTTGTAATTGAAAGCATATTTTGGAGACTTGACCGCCGTAAATGTTCAACGATCAACCTTAATGACCTAAATCGATACAACCGATACGGTAATATTATTATAAGTCATATTCATAAGTATTTTTTAAGATAATTATATTATTAATGGTATTATTATCGAATTATTTAGCGATATCTAAAAAAATGCTGAAGCGAATATTTTCCGGTACCGTTATAAAAAGAGAGGAGCACAGTGACTGTGACAAAACGTGTATGGATTATTGGGATTTTGTATTCTTTATACGATCGGAAGAAGACAAAACCCATAGTAGGGCGATTGAGTATTGGTTCAGGTGAAATATTTAGATGATACAATATTATGTCAAAAAAATTATATATTTTTTTTATATACCACTTTAGATGTATGGACATAGACGGAGATGGGTTTCTATCGTTATTTGAATTGGAATATTTTTGCGATGAACAATTAAAGAGATTGAAAGATATGAGATTGGAGGGCAGTTTGCCTCCATTCGAAGAGCATATTTCCGAGGTATAAATATTTTGGAGATAACATTTCTTTTTGTTAAACTTTTTTTGTATATTATTTTATATGAAATTTTTGTTATAGATTCTTTACATGGTTAATCCGAAACATTGTAATAAAGTTTCACTGACTGACTTAAAATCGTGTAAAATGTCAAATTTATTTTTCAACACATTTTTCAACATCGATAAATATTTAAAATACACGGAATGTGATCCACACGATTCACTTCGTGAACGAAAAAATACAAATGACGTGAGTAAAATTTTTTTCGTATAAATCTATATATTACTGTTGGTTTTTTATTTATAATATGAAAACATGAAATTTAAAGTAAAAGTATTAACATATTAGGTACCTACATTAGATTGTTAAATGGTAATAAATTATAAATATATTCAGATTTGATATTGTTAATATTAAATTATGTGAATTATCATTAGTAGTTAATAATTATTATGCATACTACCAACATCGTGTAATTTATTTTATATTTTCAGAAATCCGATTGGGAAATGTTCATAGAAAATGAGTATCGAATTTCTAAATCTGCGGATTTAAAAAAGAATAAATATAGAAGAAAGAACTATAAGGTAATAATGTTTTTAGTGATTCGTTTTCGTCCTAAAAGTATTCAGAATTCTTATACATAATATTTTAATACCTATTCTAATAGTAACATTTTGTTACTGGTTATATTGATTTATTATTATTATTATTATTATTTTTTATTGTCCACCATTAATAAACTTAATATTTAATAATTATGTACTTACTTTGTTTTAAGCATTTATATATTGATAATTATTTCCATTACAATTCTACAAACGATTATTAATCTAACATTTTCATTTTTAGAGATAGAACACTGTATATGGAAGAAGACTATCGTTACACAACCAAAACTTTATTTTAACTTGTTTATATTTTTCTTTTTCTTTTTACTAATTAATTTATAATAACATTTACGACTTACACTTATTTATCATGAATTTTTATTGTTTATTATTTAATTTGTATCACAATTATCAACTACTATTTCTCTTACTTATCCAAAAAATATACTGTTTAAAATTTTCATTTATTATTATGTTTATCAACATATATTGTTACTCAACCAGAAATGTATTTTGACATGTTTATAAATTTTTTTTTTTTTTTTTATATACCTACTTATTGATTTATAATAACATTTTCGTATTTTACACTTATTTATCATGAATATTTTTTTATTTTTTATTATTAAATTTATGTTACAATTATCCATCATTATTTCTCTTACTATTCCAAAAATTATATTGTTAAAATTGTTTAATTATATTTATTAACTATTGTTATTGATTAAAATTGTATTAAATATTTATTATTGTTTTTCTATTTTATTTGTTTATTATTTATTTATTAATCAAATGAATTTTTTAATTTATTTGATCTTTGTTTAGTCAAAATACTTCCTTTGGAAGTTTATATTATTAAATTGAGGTGCGGTTAAAGGTCTATTATATTTCAAGGTTTATTAGTTATTTTACAAGTTAATTTATATTTTAGATTCTGTGTTAAGCTAGGGGTTAATTGATTTATTGATTTTACAAAGTATTTTTTTGATGTCTGAAAGCATTTTTTCTGGTAGAATCCTAGAAATAATGGTAACTTAGATTATTTTTAGTATTTCTCAAAAGTTTTTCGTTAGGAGAAATAAAACTACTAAAAATTTTTTTATATTTGATAAATGATTGAGTTTTGAACTTAGGGTTTTATTAGGGAAATTTGTTTGAGTACTAACATAGGTAATATACACGTGTGGTATAACTTTGGAACGGATTAGTTGATTTTTTGACTTAATATAGGTCTACTTACTATAGGTTTTGACATTTTTTCAAAAAATGTTTAATATTACCTAAATTTTGGGTTTATTGGTTTGAATATTTTATAGAAAACTAATTATGTACTATTTAATCTATTTACAAAATATTTTGAAAATCGTGGCTGAAAATTTTTATCATAAAATAATAAGGATAACTCATTGAATTTTGATCGTTAGAACTTGAAATTTATTTTGAATATTTACATAAGTAATTTGTATTCATTGTAAAATTTCGAAATGGATTATCAGCATAATATATTGAGACTCGCTCAGATTCATATTTTCTAATTTAATATCATTGTATTCATATCTTAATAATGATAATAAACCACTTATTTCTCCGAACATCGAAGGGACGAAGGAGGAACGTCCTAAATTGAGCTTCCGGCTTTTTTTTCTTATTTAAAATTTTAAATACAAAACAAATTTTTTTTTAAAATAAATATTAAATAAGCTTCTATATTATTTATTTGTGTGTAGTAAATCTTACAATAAAATTTAACTAAATGTTCTAAATATTTAATATACAATTATAAAAAATTGATTTCTGAAGGCTTTTCAAAATATTTGCCTCTTATGCCTCTTATACCTCTAATATATGCAAAAATATTATTTATTAATCAAATGAATTTTTTAATTTTTTTGGTCTTTGTTTAGTCAAAATACTTCCTTTGGACGTTTATATTATTAAATTGACACATCGCTTAACTTTATAAACCTACTAACCTAAGGTTTAGTATTTATTTTACGGGTAAAATTTATATTTTAGATTTTGGGTGAAACGAGGGATGTATTGGATTTACAAAGGTATATTTTTCTGTATGAAAACACTTTTGCGAGTAGAAATATTTGATGGTCTAATTACTGCGAATTGGGTATGCCTTCGGTTAAAAATTGTATCTAGTTAATACTTTATTTAGCTCATTTTCATTAGCCAATTTTTTAAAAAATTTTCCTTGGGTAAAGAAAAACTATCAAAAAATGGAAGGAAAATCGGCAAATTTATGGTTTCTGTTTTTTAAAATTTATTTATATCGTGATAACTAATTGAGTTTTAATTGTAGAAATTACAAGTATTGTACAACTTTGGATCGGATTGGTTTATTATCTATCTAAATATTGAGCTTTGAAGTATTTTCCAAAAATGTTTAATATTACCTGTAATTTTAGGTTCGACGGTTTGAAAATTGTATGGAAGGAAAATCATTTACAACATTGTCTAAAGAATATCAAAAGATTTAAAAAGGTATTGAAATAACAGTATTTTACATTTATTTTATTTATTTATAAACCCTTTATAAACTGCCTTTTTTGGCGTTAAATAAATAAAATAATATTTATTACCCATTTACGCATTACCCCTACATTAATCAACATATTGTACTCATGTTTATCACTCACGAGTCATAATTTTTGTTTATCAACATAATAATAAACAAAATATAAAAATGATGATTTTAATATCATATATCTATTTTTATTTTCAAATAGGTAGTATAGGTATTTTATTAATTTGTCCAAGCAATGCAGAAAAGCTACTATATTAATAATTATTTCTTATGGAATAATAGGTAGGTATATAACATCAATATATTTTTAAAACGATTTACAAATGTAATCATTTTGCATTATGTAAAATATGTAACATGTTAACATACATATATATATATATATTTTAGGAGGGTTAAATTTCCATAAGTGACTTTTTGAGAAGACTAAGCACCCCTAAGCCTCTCATTTGATTATCACTAATTGAGTATACGCCGTTGTATGGAGTTTACCCTATAGGAACACTACTGCAGCGTTTCTTTTCGTCTTTCGTTTGGACGTGCCCCTTCTGTATTTTTCCGCGTATTTCGCCTGATACAAAAACGAGGGAGGGCCAATTTCTATGATATCCGGATCGACCGCCGTTGCCAATTCATTCAAAATGTTTACCGGCCATTTTTGGACGGTCCATACCGGTTCTACGTTCGTATTATCAACAGAGGTTTCAACGTGCACTGCAGAACGAAGGGTAGTATTTGTCTCACCGACGGATGAAACCGCGGAGAAATATTCGGTACTTTGTTCGTCGAACAGAGCGGAATTCGACGTGTCCAAGCCCGATGCTTACGCTAAACAATTCATCTACGTCCCGAGAACTTTGGTTATCTGTCGTTTGTGTGGACTCAATTCACTATTCTTCTTCTGCTTTGGTACCGTTAATTTTCCACTTTCCACTGAACCCGTGTCTTTTGAACACTTACACATAAAATTACTTGCACATACTTGCAAACACTTAGCACGTAAAATTGCACGTCAAATTATACGTCTTGTTTGGTCTCTTTACCATTGGTATTTGGATATTCGATGTTACAAATTTACAAAGACGTCTGTCTAGTGTCTGCAATAACAAATGCCTAAATGAAAATATCACTCATAGAATCAGCCTTCGATCGCAATATTTTGAAATAAACGGTTATGTTGCTAGTTAATAATGATACTTTATTAGCCAAATTACGCATTAACAGTCGCAAACGTTTAAACGAAGTTTTTAAGTCTTAATAGTAATTATAATATAAATGTTATTATTTTTGAAATCTGTATGTTTTTACTTGCGGCGATTGTTTAAATAGTATTGATTGGCTGTTTACAATCAAATCTTTTATAAAAACGTGGTCTTTGATCATGATGGAGACTGTGCAATTAGGTACATTATGTACATTGTAAATATCAATTGTAATTTGATGTTTATGCACAAAACATGGATTTATAATATAAATATGAATTAATGATTCATTAAAAATATTTTCAAAAGCATCAATTTAACTTGGATATTTACAGAAACAAGTTACACTTGTATACTCATATACCTATTGTTAATTATAACTGTTTTACTGTATATAGTGTATTTCTAATAGCACTAGAATAAATATATGCATGGGCAATACTCATAGGCGCAATTATTGTCAAAATGTAGGGGAGTGTGTTAAGTCAACATTTTTATTTTAGAACTATTAAAAAACAAATGTCTTCTCAGACACTATATATCACAAAATATTTTTAGGGATACTATACAGTATAGATTATATCGGGGCCATCCCTAATTGTTCCTATGGACATAGTTTGATAGGGGCTAGTTTTACTAGCATTACTCATCGTCATCTTATTTAAACATAAATACTAAATACTTTTACCAAATTGTCAAAAATAATTATTTATAGTTATTATATATAGTTTTTTAATCTTTGTTTTTTATTCTCATTTTGATTGTTTAATAATAATATGCATTATTTTGATTTCTTTTAATAATTTCTATTTCATAAATTTGTTTTATTCTGCTAAGTTTTGTAATTTTAATACTTGAGCACCTCTGTTATGTTAGAATCTATTTAATAAGTATAGACTATTATTTTTGTTTGTTTGATGTAAGCTTATTTTTCACCATGTAATTGAAACAATTGTATACAATTAATAGGTAAGTAATATACTAATATGTATAAAATATATAAACACTACTTTCTATGTCAAATAGAAAGTTTTTGAAGTGACTCACAATGTTCTTTGGCACCAATAAAATAAAATCACCCAAAACATTCCAGAGTTAAATTCAACCAAAAATAGTATTTAATTTATGTGGATACCATCATATAGACGTGCCCAACGAAGAAGGCCATGAATAATTTTTTGCACATATTCAGGACAGTAGTTTAAAGGTTTTAAAGTTAAATTCTAATAAATATTAGAACTTTTTATATTATATGATTTTGTAACCTCCAAGTAAACATGCGAAAAAACAGCATGAGATAACCAAAAAATGATGAAAAGTGAGTTATGTCCTTCTTCATTGAGAACGTTGATATGTAGGTATAACTGACAATGGGACTTTCTGATGAAACAGAATATCTTGCTACCATTTTAATTTCCTACCCGATAATTAATGACATTAAAATTTCAATAAAAATAATATAAACATGGAAAAATTACTGGAATTCAATCATACTCACCAACAAATTTGAAAGTGTTAAAAAAGCACCAAGAAAAGCACATTTCAAAACATTTTAAAACAATACCAAAGCATAAGAAATAACTCGATACTAAAAAAATGACCAAAATTATAAGTTACTAAATAAAATATTGTACATAATGAATTATATTAAAATTTAATTGAAGCATATGCATAATCATAAATTATTTAATCTAGTTTTAAAAAATTTAGCAACACAACAGTCCCAATTTTTTTAATAAGCATTTAAAATTGGAATTTTAAAAAAATCAAAGAATTATGATATTTTTATGTCTAAAAACATTTTTTTTGGGTAGTAGCTAGATGTGCTCTAATTACCACAAATAGGATATGCTTCTAGTAGAGAATTGCATCTACTTGGTACTTTATTAAAGTAAATTTTCAAATTTCTTAATAGTTTTTATTAAGGCCGATTTTGGACGTTCCTCCTTCGTCCCTTCGGTCCTCGGAGAAATTAATGGTTCATTATAATTATTAAGATTTGAATGCAAGACATTGCATTAGAAAATACGATTCTGAGCGTATCTCAATGTATTGCAATATATTATACTGATAATCCATCTTAAAATTTACAAGTGTAAATTATGTATGTAAATATGCAAAATAAATTTCAAATCCCTACGATCAATATTTAAGAAGTTATTATTCCTTTTTTAAGGAAAAACTTTTGGGAAATTCAAAAAATGAGCTAAATAAAATACCAACTAGATGAAATTCAGTGTAGAAGGGGTAACATATTTGTTGAAATTGCACATTATTTCTAGCCGAAAAAAGATTTCATACATCAGAAAAAAAAAAAATAATAAGCCTATAAAAATTGCCGATTTTCCGCTCATCAAGGAAAAACTATTGGGAAATTCAAAAAATGAGCTTATTAAAGTACCAAGAGGAGACGATTTTCTATCAAAAGCATACCCCACTGTGATAATCAGACCATCATTTCTACCCGAAAAATGGTTTTCATATATCAGAAAAAAGCCTATAAAAATTGCCGATTATCCGCTTTTCAATGAATAACTTTTGGGAAATTCGAAAAATTAGCTTAATAAAGTACCAAGAGGACACGATTTGCTACCGAAAGCATACCACACTGTAATAATCGGACTATTATTTCTACTCGAAAAAAGGTTTTCATACATCAGAAAAAAAAAACATCTTTGTAAAAACAATACATTCCTCGCTCTGCTTAGAATCTAATAGTTTTAATCTTTTGGAAAAGAAAAACTACTAAAAAATGATTGAAAACTGCAAAATTTGTGGAAAATGTAAATTTAACGAAATTGATTTTAAATATTTTATTATAACTAATATTTATGTTGTACATTATTTGAAAAATAAAAATAATGTTTAAAAAGAAATATAATCAAGAGTAACACACGGTAATATGTTATTTGTTTTAAATATATAATTTATCAATATATTGTATTGACTGAATTGTTTAGAATCATTTTTTTAATACAAAGTAATTTAAATTGCATTCAAATCTTAATTTTAATATTACACCACAACGCCTCCATAGATCAAAGGTGAAATTTTTTTTTTTTTCGATTAAAAGTTGCCAGATAATTCAAAACATAGTAAAACCAAGTAATTTGTTTATTGGACCCAATAGTTTAAAAATTTAAGTAATTTTTTATAAATATTATAAATACAAAATTAAATTAAAAAAAGTAATCATAACAATACACAATTAATATTATTTTATTTTACAATATTAAAATATCTCAGGAAATATGTTTTACCATATTTAATCAGTCATTTGTAATTGTGTCTTTGCTATCTAACAGAAGAGCTACTGCTTGCCTAACACTCATTTCCCACGAGTCAAGTATGTGCGAGACTGTAAAACGTACTGGCATCAACATCATTCTCGATTCAAACACATCTTTGACACACATGAGAAACGACGTACCACCATAATCATTTGATGATATTATACAAGCAGGATTTGCAGGCGGATAATTTTCATAAACAATAATATTAATAGGAGGTACACAAGGTAAATTTTTATCGTCCAACCAACATAACAGGCGGATACAGGAAACTCCACTTGGACGCACAGGATCTAATGATACCTAAAGAATAAATATTTAATTGGAAAGTACTTCAATAACAATTTTAATTACTACTATTTTATTTACCTTGAAACGTTGATCAAGTCTTGCAATTTCACCTTCTAATGCTTTAGGTATAATACTTTGAACTTCGTTGGTATTTTCGTTTCCTGTGTAAGGAGGTGGTGACCTTCAGAATGCAATAAATAATTAAACTATAAACTAAATTATTTACATTATTAAAATAAATTAATATAACTTACACAGGTCGTCTCTGACCCACCATAAATTCAATACAAGGTGCAAATGTTCTATGTAGTGTGTGATTGAAGTTGGGAGATTGTATCATCGACCCAATTACTTCTATTAATGGATGTACTTCTCTCATGGTTGATAATTGAGGTGGAGGTACACTACCACCTTCTCCCTAGTGTTAAGAATAAAATTATTATTACTATGATGAAGATAGACTAATAGGAATTAACTTTATAAAATAAGTAAAATATACCTACTCGATTTAAATCTAATTTCACCAGAGCAATTTCACATTTTAACAAAGTTTCAAGAGGCATCCGTTGAGTAGGCGTTGACAGTATTTCTAGTAGCTTTTTCATCTTACTTAATTTTTCCACATCTAAAAGATATTATAGGATCATTTAAAGGTAATAAATACTATAATATTTAATGTTATGTTATTACCTTCATTGCCAATTCGTGCAATCATTTTGCGTAAAGGTTCAATATACTTGCTGAGTTGTCTAACTTTTTCTCTATATGCTATATCTTCCTGAGCTAATGGACTTGGACCAGCATTAGATGAAGGGTTCATTGGAGTATTTAATGATGGAACTGAACTACCAGGAGATGGTACATTGCCTAAAGAATACAATATATTTAATTTCTGTTTTGAGTATTTCATTATTTGTATGTTATTACTTATAATAATAATATTATATATAATAGAAAAATTAAAATAATTTATAATAAATATTGAATTTTTTTTAAATAATATAAGAAGTCAAATGGAACAAAGGAAAAAAAATATACAACCAATGTTATTAAAAAAATTAATTACCAACTGATCTAATAGGCCCACTCATTTGGCCACTTGGAGTTAATTGTGGACCACTTGGTGAAGCGATCATTTGATTACTTAAACATATAATATTGATACACCATTAAAATACAAACATATTTTAATAATTTAGCTATAACAATTTAAAGTATTAAGTAATTATATTAATAAATATAGTTTAAAATCATAATTTCAACTATTTTTAAATCCACATTTGAACATAATTGTACAGTAATTGCAAGTTAAAAATCTTTTTTTAAAAAAAAAAAAAAAAAAAAAACATTAATGCAATTTGATTAGTTTTAATATTTACCTTGAAGGGAGAACATTAACAGGTGATTGTTGAGGCGATGAAGGACTATTAAGGCTAAGAAATTGATTAGTTCCAACAGATCTTGGAGGTCCTGCTGGATAGCCACCAACTACCGGTTGATTTGGAATCATCATCACATTTTCAGGACCACCAGGCATCTAAATATACAAATATTTTTTTTTACAGTCTATTTACTATTATAAAGTTTTCTATAGACACATGATTTATTAGATATTTATATCTTTACAAAAAAAAAAAAAGATAATATCATGCTTCATAAATGAGTAAATTATTATAAATGAATTAATTATAATTATAACTATTTTGTAATAAACTAATAATTATATTATTTCAATTAAGCAATTATAAATATAAATTAATTTGAACTGAAAATCTAAGAAAACAATAAAATGGTATGAAGAAAAATATATATTAATTATTAATACTTTTCTTTGTTGAATACGTCCCATTGTATTTGGTGGCATATTACCAGGAACAACACCAGGCATACCTTGTCCGGGCATACTTTGTCCAGGCATACCTTGTCCCGGCATACCTTGTCCAGGCATACCTTGTCCGGGCATACCTTGTCCAGGCATTTGTACTGGCATATTTTGCATTGGCGGACCACCCATAACTGAAGACATAGGCATTGGGGGCCCTTGTCCCATCTGATTACCCATAGGACCAGTATTAGGATTCTGCATCATTGGCCCTTGACCCATAGGTCCAACAGGTCTTAATGGAGGTCCTTGATTCATTGGACCTGGTCCCATTGTCATTGAACCAGGTAATTTATTTTGAGTTTGTGGCCGATTACTTAATGTCTGCAACACTAGAATTATTATTATTATTAATTATTATTATTATATATATATATATATATATATATACAATTTCAATAATGTTTTATTTTAGTACTCACATGTTGTTGCATTTACAGGACCAGGATTTTGATTCATATTCATCATCTGGTTACCACCTCCTATAAAATAAATTATGATTATATTAACTACTATTTTAAATCAAATTGTATTTAGACAATAAAACTTACTCATATCTCTTCCACCTACGTGTAACAAAAGACGTGCAACAAAACTTAAATACTCGTCCTGAAAATGAAATTGATAATTATTATTTGTAAAATTTACTTTAATTTCTATCTTTTTAATAAATTAAACAAATCATTTAATTAAATTAAAAAAAAACAAATATGCGATTCACATACATTTCAAATCTTAGGAATAAAATATATTTCCTTAAATGTTAAATAGATTTAATTTAATTCATTTGTAATAAGAATAAATTAAATTAAAAATAATAATAATATGATTATAGTAGTTATTGAAGGATGTACAGGTAAGATTAACAATGATGATAAAATTAATAAACTATAATACAAATGATTAAAAGTAAACTAATTACAATTAAAAATATTACTTGATCTATTTATCAGATATTTTATAATCATTATATGACTATCAATTAACCTATTAGTTGACTTTATATATTAATTATATAAATTAAATATACATCATTTTTGGTGTAAATGAAATATATCTCACTATCTCGGATGGTAAATTTCATATTGGAAGTTCAAATTTAGATAAGATTAACCATGTTTTAAATTAAAAAGTAATCTAATGTGTGTTAAATAATTTTATATTTAGCGATTGTTTTTTAATATAAGTAGCTAGTTTTATAGCATTCCCTACTTTTGATTTGGCATCATCAAGTTTTATGTCTATTTGTTTTAAAATTGTTTAAACAATTAATATATTTATTATTTTTAATTATAAAAATCATGCGTTTCCTCTATCATTAGTCTCATTAGTCATTGACTAGCACATACTAAGCTATACATTATTAAAGATACTGCATAATATTGTTTATTTATTTAAATATTGTTATTTGTTAATATTAGTTGTAAATATATATATATTAGTATTACTTTATGTTTGAGAGGAGGGGGCAAAGTCCCCATTACATGAGGAAAATTATGTAATTATAGTTATGAAGAATTCATAAAGTTTAATTTTAGAAGTTAAATCATCTAGTTGTGCCACTGTACATATTATATTCAATCACTATCAAAAATTATATTTAATTTGTATAAAAATATAAAATTTGTATTAACTTGTTTAACCTGTCGTAAGGCGTACGGTTTTAGATCTCTCACATACGTGCATGGGGTAAATATTTACCCCCCTGAAATAGTTATTATTTCATGGTTAGTTTACTATCATTTTCCTGAATAATAAATATTTAATATGAAAAAATAATATCGTACATATTTTAGTTTAATGTATATTTTATTTAGATGATAAACAGAGAGCGTATACTTTATAAATAGTGATTATTATTTTTTTTTAACAATGTTCAGTATAATCGTAATAAATATAAAACTACAAGTAAAAACAAAGAACAGTTATTAGTTGGCTTAACAGTAATAATATTATTTTAATTATTACAATTTAGTAGTTACACAAAAGTAAATTATATTATTGTAAATACATTATTCACCTATGTAATAATCTGAACAAATATTTATCAAGTGGCCTCGACATATGAGTTTCATACACGTTGTACAGACTTTAGTTTTTTTTTGTCACGCGATCTTTCACAAAATGAACATCTACCACTCACCTTTACTCGAGTTTCTTGTGGTGGTTGAACATTGAAATATTTTCTGATTAACGACTTAACTTCAATTCGGACAGCGGGAATAGTAATGCGATACTTCACGTTTTCTTCCATAAGTTCTTTTCTGAGAGTCCTTAGAAACTGACAATGTGATATTTCATTTTTTGTATTAACTTGATAAATAATTTGCGAATTTCTTCCTCCAATATTCATTATTTATATTTATTCTTAATGTTCTTACTTTTTGGTCTGGCGATCTTCGTACCCACTTAGTTCCATCTTTTCCAACAAAATACTTTATTCGTAGAATCAGAGGCAAATCGTCATCGGATTCGTGAAAAGAAATATCAGAATACAAATTTTCTAATTCTATGTCACTTTTGTCTGCACTAGATTGTTCAGTGTCCGTATTGTCTGAACATTCAATTTCATCATCATATTCATTTTCGTCAGAAAAACTGCCCCATATTTTATCTTCACACTCGTCTAATAAACTTTCTATTTGCTGCCTTTGTTGTTCATCCATATTGAAAAAAATTGGAACAATACACACATTCGCATTACACAACAATAAAACGAAACTAATATGCTTAACAGTGCACAGGGCAAATAATTTCCAGATACGGATGATAGCGACTTTATCACATTCTAGATAATACAAAACATACACAGAAATAACATAAAACCCAAAACAGTCTGTTTTTAGATGTATTATTTGAGGCTATTGATGCGTACAATCTTTTACATCTATTATTTTATTGCCTATGCAAAATATAAATATGTCTGGGGTAATTGTAAACCCAGTGCGCCGTACGACAGGTTAAGAACTGTATATGAACTAGGCTGGCATAATAATATTATTCAATGTTCTACTTATGCTCACTAAATTTGTATTTTATGTTAAACATAGCTAAACTAAAGTCCTAAATCTAAAACTAATTTTGCTTTACTTACTAACCTTGTTAAAACCAGAAAAATAAAATTTATAAGACTATCAACTTAAATAAATATAATATAATGTGCTACAATAAATCAGAATTTATGTTCCCAACATAAATAATGAATGATAGCTATGAAATATTATTACCATATAATTATTCTAAACACTATATTGTAAGTATTTTATCTTAATAAACAATAATATTAATTTTTTAAATACTTACTTTACTTTTGGCTTTCATGAATACATGATTCTCCATTTCCAAACTGTTCTTTGATGTTGGCATTCCTGTTTGGGCAATAGCTTCTTCACTAAAATTAAGAATATATTGTTAGGTATACATACAAAATAATAAACTGTTACATTCTTACATTTTGTTGACCACATTTTGTCGAAAACTCGAAGTACGCCAAATGTCTTCGTCGCTCATGACTGTTGTAATCAATACTATATTTCTATAGTATTTTTATATTAAATTGTGGTTGACCAATGGAACTATATAAGTAATGAATTTTTATTATTAATTTGTACAACTTGTTATGAAAACTATTGACCAATAGTATGGTTATAAATATATTAAGATTATTACAATTTCATTCATTAGTAAAATTATGTTGATGGTTTTTAATAATAGATCATTAATATTCAATAATTAATTTTAACATGATAATTAATGTAATATTCTACAAATAAAAACTATCAATGTTATTAATTTGGAATTAATATAAAATGTTTATAATTTATTAATATATACAATTTATTATAAATTATGATAAATGACTTAACCTAACCTATTGTATTAACTTGAATAAGAATATTTAAGATTTAAGTTCAAATAATATTATTAACTAAATATTAACTAGAGACCAGATAAGTATTAAAAAGTAAAAAATATTAAAATACTTACTTGGTAAATAAATGTCTTATCAGATAATAAAATTAACAATAATAATAATAGACTTCATGGTCTACGGTTCTACTTTCAACCGTGGTATTAGCACAGAATAGTACCTATCGATAGATAACATTGACTAGTATACAGGTAAGTAGATAGTAGGCACGTGTTGATATGACGTCTAATCTGCCAAGATAATAATTGTTCAAATTTTCAAAATAAAAGAAATCAATTAAAATATTGGTACCTACAGAATATTATGCTATGTTTTTCAATTGTTAATTATTTGATGTTACATATTAATTTATTAAAATATTAAGAAAATAATTTACTAATATAAATATTTATTTACATTTATTGACTTACTTTTTATAATATGGTTAGTATTTTTTAAAATAAAAAATTGTATAAAATGTTTTCTACCAAAGATGTGGGCAAGTCAAATATATTTAAATCAGTGTCATTGATCAATACTGTTACATGTGTAAAGTTTATTGATCATTTTTTATTAGCTGGTAAGCCACTTATTCTCTAACAAATAAACCAGTAGTTTTATTAATTTATTATTTTCTGTTTAGGAATTGGAAACATTCTGCTCATCTATGATGTTAATTCTAAACATTTGTGCGGGAAGAGAAAAATATTTGATAAAGCTACAATACATGGTATTTATTTTAATGCCAAAGAAATGTTAGTCGCAATACACGGAGAAAAATATGTGGCCATTTATAAAATAGAGTCATTAATGAAGTTTACGTAATTATAAGAATGACAATGTTTTTTTTATAAAATACTTAAATTTTAATTAAATTTTTTAGCATGGTATTTGATTGTATCCTTGTAACCACTGATTGGATTTGTAATATTTTGTGGATGAATTCTAATTTATTATTGACAATATCTGCTCATAATGTGGCAACAATATGGAATTGTGAAAATAGAAAAATAATTAATTCTTCAAGTTGTGATGATCGATGTATATTGTATCCTTTATATACTATTCATCACAAAAATTTTTTTTATATTATGGTATTCTGTTTTTATAATTTGAATCATTTTATAAATATGTATAATATTACTGTTAGAGTTATATTTTAATTAATATTTTTTTTTATTTCAAACATTACTAATATAATTTTATAATTAACAATTTTAAATAAAAATTATATATAATATACATTATATTACAATATTTACTTAAATTTTAGTTATCCTATTAATACAAATTATCAGATATTCAGCAACGTCCATTGGAGAAGATGAAAAAAATATTATTGTATTTTCTGGAACAGTATTCAGAGAAATTGTAATTTGGAGTCCTTTTAGAAGATTCAATGACTCAAATATATTACACAGATTACAAAAACATGAAGTAAGAAATTAAAACTATATATTTTGTATTGTAGATTTAATTTGCATTAAATTGCTTATTTATTTCTATGTATTAAATAAATAGGGTGTTATATTTTCAATCACAGTAAATGAAGATAACTCCATCATAAGTTCTACATCTGATGATAGAAGTATTATCATCTGGAATGTTGAATCATTTGCTAAACATCAAAGTACTTATGATTATTGGAAATATGCCAAGATCAGATTTGATTATTCATTATATGCACATAAAGCAAGAGTTTGGAAAAGTATTGTAATGCAATCTGGCAACATATTGAGTGCTGGAGAAGTAAGAATTAAATCATTTTTCCTTATCCTAGATTTTTAATAAGTTATAAAATGTATAGAACTTGTGTATTTATTGTAGTCTTATTACTAACACCTAAATAATGTTTCGATACTACATTAAAACATATTATTTAATAAATTCAGGATGGTCAAATATGTTTAAAATCGTCTTCAGTAACTTATCAGTGGGAAGAAAGTAGAGGATCTCAGATTCGTAGTTTAGACTATATGGAAAAAAATAATGTTGTGGCTAGTGGGTGCACAACTGGGAGTATTGGATTATGGTCATTGAATGCTGTTCCAAAGAGTAAAATTATAGCTGATTATAAAACAAATAACCAATACCCAAAACACTTGGTGGTGCTAAGTAATTCTAATACATATGTACTTTATTCTGATGGTTATGTTGTCTTGTACAAAAACAATATATGTCATGATGTCTATCAGAATAATATTTTAAGTTGTACTTTGACAATGATAAAATCCCAGTGTGAAACTAAAATTACTTTTACCACTAGTAGTGGGCATATAGTTAATCTAAAAAGTAAATATTATTATAAATTTGAAAATTATCATAATTTTCATTAACTAATAATTTATTTTAAATTTTTTATAGTTATAAACGACAAACGTGTTCAAGTATTTTTTGATAAAATTTCTTTAGTAAAAATTGTTTCAACAATTTGGTTAGATTCTAATAAAATAATTGTATGTTGTGAAGGAAATACAATTTTGCTTTATGAGGTCTTTGAAGGTAAAATTATATATTTTTTTATTATCTAATTTTTTTTATTTAGATTTAACATTTAAATTAATTCTTATATTTGTATATAGACTTAGGATTAAATTATTTAAATACATTTTGTATTAACTTAAAAGTTAATTCTTGGATAACAGTTGCTATTATAATTGATTGCTTGATATTTGCGGGATGTAATGAAGGTTCTATTTATTTATTCAAGTTAAATCAACAGGTATACTTTTTAAACATATTTAATATATAAAATATACTACTATAATTATTATTTTAGGAGCCCTTGAAGGTATTTAGCAAAATTCATAGTTTTGCTGGTGTTACTGCTATGTGGACACATGAGAAAATTTATAATTCTACAGTTGTTAGTTCAGTTGGAAGAGATGGTCATCATAGGTATTGGAATATCAGTACCAAATCAGAAATAGTATTTGAAATACGTTGTGAAATATTACCTACCAAATGGCCATGTATGATAGCTAATTCCAATGTTCATGGACTATTGATTTGTGGTTTTAAAGAAGTAAGACAAGTTTCAATATAGTATAATTAACCCATGTGTTAATAACATTTGCCTTTTTTAGAACAATTTAATTGTCTACAGTTCAATGGAACAAAGAATTTTAGCAACAATTTTTTGTGGTGGCGGACATAGGGCATGGGATATGACATTTATTGATAATTATAATTCAATATATTTTGTTTGTAGCTCTTCGAATAGTAAATTAGAATCAAAAATAATACCACTACATGGTCAACATATGCTTTTGGTAAATGAGATAAACAACTAGTATACTTCTTTATTGTAGATTTTTATACTAAAAATATAATATTGAGTATTAATAATATTATTGTTTATATTTTAGAAAGGTTTTCACTCAATGATTGTAAATTCTATGGCACAAGTTAATAATGACATAATGGTTACCGGCAGCGATGACACTACTATTCGATTGACTCGTTTTAGTGATAAAATAGTAAACTTGATAACACTACGAAGTCATATATCATCTGTTCGTTCAATATCTTGTCTAACTTTGAAACCTAATAAGTTCATTATTGTAACAGCTGGTGGTAGGGCTCAATTAAAAATTTGGACTTTAAATATTATAGAAGATAGTGAGTATTTATAAATTAATTAGGCATATACTATGTTATATTGATTTGCATATTTATGTATACAATTTATATTATTATAGATATTTATTGTGAAGAATCAGTGTCATATTTATTAAAAAGTAAACAAGAAAAAAAGCCATGGAGGTCAATGGTACCTTCAAATGAAGGTGAAACACGGTTTATGGATGTTTGTATTCAATATACTAAATCAAAATTGATTTTAATTTCTGTTGGGTGTTCTGATGCAATTCTTAGGTAATAAATATTATAAAATATAAATGTATTTGAGATCTAACTATATATTTTGGTCCATTTAACAATATACCAAATAGTAAAAAAGACATCTGGCATCGTAATATTACAAATTCTAAATTTTAACTAACTGATCGACATACAAACAGATCGACTATTAAATAACAGTGATAACTGATATAGAACATTATTGAGACCACATTAAAATTAAAAATACTTATATAAATATTTTTATAGCATTATCAATTAAAACAATCAGGTCATACTGATAATTATTGCATTACATTTAAGTTTACATTATAATTTATGTATTAGGTATTTAACTAAATAATATAGTTGTACTTGTATATTTTAAAATTAATTTATGTTACAATGTTAAAAATAAAATTGATTTGATGTATAAGTTGATAGGATAATATATTAGTATATGCCAATTATTTGCAACATGAAACTGATTTTAGCCTGAGACCTAGATTTAAAATGTCCATTTACTATATAAAAGAATATTACATGATGTACATGTAGTAAATTATAAGCTATAAATGTATTATATTTATAATATATTTTAAAAAAATTACAGGTTATATAATTATAATAAAAATAACAAAACTTTGAGTTTAATTAAAGAAAGTTTGGATTGCAACAACTGTATATTAAAAATATTAAAAGTCCAATTAAACATTTTTTATTATGTTTTAACTGCTGATACAAAAGGATTTATAAATTTTTGGGATATTTCAAAATATATTGAAAATAGTGATGTGGAGTCTTTGTCTGCTTTTATACCAGCATATAAATATCAATTACATCAATCTGGTATAAACTGTTGTGATTATTTGGAATTAGAAAATAATTTTGGTTTATTAACAACTGGTGGAGATGACCAATGTTTAAATTTATCAATTTTCCAATTTAAAGACACTGTTGCATTATTATGTAATGTTTCCATTTCTGTTCATTATTCTCAAGTGACAGGTTAATTAAATTTTTTATGACAGTTATATATCATTTTTTAAATTATAGTAGTACTAATTATTGTTTAAAATATTTTTAGGTATTAAAGTATTTAACAAATTTGTTATAAGTACTTCTGTGGATCAGAGAATAATATTTTCTTCGTGGAATTGTGATTTTAATTCCAAAATCATAGAAATATCACCATTGGCATCATACTTTACAACAGTAGCAGATATTCATGGTTTATTAGCTCAACAAGTTGGGTAAGTAATACAATTTATGTTTATTTTAATTTAATTTTGAATATTGGTAATTGGATATTTTTTTTTTTTAATCCTAAAAAATGTATTATTCTACTACAAAGTTCTACATTACGTATATAGTAAATATTAGATATGGGCCGGTTCCTGAAAAACAATCGCTTCCGGTTCTTGTTTGATTCCAAAAATTCTTCTTTCGGTTCTCGATAGTGGTGCCAATACTAAATTTTTTTTTTTTACAATTTTATAAAATAAATAGTAAATTATTTACATCATGGGATAGATTTAACTTGCATACAAAAATCATATTACCCATTTAAAATCCAAAGAAATAAGAACAATAATTAATAAATATATAAACAAAATAATTAAATTAATTAAATACAGGGGGCCTATTCTCAAACGTATCGAAACCGGCTTTCGATCAAAAATCGATCGAAACGATCTCTGTTTTCGATTGATAACAAAAACACTATTCTCAAATCGTTTTCGATTACTCATTCGATAGCACAGTTCGACAGTATGCAACGATAGTGAATTAGGTGTCGAAAAGTGTTCTCGATATATTATTTTCTCTTTAATTAACTAATATATCAGTTCTTATCATTATTTTTCTTCACGAAATACGATCAAACGTTAAATACCTATTAATTTTGTGTTATAAATTATAATATTTTTGTGGTTTAATTATATTTAAATTATGGCATTTGATGACGATTTTGACATTTATAATATGGAATTAAATAACTTCAATATGGAAATATATAATGATATGAATATTGTAAATGAAACAAGACGAGTTTTGAGACAAGAAGATCCTTTTGGTAAGTATCTACCTACATGTTATTTATTAATCAAACGCGATAAGATTCTTTGTTAAAATAAATAGGTAGGTATTACATTTAATTTTAATTATTACACTTGCCTTTTCACATACATAATATAAGTATATCATAAATCATAATATATTATATGTAAATAGTAGTAGATACAGTATACAACATAGTTAGTAGCATATTATTGTTATAGAAAAGTTATATTCAGGTTTATCATTTTCGTATTCATTTTTTTTATATTGTTCACAAAATAATGCAATAATAACAACTTTCAAAATTTTTGTTTTGTATAGAAATTATCAATAATTAGTGATAATAGCAGAAAATGTCATGGAATAAACCATGATTTTATTCGATAATCGAAAAACTAATAATAATAATAATAAACAAATCTTTTCTTTATTAACTCTCGATTATAATGTGTATCCTTTAATTTAAATTGTTTTAAAAGTCTTAATAGAACACAAAAACAACTAGTCATGGCCTAAATTTTTGACTATGTACGTCATAGTAAAAACTAGTATAATTATATTGCGTAGTCAAATAAGTACACACTAATTATACATATAAAATATATTTCATTATGTTTACCTATTTGTATCTTGATAACTTTGATAATTTTCAAAGGATTAAGTTATTAATTATCAATTGAATAAAATATCAACATGAATAAATTTCCTTACAACCAAGTTATAAGTAACTGTAGTTTAATTAATAATAATATATTATACCTATCTAATATAGTTTTACCTACCTAATGTTAAAGGTTAAACGTTTTATTTTTTAATGTTTATTAAAGGTGGTATACATATACGTGATGCAATACAAGTTAAATTATTAAAAATTTACTAAAAAGTGTTAACCATATGTTACAGTTGACAATATAAATATTGTCATTTGTCAATATGCTGTTTACTGTACCCATATAAATATCATTCAGCTCATAATAATTGTTTTATTAACTAATAACTATATATAGACTATAGTCTTAGATCATACATAATACAAATATGGATGCCTATAGCCTATAGCCGCTACAGGTAACAGGCTTCAGAAATGATTAAATACGATTATAGAACAATATAATCAGAGATGTATTGATAAATAATGTCTAGAGTATACGCCATATTTTTCTCAAAATTACATTAAAAAAGAAAGAATTACTTGAAATGATTATTATGACATAATTTATTTTTATTTTTAGTCAAATAATTAGTTTTTATCCTTAATAATTTTATTTAAAAACTATAAATAAATTATAACTAGAACTCTACACTTTATTAAATAAAATTTGTTTTTGTTTTAAATTTTATTAATTTTAAGTCGTAGAGGTATATATAATTCATGAATTAACTAATAGAAACATAATACCTTATACATTTATTGTCATTAAATGTACAACAAATTTATAAATGATAAAATATTATGGCCTAGTATACCTACCGTATACTTATAAAATTATTATTTTTATTGCGTATACACACTTTTATACAAATATTGTTATGAGTACACACCGTATACTCCCGTTTACGCTCCAATACATCACTGATATATAATTCGTATTTACATTATTGCGTCGTATTGTAATATTTCAATCTGTTAATAGTAACAGACCGCTCTGTCAGTTTATTTCTCTCCTGAGAATATCTCGTAACTTATTTTTCGGTTGAATTGCCATGTAAATTCTTAAATCGAATTTGTCATAACTTAATATTTGACAATTGACTTGACACTTACAATAAGAATTGTTGTAACATACAAGTAGTAACCAGGGCCGTGATAAGGGGGGGGGGGGGAAAAAGGGAAAGTACCCTAAGACGTCAACATTTGTGAAAAGTTTAGGGGCGCTTATTATAATATATATTTTATTTTGTATAATTATAATTATTAATTTAAATATATTTGTATACCTATTTTAATTACTTCATGATGGTTGACGTATTTGTTATTGCGTATTGTATGAATACGATATATTTTATTTTTATATTCTATACCATAATACTTACCTATTTTAAAAGTAATTGTCATTGCCTTTACACGATTTCTTCGTAGATATGGTTTTACTTATTATTCGGATAATGATTTGTGTCGCGGGGTGCGGGGTTGCGTGTGCCAGACTCTTTGCAACAACACCACAGCTAAAATTAAATTATGAATCTATAATTTATTTACTTTGTCGATTATCATATTATATTCAGATATCTCCATTAAATTATAATAATATGATAGTACTATAGTAGAAGATGATAATCTGTGTGTGAAACTGTGATACGTGTTCAGATGTTCTAACGATTCTTTATATTATATTTTATTGTTTTAAAATTATATGCGTTATCTTCTAAACATTTTTTTACTATTTATAACTGATAAAAAGAAATTAAATTTCAGGAGGGGAACCTCCCCGAATTGAGGGGTGCCAAATA
Organism: Eriosoma lanigerum; assembly: GCA_013282895.1. NCBI lineage: Eukaryota > Metazoa > Arthropoda > Insecta > Hemiptera > Aphididae > Eriosoma > Eriosoma lanigerum. Next base: position 12,899,971 of record CM023359.1, on the reverse strand, counting down.
TAGTTGCCCTAGGGTTTAAATTAAAGTAGCATGGCACTGGTAGTAACAAAAGATATTACCTTGTTGGTTACTAATTAGCGATTACTTATTGTAAAATGTTTATAAAAATAGAAATATCCGATGTTTGGTTTAAATTGTTGTCTAAGCAACATTATTATCAGTTTTATTTATAATTTATTTAAAATACATAAAATATTTCGTCATTATATTATTATTTACGTAATATAATAATATAGGTACCTAAAACTAGTAAAACTTAATACTACTGTAACGTCAATCTTAGACTATAGGATTTATTACAACGTTGCACATTTTGCTTCATGTTTCATGTAATCGAATTTCCAAGTAAGCTCTAAATAGGTTTTATAATGTAGGTACCTAACTACCTACTTAATAAATGTTCAGAAAATATTGGTGTATAATTTGATATATTTTAATTTTTAAATCTTAGGACGTATTGAAATATGACATGTTGGTATGATATTTTTAAAGTTAACAAACGTGTAGGTAAACATATTAACATACATTTGTTCTTATTTCCGAGGTAGATGGTACCTAAATATTTAAAAACGTAGGTCTGTATGTATTATATATGAACAAATACGAAATATCTAATTTATTAATTAAAATTATAATTTAAAATGCATACATTTAATCAATAGGTAGTTGTAGTATTTCTTCAACTTTCTGTTTTACAGGGACGTGTTTAAAGTAGTTGTTTACGGTCAAGGAGTGGAAACGTTTAATGCAGATATGAGCTCGATGACACCTTCGAATCCCCCTCAGGTTCGTATACAGCAATTTTGCAATTTTTCGATAAAGGCAATTTACAGATTATAATATAAGTTTATCGCTGTGTATGCTTGTGAATGACGTACTGCCACCGCCGGTGTAACTACCTTATATAAACGGCTGTTCGTTCGTTATTTACTGCCATTTCTCCTTTGTACCTTATATGTGATTATTATTATCGTGACAGCCGCGTAAAAACATGTTTCAATCAAATACTAATTATAGTCTACCGTTTTTTCTATTATTCTGCTTTTGGTATTGCTCGATTGAGCCCTCACGCGCTAAAATTGTTAAGGAGGTAGGTTGTGTTTGTTTCCGTCCGTATTGCGATTATTTTAGGATAATATTTACGGTTTAAAAATATACACGACCATCTACTATATACAAATAATCGAAAGCATAATTATTTTTTTACATTTATTAGGTAGTCACTGTGGAACGCGTTTCTCCGGTATTGGAACTTGGAGAAGGTCCGCACTGGAATCCCTTGACGAAGAGTTTATACTTCGTCGATCTTCACCGCGGAAAAATAAACAGTTATTATCCGGAAACTAACGAATATTTTTCTGCCGTAATAGGTACAATGTTATATTAAATAATGAAATAGAAAAACGATTTTCTTAAATGATTGTTCGTCATTTACAGATGGCTACAATGATGTGACTCTTATCATACCAATTGAGAACAAGACTAACACTTTTGTAGTTGGCTTAAAATCATCGATAGGAATAATTGAGTGGGACGGACGTTCAAACAAAACGATACTTCCAGAATATTTGAAATTGATTGACGTAACACCTGGCAACCGTTTAAACGACGGGAAAGCCGATGCCAATGGCCGGTTATGGGTCGGTAAGTATCTATACAGATGTTAGGTTTTTGTCAACTCCGAGTTTGACTATTGTAATGGTATGACGTTTGGTATTAATATATTATAAACTTGTTTTATTGTGAAGGATCTATGGGACCCGAGATAGAAGACAACCCTGGGCACTACTATAAGCACAAGGGAGCATTGTATTCAGTAGAACTTGATGGTACCGTTATCAAACGATTGTCTAACATTAGTATTTCCAATGGTATGGCATGGAGTGCAGACAACAAACAATTTTACTATGTGGATACTTACAAGTACGCAGTTGCAGCATATGACTTTGACATAGTTACAGGAAATCTCTGTGAGTGACATATCATTTTTTTTTTTATTTTCAATATTATTATATTGTGCAAAATAATATAACTTAAATTGTTGGTATTATGCAGCCAATTATAGAGTGATTTTTAATCTAACTGCTAATAAAGTTGCTGGTGATCCTGATGGAATGACTATTGACACTGATGGGAATTTGTGGTTAGCTTGTTTTAATAGTAATCATGTGAGTTCTTTTATAAGAAAATTGTTTTTGCAAACAAAATTATTGTTTATTTTATTGCTGACTATTTTTTAATTAAATTTCATAATTTTTTTGCTTATAGATCCTTAAAATCAATCCTTACACTGGCACAATATTAATGACCGTTCAGTTGCCTGCTTATCAAATTACATCTGCAGCATTTGGTGGCACAAATTTAGATGAACTATACGTAACCACAGCTGGTTATCAGCTGACCGAACTTCAAAGATCTAAACGACCATATTCAGGTGCATTGTTTCGAGTAACTAACACAGATTCAACCGGTTTCCCTGGTGTACCAGTCAAATTCCACTTATGTCCAGTAAATCAACTACACACAATATAAATTAGAATAGACAAAAATAATTTAACTATGTTTGATTTATATCTATTATATTTATATATGTGACAATGTTACTTTAAATTATAATTGTTTATATATTGTTAATAAATTTAATTATTAAGTAAAAAACAGTTGGTTATGATGATCATCATTATTGTAGCTTAAACAAAATTTAACTGTTTTACATCATTTTTTTCCTTTTGTAACAACATTGTTTTACCTAAATGAGTGATAATAAATACAGTTATTAATTTAATTAATGTTACATAGTATATTCATTAAAATATTAAAATAATATTATTTCTCTTTTTACATTTCAAATCTACATAAATAAACATTACGTAGAGTTAATTTATTACAGTTCAGTGATAATACTTTTAAACAAAATCATTGAATAAAAACTGACAGTTCATCAAAAATACTCACACAAATAGTGAATGACTATATTATTACTATCATATATGTAAGCGCATGAATATTCCACATGATTTTCAGGTATTCAATTTAAGGGTCTAATTAAAAACATGTAAATTACATTGGTACAGTTTTTTTTCGCTTGTAGCAATTAATGTATATTCCGCTGATACGATTTATCTACTTGTTATACATAATACGCTTTATGCAGGATGTTCAGTTTTGCTGTTTTTGTACAGTATGTGTCTTATAATACTTTTTGGTGAGATAAGTTTAATTGTTAGTTTTAGTTCTATCTTTTCAAATTATTGTTAGACATTATCAAGTTCATGTACATACTACATACACAAGCAAAAATGTAAAATACAAACTTAAAATAACTTTAGATAATTTATAAAATCGCAATCATTATCCAATACTTTTATAAAAATAGGTACCTAACAAAAATAATATGAGACAGTATTTGATTTTATTATTTGGGACTATGCTATATAGTACAATTTAGTATTATACTAAATGGCGGACGTTTTACACGAAATATTATGTAAAAGAGGGTAAAATATTATATTCAAATAATTACAAATGTTTATATTTATTCTTACAGATATAAAAATCATACTGTTGAAGTTTACATTAATTTATACAAGTAAAAAAAAAAATTGTATACAACAAACAATTTACAATGGCTATATTCATCATAATATTAAAATATAGTAATATTTAATATGAACCTATCTAATAGGTGTAATTAATCTATAATAATATTTAATATACTCTATATAATATTTAAACGATATTTACAATTTTGTTCAATAATTTTAATCAATATTTCTATATCACAATAAAAATAATAATTATTATGTTAGAATTAAGATCATATTATTATAAGTTTATTGAAAATATTTACTTTAATTAAGAATAGAGGTATAATGTTCTACGTGTAAACACTTAATCAAATAATGAAGCCTGTGATCGACTTAAGGGGTCATCAATGATTTAATCTAACTTAACCTGTAGTTGATAGTCAAAATTATAATTTTACTTTTAATTATTTTATTACATTAGGTAATAGAAAAATAAATACGTACATAAATAATAAAAATTGGTATATTTTATCTATATTTTTCAAACCTGCAGTATACTACCAAAAAAAAAAAATTAATTCTATATAAACATTAAATGTATTTAATAGGTACTAATTATTAAATACTATATTATTATCATAATAGTAATCGTATACATATTATGTTTCTGTTGTATTCAGTGGCAAAATCAATGAGGTTATAAACCTCCAGCCAAATCCCGCGATTATAATTAAAATTTTTTTATTGAATATCAAAAATGTTGAAATAATATAATAAATGACTTTTTAAGTGAATTTTTAGATTCCGAGCGAAGCGAAGAATGTATTGGTTTTACAAATGTTTTTTTTTTTTATGTATGAAGACACTTTTACGGGTAGAAATAATGGTCCGATTATTACAAGTAGGGTATGCTTTCGGTAGCAAATCGTGTCTAATTGATACTTTATTTAACTTAATTTTTCAAATTTCTCAAATGTTTTTTCTTAAGAAAAGAAAAAATATAAAAAAATGACGGAAATACGTCAAAATTCACACAAATTGTAATTTTAACAAAATTGATTTTAGATTTTTTATGATTGTAAATGTAAGTACTTGACATTTTTTTGAGTGTTTTCATAGTCGCTTAGGTAATTTACACACGTGGTAAACTTTTGGAACAACTTATCAGTTAATATTGTATTATATTGAATTTCGCTCAGAATCGAATCTAATGCAATATCATTGCATTCAAATCTTAATTATAATAAACCACTAATTTCTCCAAGGACCGAAGGGATGAAGGAAGAATGCCCGGAATCAATCTTCGCAATTTTTCAAAATAAAAATTTAGATTTAAAATTAGCTCTTAAATTAGCTGATGAACTATAGTAAAAGAGCTATGAGAATGTTAATGCTGAATTTCATGCTATATTTAAAAAAGTTGAGAGTGCCTGTTCAATTTTCGAATTTAATATTTGTTTCCAAAAACCATAAAGCGAAGTAATATCTTTACAAAATAATTCAAGTATGATATTACAGAATTTCAACATTAATTTAATTTCTAAGCAATTTGATTGAAGAACGAATAATTACACAATACAGAATATAGAGCCAAATTAATAAGTTTTAATTGTTTATCACTAAAACTGGGAATACAAATTCAAAGAAACTTATGACGACTTTAAAGTTAATTATAATTTGTACACTGCCATATTAAATATTTGATTAATATAACTTAGACGTATGGGATAGTTGCGAATTTAATTCATCAAAAACTACTATAACGGAGACATTTTTTTTTACAATAATTTATACAATTTAGACAGGGGCGCCATTTCATATTTTTATAGGGAGAGCAAAAATTGAAGCAGGCCAAGTTTTACGCCGATCGGGCCAATTTTGTTTGATATTAAATCTTAGTAACTGACAACTTCATATGCGATGCATCTTTTAGGAATGTACAATGTTTTTTAATTATACCTAATTTTATTAAACATACCTATATCATTATTCACTGCTAAACAAACCACAACGACACAAAATACAAACGACAAAATGGTACAAATATACAAATTTACAATAAGTCCGTCGACAATGTTATTGTAGATTTTGAAGATGGCGTATGGCGTTTAAATATTATGTATCGGCGTGATAAAATATGTAAAAAGAATAGGGGAGCCGTGGCTCACCCTGCTCCCCCTCAAACGGCGTCCAGAATCTAGATCCAGTAATTTTTAATTGGTTAAGTACATATACTCAGTGGCGGCGTGATCAGTATTATAATTACTCAGTTGCGCCATTTAAAATTGTGGTGGGTGTATCAGGTTAGGTTATGTGTTACGAATTATGATTATTGTTATTAGTTATTATTTAGTAATTTAGTATATTGTATAACACTATTAAGTATAGATTATGAAAATAAAATTGTCAATAAAATGGGTTGAAAAAACGTGTTGTATCTTTAAAAAAAAAAAAAAAAAATTTCACGTCGCCACAGCAGATACCAATACAAACAATCATAGGTATCTGCCAGAGAGAGAAATATTATTCTACATTGTGTCAACTTATGTAAATGTACTTACCTTCGATATAATTATAATATATAGGCCAAAAAAGACTAAATGATTGTACGACTCTCAATATAGATTATAGTTATATAATAATATTCAAATTGAAATAAAAAAGTGAATATTTTTTTATTTGTTTAGGTACCTGTTTTTATATTTTATTATGATATTTTTTTAAGTTAAAATCACAACCATAATAAAATCCTGTGTACGCTCTGGGTATAGTTATATAATAATATTCATCTAGTAATGGTATAGGTACATCGTCTATACGACCTATGTACCTATAGTTGTTAAAATGATGACAACATCAAAAAGAAAATTAAATATAGATAAATATTTGAGTTATTATGTTTGAAAATAAAAAAGTGTGTACTATTTTATATGTTCCTAATATTATTAACATACATGTTAGTATATCAATGAGTTTATATAGCATTGACTGAACTAGAGGGGAGGGGGATTTTATACATCCGAAAAAAAATTTAATTTGTTATATTATGTATAATTTTAATTTACAATTTAACATTCTGCATCGTCCACATAGTTCCCATAATATAAAATAATATACAATTTTCACCCTCCCTCCACCGTTATTTTGAACTGGATCTAACACTAATCATTAGAATATATCTAATATAATATGTGTCATTATTAAATTGTGACCCCCAAAATGTTCTTCTGGTTACGCCATTGGTTGTACTAATTAAATTAAACAAAATATTGGTGATCTACATAATATATATATTATAATTATAATATAATTTTGACTAAATATTATAATTTAAAAAATAAAAGTTTGAAAACCATCAATAATTCTTACTGTAAATGCAGTAAAGAACCATGTTTCTCCAGGTTAAATAATAAATATATTATATACCTATTTAAGAATAAAATTATATAGAATAAAACATTTAGGAATTTATTAAAACAAAACATATTTATATTGTATATTATATTATGCTCGTAACAATGGATTTAATCTTAATAATTGAAATTTTTAATGATTTATAACGACTTACGGACTAATGCTTGAAATATCAGTGAGGGAGGGGGGGGGGGGGTGAGACAGTATACCAAAAAATTTCAGAAATGTTTCAGTACCTCCATTATTAGAGACTTGTAGTCCTCACGTCATAACGTCATAATAAGGATAAAAAAATAGTTTTTGGGCACGTTTTTTTTTTAAAGATGAAAATAGTCCCCCTACATTTTGCCACTTTCGAGCATTAATATAATCGTTAGATAATTACATATTTAAACATGTATTTATTTTAATTTTAGGTAGTCTAAAATAATAATAACTATAACATGTGGGTCAATGTCTATTCTTAGATATTTCGTATAATACCATAGCGATGTAATTGTTTAATAACTTTAAGGAATTGTTTTTTTTTCTGTTAATTTGAAAGATTATCATAATATTTATTTAGATTAATATTTTTTCTTGTCTTTTTTATATATATAATTTGTTTCAAGATCCCTTCGCTAAAAACGCAATATGTATTTGTTTCGCTTTGCGATTTTCGTTTATTCTAGTTGTTACTATTTTCATTTATTTGGTTCATCGGTTCGATCTTTCGACATTTTCAGAAAGAAAACTAACGAAAACGTGGGAATAACACAAATAATAAATAAGTAGTCTATATGTAGATCAAACTGAAATAATGTATTATTTTTTCAATGCAGGTCGTCAGCACTGCAATTTGTCGTCTAAGCGACGAGAAAATCCAAAAATTAAATACTTTAGCCAAAGAACAATTAAACTCGTATGCGACAGCTCAGTGGAATTATCACACCAATATGACAAAAGAAACTACGAATGAGGCCGTAAGTCATGACACATTTTAAGAACAAAACAACGCAAAAACAATATAATAAAATAAAATACAATTTGTAATTTCAATGAAATGTACTGTAGTCGGTGTATTACTAACTATGAAAAATACTGAGTTGGGTTGTGATTTATGGTAAACGGGTAGCGAAATAATATATTTTTATTCTTTGAGAAAATTAAATAACATGATGTATAAAATGTAGGAGCTGTATTAATTACCGAAATAATGAACTTAGATTAGTCGTCAATGTTGGTTACCTATAACGAGCAGGCTGAGCAAGATGAAACAATATTTAACCTGTAGGTTAAATTAGTAATAATAACCTTTTAATTGGTAATATTCTCTTTTATCATAATATTTTGAAATATGTAAAAAAAAATTGTTTTAAAATTTATATTAATTTTTTTTTTTAGCCACAACTCATAATTAAACCTAAACCGTATTTTTTGTCGAACACGAATATAAACAAATTACCTACGTAATAAGCATGGCTCGGATTTTATAGCACTAAGTGCTAATCAAATATGTGGTATAATATGAATTAAAAATCTTCAAATATGTACCATAATATTATGCTCACAAAAACATTTCTAAATAAAAATTATTTACTTTATTATTTTAAAATACTATCAAATAGAAATAGGTTCTGCTTCTTTTAATATATTTTCTGAAAACAAATATAAAAAATAAATATTATAAATAATTGTTAGTTATCTATTAGATAGGTAATTTTAATTAATATTATATATTGAAAATTGCATTGTATGATTAAATGCTTATCGAAGTTCGAAATTTGTGAAATTTTAAGTTAATATGACAAAAAAATAATAAAATAAATTTAAAGGTCGAAATATGTGCTTAAACATATTAAATTATAAAATATACAAAAATATTCAATATAAAATTGCGTATTTTAATTTATTGTATCAAGAAATAAATTTGTAACACCCGATTAATATTTACGCTATTTTTACGTTGATCCTGAACAAATATGTAACTGCTATAAAATCCGAGCTTTGGTAATAAGTAATAGTTAAACTTAACGTGCAATTTGAATATCACTTCACTAAATATTTATCAATCAGTAAATAATTTGTGATTCATAAAATTGTTAAAAATACTATTGTTTGATATTTTGAATAGACATTTAATAATGCTTTAAAAACTATTATTTTATTTTTTAAGGGTCGTATTTTAATTTGAATCGAAATTGTACCAACTAAATTAGGGATATTATTTTAAAATAATTTACACTAACTACTCTTATTCAAATAATATTAGTATGCCAAATATTAAAGTTAGATATATCTTCTAAGTATTTTGTAAACTATTTATGTCATATATACTTACATATTATATACGTACAAAAATATGAATAAAACGTAAAAAGTAATTTATATAGTAATAAAATTGAAACCCCGATAATCAGTGTGCCCACATTGACTGATCTTGGATTTTCTCACTGCGGGGTGGCCGTGAGGGGGATATTAAATATGTGTGTACATATATGTATATAGGTACACTTTATTAATATAGACATAAAATAATAAATTAATGTTACAAAAAAGATTTATTTTACCTACCAGTGGGAGATATGACCTACATATCCCCTCCAAAGATCTACCACTGAGTGGAACCATATAATTAATATAATACGATTTACGAGACATTTCGCGTGATTTTTCTCAGCATTTCTCCTTCTATTTTCTAACAATTTTAACATAATTTGGTAATTAATTTCTTATAAAAGATTATATAAACTGACCAAGTACCAAGAATAATATATCTATTACGGAATAATATAATACAATATTTAATTTGAAATAGTTTGAAAATTTAATATAATTTTAATCTGTAAATATTTTATGATATTTGCCTAATTACCTATATCAAACAATTATTTACGTATTTTTAAAAATATTTCAGTGTAGGTAGGCATACTACAGTCCATATTATATTTCAAAGAAAAGTTGAATTTAGTTTAGAGTAAGCTCCATAATTACATTTACATTCGAGACACACACCTATATTATAATCGAATTGCGGATATAATATTAATGTTTGTAAACGGAAATGATAAGCACCTAAATAATATTGATACATATAACATCCAACTGATGTGTAATATGTTTTGCCTATACCGGTTTTACTTACATAATTTTCTTGGTGCAATATTGTTTTATATAAAACATTTTTTTATGCAAGATCAATATTTACTTCGAATATGTGAAATAAATCCTATAAATATACATATCAATATAAATAAACAACATATTTTGTTGTATAGATATACTATAAATTATGTTTCACAGGAAATTCTATATTAGTTTTCTAATACGAATAGTTCTAAATAAGCTAAATTTTTTTATTAATAATATTGTAGACACAATATGCCTATATATATATTTACAGAGCTATCAGAGTTTCGTGTTACAAAAATAATGGAAGTAACATTGAAAACGAATGCAATTCCCAATATTTCTGTAACATGAAATTATAATACCTATATTTATGAATAATTGTATGATATTTTTAATAAAATTTTTCGTAAAACACTAAAATACATAATATTATATCACACTGTTCTATTATATCATCTTGCGTAAAATATAAGTGAACTACAAATTTAGGAACCCAGTACTTAATATAGAAGTATTTATATTTTTTAATAACTTTATAGTCGATTTTGTGTTGATATTTAGCAATAAATTTTTGAAATAATTTACTACTACTTATATTTCTTCTATAATTTCATATGTCTTACTACTAATACTTTTCATACGAACACCATAAATACAAATCAATAAATCATGCACAGTATTTAATTATGGATCGTATGTTTAGGTCTGATTTGGTAATAGTACTATTTTTAATAAATAATAGATACTCATTTATTATATGTGTCACAGCTAATGTTAATATTGGTTAGTCGTATAAAAAGTGTAATCATTTCAAAAATTCCATTCAATTAAGATTAAATCTATAACCCATTTATCACTATACCATTAAGATAAAACTTATTATTTTAATATGGCATTATATTAACGTAGTTTTATGTACTTATATATTAATGATACTATAGATTCACATAAGATATTATGAATATACTATATACATATAATATTAACTAATATATTAATTTATTGTTAAATTTCGTCACATAATCAATCAAGCGTTTTAATAAAAATATAATTATATTTGGATATTAGATTGTTTGTTTAGTAAAACCATTGTAATTATCAATTTATTTATTCATATAAACCATTTTTTTTTTTTATAATATTTTTTTGTTATTTAATTCTTCATCAGAATTTAACATCATATACAGCCATTTATATTTACTATACATTTTTATGAATTATGATGCACATTTTATGAAATGCAAACCGTTACAATGTAATATTATACTTAATTTATTTTATTTTATAGCTGAAATCTTCTGTTCGGTTGTTTTTATATCAAAAGCTATTGATAGAATCTGCCAAAAATATGTCTTTGGTTCTTGGCATGAAGTACGAAGACATGCTATCCTCAGTATACATTATACGCGACCACAGCGTGTGTCAGCTTGACTTGAATGAATTTAAGACCGTATGTCTCTGTAACTGTTTTAATATAAATTCAGAGCCCTATAAAAAAATTTAATCCTTTAACAAAATGTGTAAAAATTATAGACATTACATAGGTAGTTTAAAACAAAATTGGAGTTAGCTTTTTTTAGTTAGATAAGTTTACAAAAAAAAGTATGACTTATATATTATATTATCCTTATGGAAAGATTAAAGAGTTTCATAATAATTAAATATTATTTAAAATGGGTTGAGCTATAATATGAATGTATAAAACTATATAATTATTTGTATACACATTAGGTACTTCAAGTCTTAAAATTATTAAATCCTCATGATGACACCTTATAAATTCATATTAGATATAGGCACATAGTAATAACTAATATTTATCTTCAAATTGATATTGTAATTTTTAGGCCATAATGTTGAAAAGTAAACTAAAAATACTGAGTAACGAATTAACTGTTTGCGAATATCAGACTACCGATCAACCGTGTGACATAACAGCGGACGGTAAGAACAGTGATTAATGAATTTCGATAATATGATAAAATTTGTATTTATTATATGTGTGAGTATGTAATTTAAAATATTATGTTATAATTATGTTATATTGTACATACTATGTAACTTAATAATTATTATACATTTTTCCCCAACAACTGTAATTTTATAATCTAATAGGTAACCGGTAGATAGACACTATAAAAATTTTATATCTTTCATTTTAGTTATGAGGTCCAGTAGTCATACTTATAATATCTAAAATAACTTTTGGATTATAATGTCAGTTATTTTAATTTAACATAGACAAATGATTTCTTAGTTAAAAAACGCTAGTGGATTAATTATTACATTATTAAACGATAACGTTCGATTTGGAAAAATAACTTATGACTTATGAGATATAATATTAAATACACCTTATATAGTTAATCTAACTGTTATATGCTTAGTTATCTTAATCTTAATTTATTTTTGAAACTTAATATGTAGTCATGTAGGATATGCGTTTTATAACATAATATTGCATTATAGAGCGTGTAAATACTAAATTAATTTATAACACCTTAATCGATATATTTTAAATTTCTTACACCATACTTATAGTTATTTTTTTAAGTTACTAATTTTATTATGCCATATTGGTAATGGTTATTTTTAGAAATTAAATTCATTATGCTTAACTCTTCGGATGCGGCCGAGTTAAAATATTATTGGAAAGCATGGCACAATCACACTAGCTTCGAAGCTAGAGTTAACTATTTAAAGTATATTGGAATGTTGAACCATATAGCCAAGCTGAATAGTAATTAAAACAAATAAAATAGGTCAATTTTAATATAAATTTACTTAACAATAACATTATCGTGTACGCATTTATTATAAATACGTTGAAGATGTCTCAAACGAAGTCGACTACCACATGAAACAATACGTATACGACGGGTGTCACTTGAACATTGAACTGATGTATGAAAAAATTAGACCGTTATACTTACAGCTGTACACACACGTCCGTAAAGCTCTAAGGAACAAATTTGGATCAGTTGCCATTTCCGCTAATGGCCCCATTCCTGTCCATTTGTTGGGTGAGTATTAAATGTAGAGGTAAGTCTGAATTATTCTTAGTCTAAGGACGTCGATCAAATTTTAACGGTACCTACTCGAATTGTAAGTTGAGATTTAAAAATTTCACGTAAAATAAAATGGATATAGTTTATAATTAAAATTGTTGAAAAGCTTGATTATAAAATGTTGGCATTAAGCCTAGAAAAAATATCTACCACCCCTGGGCGACAATTTATACTGCGTTACATAATGGCTTTCATTTATAATTAAAATTTATCATTTCTATGGTTATACTATGAAAATAATTAAGAAGACAAAGAGGATTTTAAAAATATCTAACCTAACCTATATAATAAAATGAATTATATAGCAGTCATTTATAAAATAGCCTTTTAAAAAAAAGTTTGGTATATATATATATAATAATAATAATATATATACTATATCTAGGTAATACTATATATATATATATATATATATGTCCATTGTCCTATTGGTGTTTACTATTTACAATTTAGAATTAAGTATGTTGCTGCTAAGTTATATGACACCGATTAGTGGTGCTTAATCGATACTTCAGGTAGTTAAATTGAACTGCAATAAAAAAAGGGGTGGGTAGATCTTCAAAAAAAAAAAAAAAACCCATCGATTTTGCTGATACTGTTTGAATACATGATGTTTATATTAGATAATAAGTAAAAATAGGAGTGGGTAGTTATCAAATAAAATAAATTGAACTACCTGTTTTAAAATGTGTCAGGGCCACTGCACCGCCATTGCAGAGGTAGTTTTTCATAGAAAAACGTGGTCCGATTCCCTGGCATCATCATAGACTTTCGAAACCAAAATAAGAACTTTTGTTTGTCGAAATTTTTATCGTTTGTGTTTCTGAGTTATCGAAGTTCTTTAGTGGAGCTCCTGGAGAAATTACAATTTATAATTTTATCTAAAAAATATAGATTATCGTAATTTAATATTTTATATATTGACGTATTAAAATACACAATAAGCTCTTCACAGTAAGTAGTAATTTGTAATTAACAATATTGATAAGTATTTAATTTTCATATGAAAACCAAGATTACATTATAATCAAAATATATATCCAAATCATTTTATTTGGGTGAGAAATGCTAAAAACGTGCTCCTTAAAGTCTTAAATAAGAACATGATTAATAATTATTTTTATTCATTCTATTGCAATATTGATCAACGAAAAAACAATTTTATTATTAATATTTATAAACAAACAATACATTTATATACCTATTTAATTATATATATTATATATTTAAATGATTATAATATAATTTTTAAATTTTATTTTTCAGGTTCAATATTGGGTCAACCCTGGACCAATTTATTACCACTCATGACACATGAATATAATATCATATATGAAAATCACAATTCAAATACTAAAGTATTACTGTTATTAGATTAAAAAAATATACACTTTTTTTTAAATATATTTGTTTGATATTCTTAAAAGTCTCCTAAGAAATTGTTTGATCAAGCTAATGGATTTTTTATGTCGATCGGCATGGGAAGTGTTCCCAGTAGTGTTTGGTCTGAATCGGTGTTTGAAGAAAATAAAAATTTTACAGATTGTACGCCTTCGTCTTGGGATATGTATAAAAAAAATGATTTCAGGTCATTATAATTATTATTAAATTTTTTAACTATTAATTATTCATGTTAGGGCATAACGTTTGATTAAACTATCAATAAACTCGATTTAATATTTTTAAAATTATATTATTATATTTGAGAAGCATGAAAATCATATCTAAAAAATATTGATTTTAATAAAATATATATACCTAATTTAAGCATAATTATATTTTATACTTAATATTCTGTAAAGCGTTTTCTATATAATATTTTTAAATTCCTGCTCGTATATTATTTATTTATATGATTTTCATCACAATTTACACAATTTTATATATAATTTTTTCAGAATAAAAATGTGTTTCCGAGACACAATAGAAGACGTGTACATAATGCACAAACAATTAGGATTGGTTCACTATTTTTTGTCTTATAAGAAACAACCCATTACATTTCAACATGTACCCGATGAAGGTGATAAAAAGAAAGTCTATTTGATAGAAATTTATTTAAATCCATACTTTACTATAGTATAATATTCATATACGATGTATCTTAAGTAGGGTTTTAGAAGATTTATCATAATATTTAGAAGAAAAATGTTGGAAAATTTTCTGGATAATTTGAAATTAATTTATTCTATCAAGTTCAAAATTTAAAATTGTATTTAGAGCAAAAATTGTATTTAACCTATAGAACTTAATTGATATTATATAAAATAGTAAAATTTTACTACACGTGTAAAGAGAAATTTGGAAATCGTTAAAACAATATTATATTTATATGTTCGTATGGATATAACTATTTTTTAATAGTGAGGAATACCTAACACCTATAAAATAATACTAAACTAAATATACTTTTTCTATAGTTAAACTTATGTAAAATATAATTGTATTTGGTTCTTATAAATAAGAATTTTTAAAATTGTTTAAATTGTTTAGGATGTTTTTTTCAACTTAAAACGCAATTGAATGAAAATAGTTTAATTCGAAAAAAATTAAAACATATTTATTCGAAATCGATAACTAAAATCCAGTAGTAGATAATACTCTTTCTACTTTAGTTTTACTTCAGTCCATTCAGGGTCAGCGCTACCATTACAAGCTCTTTCTGTCAATCGTTGATACGCTGTTTGTAAGGGTGCGTTCTGGTATATAATAAATTTACCGTGAATTTATATTAATCCATTTGGTCTTGGGCTACCACGACCCTAAGGGTCTTGTTTTATTTATTTTACGCATTAATACACTTTTATAACTTGATCATCATCGCTCCACGAGCATGTACAAACCAATTTAAATGCTTCTAATTAAAGAAAATATGTCTGGTCTACTATTAGTCACTTTAAATTTGCATTCATTATTATTTTACATGTCTGTGTTTCCTGGTTAAAATTTGGTCCATATGTATATTCATAAAACTTTTCTTTCGAACCCGATTATTTATTTTTACCGTCGCCATTGTTCTTTGATCGACGACCAGGTTTTATAGGCATATGTTATTATAGACAGGATGTAGTAAACCGGGTTTACTACTTATTATATTATTATATAACTGGTATACTAGAATTCGGTGTTTTCGATGTATCAGGTAAACAAAGTAATAAATTACAAGGGGTATATGAACTCAAAGCGTAAGCCAGCGACCCAGAAAAACATATTTTGATTTTCTCAAAATGTACAACTCGACGACGCTGAACTTCCGAAGGACAACCACTAAACGACGTAAACAACTGCGGTCCTTTCTAAATTTCCTCCAAATCTGGCTAGAGTAGCTATAAGTATAGGTGATGGGATGATTAATTAGAATAGACTATATTTTTGTTTCACACAAACGTCACGCCGCTTATAATAATTATATATTTATTCTCAGGTAGAGTTTAACACTCTGTCTTCAATTTTTTTAAATTTATATTTTTGTATAATAAATAAATGCTCGTAACTTAATTAAGTATTATATTTATTTCAACTAAACACCTACTTGAAGTCAACCGAAACGCAGTGATTTGATTTCGTTACATTAACGTAGAACGTGTTACGTATTGGTTCATTACAAGGGGTTAGGAGTGGGCGACAAGAGCCTACGTCTAATGTGGGGAGGGCACGATATTCATAGTAGTGTATTTTAAAATTTTGAATATATTCTTATGTTTAAATTAATATACTTTGAAAAAATACGTTGTAATGAGCTATTACAAAAATCTAGTTTTAAATAGTGTAAATAGTTTCGGATAAGAGGGGGGGGGGAGCACCAATAACCTTAGCGCCGGCCCTGAATACATGTCTAAGGTAACTATGGTTTATACCGACTAGCTATGGTTTAGTGCATTTAATAGTAATTTATCATAACAACGTATTCGACGTATATTTTGTTAAAATGTCATATTGATTACGCATCCGCAGTGTTCGCGGACGGAATGATAAACGCACTGACGTTGTCCGTACAATATCAGGATTTCATTGACCGATTCAACGACAGCGCGATCAGTCGAAACGGCTATTTGTTGCGAATGGCTTTGGAAAAGGTCGCGGTATTGCCGTTTGCTCGTGCAGCACACGCTTGGCATACCACCTCGTCCAAAGGGTCTTTCGCGCCGAAACGCATGAACGATTTATGGTGGAGCAAAAGGTTCGTAAAAAAATAATAAAATACGCGTCACTTTCGGACGGATCATTTTTCAGACTCGTGTACATAAAAAAAAAAAATTAAAAAAAACATTGTCTGTTAGTCCATTTGTTACATAATAATATATTTATAGAGTCAAATACGAGGGCGTAGTGTCACCGATCGCGAAAAACAAGGACAAATGCATTAACTCTAATTATAAACCGTTCGATCCGAGTGCATCGTATAACGCACTAGTGGAGTTACCGGCCATCAGGTATTTACCACAAGTGGTTAGGTTAGAACAACGGGATATAATATAGGTATCATTAAATTACCAATGAAATATAATATAATAATTTAATAATATTACGTAATCATTACGATAAGTACCTCATTATTACTCAACAGTTCCGAACGCAGAAAATCATTTAGGTGAATGCACAATATTTTAATTATTGACTCATCTGTCATCAACAAACCACCATCACGTATTTACTTATTTATTATGATACACTATTTAATTTGTTTGAAAATATTTAATAATTATAAATAATAATATATATTTTTTTTATTATCATTTATTGAACATTATATGTAAATTGTAAATTTAAATAAAATGAATTTGATTAATTAAAGTTCTAAGATCAAATAAATGTGTATTTATTTATTTTGAATGATATATTTTGTATAATATATGAAACCTTAAAATCCTTAATAGGTTTAATTAAATATTAAATTATTTTAAACTTATAATTGAATAACTACTTATAATCGTCGTAAAATGGTAACAATTGGAACTATAAGATTAACGTTCAGCACTTCATGGAGTGGCTTTAGAATATTTTTATATATTTTATGACTATATGATATCAATAATTTTTATTATTATTAAAAATTTAATATAAAACATATTTTATGAGTACTATGATCTATTACTGTTTCATTATTTATTTTTACAATATCTGCGATATTTTTACAGTACACAAAATAAAATTATTATTTAATTATTAGCTACAATTTTATTTTATATTTATACAATATATGTCTATATATTACTTTAAGAATAATAGCTAAGAATAATATATAAGAAAGAAATAAAGTTTAAAAAGTGTTTTTTTTTTTTTTTATATTAAAACAGATATTTTTTGGGTCCTATAATAGAATTTCAAATATTTAAAGCACTGTGTACAATTTGTGGCGAGTATAATTCAAAAAACTCTCAAATCAAACCACTATACGAGTGTAATTTACGTGGTTTTAAAAGAATTGGAAAAATTATCAAGTTTAGATATCGTACTATATTTTAATATGTTACTAAATCAATCGTTTTCAAATTTTAATTTTTGTTTTAGATCAGTAATGTCAAAAGGTTCTTCAACTAAATGGCAAATTTTATTTGAGACGATTGTCGGACACCGAAGATTAGAAATAGAACCATTATTGGAATATTTCAAACCTCTTCATGATTACCTTAATATTACTAACAATGAGACGAAGGAATATATTGGATGGAAGTCGTGATGCTATTTTATTCATTAAATTGGTTACAAAATTAAAAACTCTTCTTAATTAAATACATTTTATACAGATTATTAGGTATTAATATTATTAGAATACCTAACTGTAAATTTTTTTATTTATTTATTTGATTATGTATACATTATAAATATTAAATTATTATAAACATTAGGTATTTCAATTAATTTTAATTTTCATTGTCATTATTTTTAATATATATAATAAGTAGGTATTTATTTTTATTAAAGTAGTATAACTTGACTGTCAAGTTTGTTATAAAAGTAGAATTTTAAAATTTTTTATTACCTAATTGATTTGAATGTGGTTCTGTTATTTCAAATCAAAAATGTAATTTCTTTACTATCCGTAAACACGTCATAATAATTTTTCTAATAACCATTATTATTCTGATTTATGAATACTTTCTTAATTTTTAGTAAAAATTTATGAAATATATTTATGCATTGTGTGCATTGGTACAATATGAAATAATAGTACCTACAAAATATATACTTTTTTGTTTATCATTTAGTTTCTTTGGTTGATATATTTTAATTTTAAGTGATAACACTAGTAATTAAATAATAGGTATACATATATAGTTGTATATTAAAGTATTCATGTATTAGTTAATTTTGTTGAAAAATTGACGTTTCAGATACGATTGATTGTTCAGGTTTAGTCTTATTTTTGTTCATATTTTTGATATCTTCTGTATAACAATATAAGAAATAAAATAATTATACCTAAATACAAGAATCCTATTATCCACATTAATAATGTTTCGTGACTCGATATTCAGGTGATCTCTATTTTACAAATTATAATAATAATACTAGAATAATAATTTCTATAGATTGAGTACTTATATAAAATGGGTTTCATCTTGAAATGTTGTTGGCGCGTGTTCATTTTATATGGAGAATGACTATGAAAACCAGATGGACGATCATAGTTGACGGATAGTGCGTTTGAAAAGTAACGGGTTAATACAATAATCAGTAAAGTAAATCGAATTCTAGTGCAGAATCACATATTATATATTAAAATATGATTAGATTTATATATATTATAAATATGTTAGAACTTTAGAAGTATTGACAGAAATGTAATATTTCGCCATTTATATTTTATTTCCTTATAAAGTCATAACTTGTAATACATAGGTATATATATATATATATAATTATATAATATATGTATAATGTGTATCGTATATATGTCAGATGAAATTATTATTAATTAAAGAACATCAATTGAACAAAATAATAAGTAATAACCTAAAATACCGTTAAATATAATATTTTATAGCAAAAGTTCTAGGAATTAAATTTTTCGATATAACAGGATGCACATAACAATATATAATTATTTTATTAATATAAAATATAAATATTCATTGTATAATAAATAATATATTATTTATTACAAACTATACGGTTTCTCTATAATTAATTGTTACGATTAAAAAGTATTTTTTATTTGTTTCTAATTTTTATATGTAATAAACCTCTATTTATATTAGATGCCAATTAATTACCTTACAATATTTGTAATAACGTAATGGCATTCATAAATAATATTGAAAAAAATATATAATTCATCAAAAACAATATATCGCGATGGATGTGGAAACTATAACATCAAATGGATAATTTAAAATAATAAATTTAATATACGAGTAAATAATATTAATATTTAAGTAAATACAAAATTAAAATGAGACTATAAATATTTTAATTTGTGATGAATTTTTAGTTGGTATGAAATTATGTAA